>CM043022.1:93167922-93586859 GCA_023690525.1 Holotrichia oblita
TCTCGGCAACCAAGAGAGATAGAGCCGAAATCTCTTCGGTACAAGACTCAGGACGCCGAGTACAATCTGTTCCACCTATCGGACTTTAAAAATTCGACAAATGCCCGGCTAGCAAATTTTTCGGTTTTTTCGAAATATCTCGGCAACCAAGAGAGATAGAGCCGAAATCTCTTCGGTACAAGACTCAGGACGCCGAGTACAATCTGTTCCACCTATCGGACTTTAAAAATTCGACAAATGCCCGGCTAGCAAATTTTTCGGTTTTTTCGAAATATCTCGGCAACCATGAGAGATAGAGCCGAAATCTCTTCGGTACAAGACTCAGGACGCCGAGTACAATCTGTTCCACCTATCGGACTTTAAAAATTCGACAAATGCCCGGCTAGCAAATTTTTCGGTTTTTCGAAAATATCTCGGCAACCAAGAGAGATAGAGCCGAAATCTCTTCGGTACAAGACTCAGGACGCCGAGTACAATCTGTTCCACCTATCGGACTTTAAAAATTCGACAAATGCCCGGCTAGCAAATTTTTCGGTTTTTCGAAATATCTCGGCAACCATGAGAGAGATAGAGCCGAAATCTCTTCGGTACAAGACTCAGGACGCCGAGTACAATCTGTTCCACCTATCGGACTTTAAAAATTCGACAAATGCCCGGCTAGCAAATTTTTCGGTTTTTCGAAATATCTCGGCAACCAAGAGAGATAGAGCCGAAATCTCTTCGGTACAAGACTCAGGACGCCGAGTACAATCTGTTCCACCTATCGGACTTTAAAAATTCGACAAATGCCCGGCTAGCAAATTTTTCGGTTTTTTCGAAATATCTCGGCAACCAAGAGAGATAGAGCCGAAATCTCTTCGGTACAAGACTCAGGACGCCGAGTACAATCTGTTCCACCTATCGGACTTTAAAAATTCGACAAATGCCCGGCTAGCAAATTTTTCGGTTTTTCGAAATATCTCGGCAACCAAGAGAGATAGAGCCGAAATCTCTTCGGTACAAGACTCAGGACGCCGAGTACAATCTGTTCCACCTATCGGACTTTAAAAATTCGACAAATGCCCGGCTAGCAAATTTTTCGGTTTTTTCGAAATATCTCGGCAACCAAGAGAGATAGAGCCGAAATCTCTTCGGTACAAGACTCAGGACGCCGAGTACAATCTGTTCCACCTATCGGACTTTAAAAATTCGACAAATGCCCGGCTAGCAAATTTTTCGGTTTTTTCGAAATATCTCGGCAACCAAGAGAGATAGAGCCGAAATCTCTTCGGTACAAGACTCAGGACGCCGAGTACAATCTGTTCCACCTATCGGACTTTAAAAATTCGACAAATGCCCGGCTAGCAAATTTTTCGGTTTTTTCGAAATATCTCGGCAACCAAGAGAGATAGAGCCGAAATCTCTTCGGTACAAGACTCAGGACGCCGAGTACAATCTGTTCCACCTATCGGACTTTAAAAATTCGACAAATGCCCGGCTAGCAAATTTTTCGGTTTTTCGAAATATCTCGGCAACCATGAGAGATAGAGCCGAAATCTCTTCGGTACAAGACTCAGGACGCCGAGTACAATCTGTTCCACCTATCGGACTTTAAAAATTCGACAAATGCCCGGCTAGCAAATTTTTCGGTTTTTCGAAATATCTCGGCAACCAAGAGAGATAGAGCCGAAATCTCTTCGGTACAAGACTCAGGACGCCGAGTACAATCTGTTCCACCTATCGGACTTTAAAAATTCGACAAATGCCCGGCTAGCAAATTTTTCGGTTTTCGAAATATCTCGGCAACCATGAGAGATAGAGCCGAAATCTCTTCGGTACAAGACTCAGGACGCCGAGTACAATCTGTTCCACCTATCGGACTTTAAAAATTCGACAAATGCCCGGCTAGCAAATTTTTCGGTTTTTCGAAATATCTCGGCAACCATGAGAGATAGAGCCGAAATCTCTTCGGTACAAGACTCAGGACGCCGAGTACAATCTGTTCCACCTATCGGACTTTAAAAATTCGACAAATGCCCGGCTAGCAAATTTTTCGGTTTTTTCGAAATATCTCGGCAACCAAGAGAGATAGAGCCGAAATCTCTTCGGTACAAGACTCAGGACGCCGAGTACAATCTGTTCCACCTATCGGACTTTAAAAATTCGACAAATGCCCGGCTAGCAAATTTTTCGGTTTTTCGAAATATCTCGGCAACCATGAGAGATAGAGCCGAAATCTCTTCGGTACAAGACTCAGGACGCCGAGTACAATCTGTTCCACCTATCGGACTTTAAAAATTCGACAAATGCCCGGCTAGCAAATTTTTCGGTTTTTTCGAAATATCTCGGCAACCATGAGAGATAGAGCCGAAATCTCTTCGGTACAAGACTCAGGACGCCGAGTACAATCTGTTCCACCTATCGGACTTTAAAAATTCGACAAATGCCCGGCTAGCAAATTTTTCGGTTTTTTCGAAATATCTCGGCAACCATGAGAGATAGAGCCGAAATCTCTTCGGTACAAGACTCAGGACGCCGAGTACAATCTGTTCCACCTATCGGACTTTAAAAATTCGACAAATGCCCGGCTAGCAAATTTTTCGGTTTTTTCGAAATATCTCGGCAACCAAGAGAGATAGAGCCGAAATCTCTTCGGTACAAGACTCAGGACGCCGAGTACAATCTGTTCCACCTATCGGACTTTAAAAATTCGACAAATGCCCGGCTAGCAAATTTTTCGGTTTTTTCGAAATATCTCGGCAACCAAGAGAGATAGAGCCGAAATCTCTTCGGTACAAGACTCAGGACGCCGAGTACAATCTGTTCCACCTATCGGACTTTAAAAATTCGACAAATGCCCGGCTAGCAAATTTTTCGGTTTTTTCGAAATATCTCGGCAACCATGAGAGAGATAGAGCCGAAATCTCTTCGGTACAAGACTCAGGACGCCGAGTACAATCTGTTCCACCTATCGGACTTTAAAAATTCGACAAATGCCCGGCTAGCAAATTTTTCGGTTTTTTCGAAATATCTCGGCAACCAAGAGAGATAGAGCCGAAATCTCTTCGGTACAAGACTCAGGACGCCGAGTACAATCTGTTCCACCTATCGGACTTTAAAAATTCGACAAATGCCCGGCTAGCAAATTTTTCGGTTTTTTCGAAATATCTCGGCAACCATGAGAGATAGAGCCGAAATCTCTTCGGTACAAGACTCAGGACGCCGAGTACAATCTGTTCCACCTATCGGACTTTAAAAATTCGACAAATGCCCGGCTAGCAAATTTTTCGGTTTTTTCGAAATATCTCGGCAACCAAGAGAGATAGAGCCGAAATCTCTTCGGTACAAGACTCAGGACGCCGAGTACAATCTGTTCCACCTATCGGACTTTAAAAATTCGACAAATGCCCGGCTAGCAAATTTTTCGGTTTTTTCGAAATATCTCGGCAACCAAGAGAGATAGAGCCGAAATCTCTTCGGTACAAGACTCAGGACGCCGAGTACAATCTGTTCCACCTATCGGACTTTAAAAATTCGACAAATGCCCGGCTAGCAAATTTTTCGGTTTTTTCGAAATATCTCGGCAACCAAGAGAGATAGAGCCGAAATCTCTTCGGTACAAGACTCAGGACGCCGAGTACAATCTGTTCCACCTATCGGACTTTAAAAATTCGACAAATGCCCGGCTAGCAAATTTTTCGGTTTTTTCGAAATATCTCGGCAACCAAGAGAGATAGAGCCGAAATCTCTTCGGTACAAGACTCAGGACGCCGAGTACAATCTGTTCCACCTATCGGACTTTAAAAATTCGACAAATGCCCGGCTAGCAAATTTTTCGGTTTTTTCGAAATATCTCGGCAACCAAGAGAGATAGAGCCGAAATCTCTTCGGTACAAGACTCAGGACGCCGAGTACAATCTGTTCCACCTATCGGACTTTAAAAATTCGACAAATGCCCGGCTAGCAAATTTTTCGGTTTTTTCGAAATATCTCGGCAACCATGAGAGATAGAGCCGAAATCTCTTCGGTACAAGATTTGCTAGCCGAGTACAATTCTGTCGAATTTTTAAAGTCCGATAGGTGGAACAGATTGTACTCGGCGTCCTTTTTCGAGTCTTGTACCGAAGAGATTTCGGCTCTATCTCTCATGGTTGCCGAGATATTTCGAAAAAACCGAAAAATTTGCTAGCCGGGCATTTGTCGAATTTTTAAAGTCCGATAGGTGGAACAGATTGTACTCGGCGTCCTGAGTCTTGTACCGAAGAGATTTCGGCTCTATCTCTCTTGGTTGCCGAGATATTTCGAAAAAACCGAAAAATTTGCTAGCCGGGCATTTGTCGAATTTTTAAAGTCCGATAGGTGGAACAGATTGTACTCGGCGTCCTGAGTCTTGTACCGAAGAGATTTCGGCTCTATCTCTCATGGTTGCCGAGATATTTCGAAAAAACCGAAAAATTTGCTAGCCGGGCATTTGTCGAATTTTTAAAGTCCGATAGGTGGAACAGATTGTACTCGGCGTCCTGAGTCTTGTACCGAAGAGATTTCGGCTCTATCTCTCTCATGGTTGCCGAGATATTTCGAAAAAACCGAAAAATTTGCTAGCCGGGCATTTGTCGAATTTTTAAAGTCCGATAGGTGGAACAGATTGTACTCGGCGTCCTGAGTCTTGTACCGAAGAGATTTCGGCTCTATCTCTCATGGTTGCCGAGATATTTCGAAAAAACCGAAAAATTTGCTAGCCGGGCATTTGTCGAATTTTTAAAGTCCGATAGGTGGAACAGATTGTACTCGGCGTCCTGAGTCTTGTACCGAAGAGATTTCGGCTCTATCTCTCATGGTTGCCGAGATATTTCGAAAAAACCGAAAAATTTGCTAGCCGGGCATTTGTCGAATTTTTAAAGTCCGATAGGTGGAACAGATTGTACTCGGCGTCCTGAGTCTTGTACCGAAGAGATTTCGGCTCTATCTCTCATGGTTGCCGAGATATTTCGAAAAAACCGAAAAATTTGCTAGCCGGGCATTTGTCGAATTTTTAAAGTCCGATAGGTGGAACAGATTGTACTCGGCGTCCTGAGTCTTGTACCGAAGAGATTTCGGCTCTATCTCTCATGGTTGCCGAGATATTTCGAAAAAACCGAAAAATTTGCTAGCCGGGCATTTGTCGAATTTTTAAAGTCCGATAGGTGGAACAGATTGTACTCGGCGTCCTGAGTCTTGTACCGAAGAGATTTCGGCTCTATCTCTCATGGTTGCCGAGATATTTCGAAAAAACCGAAAAATTTGCTAGCCGGGCATTTGTCGAATTTTTAAAGTCCGATAGGTGGAACAGATTGTACTCGGCGTCCTGAGTCTTGTACCGAAGAGATTTCGGCTCTATCTCTCTTGGTTGCCGAGATATTTCGAAAAAACCGAAAAATTTGCTAGCCGGGCATTTGTCGAATTTTTAAAGTCCGATAGGTGGAACAGATTGTACTCGGCGTCCTGAGTCTTGTACCGAAGAGATTTCGGCTCTATCTCTCTTGGTTGCCGAGATATTTCGAAAAAACCGAAAAATTTGCTAGCCGGGCATTTGTCGAATTTTTAAAGTCCGATAGGTGGAACAGATTGTACTCGGCGTCCTGAGTCTTGTACCGAAGAGATTTCGGCTCTATCTCTCATGGTTGCCGAGATATTTCGAAAAAACCGAAAAATTTGCTAGCCGGGCATTTGTCGAATTTTTAAAGTCCGATAGGTGGAACAGATTGTACTCGGCGTCCTGAGTCTTGTACCGAAGAGATTTCGGCTCTATCTCTCATGGTTGCCGAGATATTTCGAAAAAACCGAAAAATTTGCTAGCCGGGCATTTGTCGAATTTTTAAAGTCCGATAGGTGGAACAGATTGTACTCGGCGTCCTGAGTCTTGTACCGAAGAGATTTCGGCTCTATCTCTCATGGTTGCCGAGATATTTCGAAAAAACCGAAAAATTTGCTAGCCGGGCATTTGTCGAATTTTTAAAGTCCGATAGGTGGAACAGATTGTACTCGGCGTCCTGAGTCTTGTACCGAAGAGATTTCGGCTCTATCTCTCATGGTTGCCGAGATATTTCGAAAAAACCGAAAAATTTGCTAGCCGGGCATTTGTCGAATTTTTAAAGTCCGATAGGTGGAACAGATTGTACTCGGCGTCCTGAGTCTTGTACCGAAGAGATTTCGGCTCTATCTCTCTTGGTTGCCGAGATATTTCGAAAAAACCGAAAAATTTGCTAGCCGGGCATTTGTCGAATTTTTAAAGTCCGATAGGTGGAACAGATTGTACTCGGCGTCCTGAGTCTTGTACCGAAGAGATTTCGGCTCTATCTCTCTTGGTTGCCGAGATATTTCGAAAAAACCGAAAAATTTGCTAGCCGGGCATTTGTCGAATTTTTAAAGTCCGATAGGTGGAACAGATTGTACTCGGCGTCCTGAGTCTTGTACCGAAGAGATTTCGGCTCTATCTCTCATGGTTGCCGAGATATTTCGAAAAAACCGAAAAATTTGCTAGCCGGGCATTTGTCGAATTTTTAAAGTCCGATAGGTGGAACAGATTGTACTCGGCGTCCTGAGTCTTGTACCGAAGAGATTTCGGCTCTATCTCTCATGGTTGCCGAGATATTTCGAAAAAACCGAAAAATTTGCTAGCCGGGCATTTGTCGAATTTTTAAAGTCCGATAGGTGGAACAGATTGTACTCGGCGTCCTGAGTCTTGTACTTGTACGAAGAGATTTCGGCTCTATCTCTCATGGTTGCCGAGATATTTCGAAAAAACCGAAAAATTTGCTAGCCGGGCATTTGTCGAATTTTTAAAGTCCGATAGGTGGAACAGATTGTACTCGGCGTCCTGAGTCTTGTACCGAAGAGATTTCGGCTCTATCTCTCATGGTTGCCGAGATATTTCGAAAAAACCGAAAAATTTGCTAGCCGGGCATTTGTCGAATTTTTAAAGTCCGATAGGTGGAACAGATTGTACTCGGCGTCCTGAGTCTTGTACCGAAGAGATTTCGGCTCTATCTCTCATGGTTGCCGAGATATTTCGAAAAAACCGAAAAATTTGCTAGCCGGGCATTTGTCGAATTTTTAAAGTCCGATAGGTGGAACAGATTGTACTCGGCGTCCTGAGTCTTGTACCGAAGAGATTTCGGCTCTATCTCTCATGGTTGCCGAGATATTTCGAAAAAAACCGAAAAATTTGCTAGCCGGGCATTTGTCGAATTTTTAAAGTCCGATAGGTGGAACAGATTGTACTCGGCGTCCTGAGTCTTGTACCGAAGAGATTTCGGCTCTATCTCTCATGGTTGCCGAGATATTTCGAAAAAACCGAAAAATTTGCTAGCCGGGCATTTGTCGAATTTTTAAAGTCCGATAGGTGGAACAGATTGTACTCGGCGTCCTGAGTCTTGTACCGAAGAGATTTCGGCTCTATCTCTCATGGTTGCCGAGATATTTCGAAAAAACCGAAAAATTTGCTAGCCGGGCATTTGTCGAATTTTTAAAGTCCGATAGGTGGAACAGATTGTACTCGGCGTCCTGAGTCTTGTACCGAAGAGATTTCGGCTCTATCTCTCATGGTTGCCGAGATATTTCGAAAATTTCGAACCGAAAAATTTGCTAGCCGGGCATTTGTCGAATTTTTAAAGTCCGATAGGTGGAACAGATTGTACTCGGCGTCCTGAGTCTTGTACCGAAGAGAGATTTCGGCTCTATCTCTCATGGTTGCCGAGATATTTCGAAAAAACCGAAAAATTTGCTAGCCGGGCATTTGTCGAATTTTTAAAAGTCCGATAGGTGGAACAGATTGTACTCGGCGTCCTGAGTCTTGTACCGAAGAGATTTTCGGCTCTATCTCTCATGGTTGCCGAGATATTTCGAAAAAACCGAAAAATTTGCTAGCCGGGCATTTGTCGAATCGAATTTTAAAGTCCGATAGGTGGAACAGATTGTACTCGGCGTCCTGAGTCTTGTACCGAAGAGATTTCGGCTCTATCTCTCATGGTTGCCGAGATATTTCGAAAAAACCGAAAAATTTGCTAGCCGGGCATTTGTCGAATTTTTAAAGTCCGATAGGTGGAACAGATTGTACTCGGCGTCCTGAGTCTTGTACCGAAGAGATTTCGGCTCTATCTCTCTTGGTTGCCGAGATATTTCGAAAAACCGAAAAATTTGCTAGCCGGGCATTTGTCGAATTTTTAAAGTCCGATAGGTGGAACAGATTGTACTCGGCGTCCCTGAGTCTTGTACCGAAGAGATTTCGGCTCTATCTCTCTTGGTTGCCGAGATATTTCGAAAAAACCGAAAAATTTGCTAGCCGGGCATTTGTCGAATTTTTAAAGTCCGATAGGTGGAACAGATTGTACTCGGCGTCCCTGAGTCTTGTACCGAAGAGATTTCGGCTCTATCTCTCTTGGTTGCCGAGATATTTCGAAAAAACCGAAAAATTTGCTAGCCGGGCATTTGTCGAATTTTTAAAGTCCGATAGGTGGAACAGATTGTACTCGGCGTCCTGAGTCTTGTACCGAAGAGATTTCGGCTCTATCTCTCATGGTTGCCGAGATATTTCGAAAAAACCGAAAAATTTGCTAGCCGGGCATTTGTCGAATTTTTAAAAGTCCGATAGGTGGAACAGATTGTACTCGGCGTCCTGAGTCTTCTTGTACCGAAGAGATTTCGGCTCTATCTCTCATGGTTGCCGAGATATTTCGAAAAAACCGAAAAATTTGCTAGCCGGGCATTTGTCGAATTTTTAAAGTCCGATAGGTGGAACAGATTGTACTCGGCGTCCTGAGTCTTGTACCGAAGAGATTTCGGCTCTATCTCTCTTGGTTGCCGAGATATTTCGAAAAAAACCGAAAAATTTGCTAGCCGGGCATTTGTCGAATTTTTAAATTTTTAAAGTCCGATAGGTGGAACAGATTGTACTCGGCGTCCCTGAGTCTTGTACCGAAGAGATTTCGGGCTCTATCTCTCATGGTTGCCGAGATATTTCGAAAAAACCGAAAAATTTGCTAGCCGGGCATTTGTCGAATTTTTAAAGTCCGATAGGTGGAACAGATTGTACTCGGCGTCCTGAGTCTTGTACCGAAAGAGATTTCGGCTCTATCTCTCATGGTTGCCGAGATATTTCGAAAAAACCGAAAAAATTTGCTAGCCGGGCATTTGTCGAATTTTAAAGTCCGATAGGTGGAACAGATTGTACTCGGCGTCCTGAGTCTTGTACCGAAGAGATTTCGGCTCTATCTCTCATGGTTGCCGAGATATTTCGAAAAACCGAAAAATTTGCTAGCCGGGCATTTGTCGAATTTTTAAAGTCCGATAGGTGGAACAGATTGTACTCGGCGTCCCTGAGTCTTGTACCGAAGAAGAGATTTCGGCTCTATCTCTCATGGTTGCCGAGATATTTCGAAAAAACCGAAAAATTTGCTAGCCGGGCATTTGTCGAATTTTTAAAGTCCGATAGGTGGAACAGATTGTACTCGGCGTCCTGAGTCTTGTACCGAAGAGATTTCGGCTCTATCTCTCATGGTTGCCGAGATATTTCGAAAAAACCGAAAAATTTGCTAGCCGGGCATTTGTCGAATTTTTAAAGTCCGATAGGTGGAACAGATTGTACTCGGCGTCCTGAGTCTTGTACCGAAGAAGAGATTTCGGCTCTATCTCTCATGGTTGCCGAGATATTTCGAAAAAACCGAAAAATTTGCTAGCCGGGCATTTGTCGAATTTTTAAAAGTCCGATAGGTGGAACAGAGATTGTACTCGGCGTCCTGAGTCTTGTACCGAAGAGATTCGGCTCTATCTCTCATGGTTGCCGAGATATTTCGAAAAAACCGAAAAATTTGCTAGCCGGGCATTTTGTCGAATTTTTAAAGTCCGATAGGTGGAACAGATTGTACTCGGGCGTCCTGAGTCTTTGTACCGAAGAAGAGATTTCGGCTCTATCTCTCATGGGTTGCCGAGATATTTCGAAAAAAAACCGAAAAATTTGCTAGCCGGGCATTTGTCGAATTTTTAAAGTCCGATAGGTGGAACAGATTGTACTCGGCGTCCTGAGTCTTGTACCGAAGAGATTTCGGCTCTATCTCTCTTGGTTGCCGAGATATTTCGAAAACCGAAAAATTTGCTAGCCGGGCATTTGTCGAATTTTTAAAGTCCGATAGGTGGAACAGATTGTACTCGGCGTCCTGAGTCTTGTACCGAAGAGATTTCGGCTCTATCTCTCTTGGTTGCCGAGATATTTCGAAAAACCGAAAAATTTGCTAGCCGGGCATTTGTCGAATTTTTAAAAAGTCCGATAGGTGGAACAGATTGTACTCGGCGTCCTGAGTCTTGTACCGAAGAGATTTCGGCTCTATCTCTCATGGTTGCCGAGATATTTCGAAAAAACCGAAAAATTTGCTAGCCGGGCATTTGTCGAATTTTTAAAGTCCGATAGGTGGAACAGATTGTACTCGGCGTCCTGAGTCTTGTACCGAAGAGATTTCGGCTCTATCTCTCTTGGTTGCCGAGATATTTCGAAAAAACCGAAAAATTTGCTAGCCGGGCATTTGTCGAATTTTTAAAGTCCGATAGGTGGAACAGATTGTACTCGGCGTCCCTGAGTCTTGTACCGAAGAGATTTCGGCTCTATCTCTCTTGGTTGCCGAGATATTTCGAAAAACCGAAAATTTGTCGAATTTTTAAAGTCCGATAGGTGGCAGGGCATTTGTCGAATTTTTTTCCGGGTGGAACAGATTGTGTACTCGGCGTCCTGAGTCTTGTACCGAAGAGATTTCGGCTCTATCTCTCATGGTTGCCGAGATATTTCGAAAAAACCGAAAAATTTGCTAGCCGGGCATTTGTCGAATTTTTAAAGTCCGATAGGTGGAACAGATTGTACTCGGGCGTCCTGAGTCTTGTACCGAAGAGATTTCGGCTCTATCTCTCTTGGTTGCCGAGATATTTCGAAAAACCGAAAAATTGCTAGCCGGGCTAGCCGAATTTTTAAAGTCATTTGTCGAATAGGTTTTAAAGTCCGATAGGTGGAACAGATACTCGGCGTCCTGAGTCTTGTACCGAAGAAGAGATTTCGGCTCTATCTCTCTTGGTTGCCGAGATATTTCGAAAAACCGAAAAATTTGCTAGCCGGGCATTTGTCGAATTTTTAAAGTCCGATAGGTGGAACAGATTGTACTCGGCGTCCTGAGTCTTGTACCGAAGAGATTTCGGCTCTATCTCTCATGGTTGCCGAGATATTTCGAAAAACCGAAAAATTTGCTAGCCGGGCATTTGTCGAATTTTTAAAGTCCGATAGGTGGAACAGATTGTACTCGGCGTCCTGAGTCTTGTACCGAAGAGATTTCGGCTCTATCTCTCATGGTTGCCGAGATATTTCGAAAAAACCGAAAAATTTGCTAGCCGGGCATTTGTCGAATTTTTAAGTCCGATAGGTGGAACAGATTGTACTCGGCGTCCTGAGTCTTGTACCGAAGAGATTTCGGCTCTATCTCTCATGGTTGCCGAGATATTTCGAAAAAACCGAAAAATTTGCTAGCCGGGCATTTGTCGAATTTTTAAAGTCCGATAGGTGGAACAGATTGTACTCGGCGTCCTGAGTCTTGTACCGAAGAGATTTCGGCTCTATCTCTCATGGGTTGCCGAGATATTTCGAAAAAACCGAAAAATTTGCTAGCCGGGCATTTGTCGAATTTTTAAAGTCCGATAGGTGGAACAGATTGTACTCGGCGTCCTGAGTCTTGTACCGAAGAGATTTCGGCTCTATCTCTCATGGTTGCCGAGATATTTCGAAAAAAAAACCGAAAAATTTGCTAGCCGGGCATTTGTCGAATTTTTAAAGTCCGATAGGTGGAACAGATTGTACTCGGCGTCCTGAGTCTTGTACCTTGTACCGAAGAGATTTCGGCTCTATCTCTCATGGTTGCCCGAGATATTTCGAAAAACCGAAAAATTTGCTAGCCGGGCATTTGTCGAATTTTTAAAAGTCCGATAGGTGGAACAGATTGTACTCGGCGTCCTGAGTCTTTGTACCGAAGAGATTTCGGCTCTCTATCTCTCATGGTTGCCGAGATATTTCGAAAAAACCGAAAAATTTGCTAGCCGGGCATTTGTCGAATTTTTAAAGTCCGATAGGTGGAACAGATTGTACTCGGCGTCCTGAGTCTTGTACCGAAGAGATTTCGGCTCTATCTCTCTTGGTTGCCCGAGATATTTCGAAAAAACCGAAAAATTTGCTAGCCGGGCATTTGTCGAATTTTTAAAAGTCCGATAGGTGGAACAGATTGACTCGGCGTCCTGAGATTGTACTCGGCGTCCTGAGTCTTGTACCGAGAGATTTCGGCTCTATCTCTCTTGGTTGCCGAGATATTTCGAAAAAACCGAAAAATTTGCTAGCCGGGCATTTGTCGAATTTTTAAAGTCCGATAGGTGGAACAGATTGTACTCGGCGTCCCTGAGTCTTGTACCGAAGAGATTTCGGCTCTATCTCTCATGGTTGCCGAGATATTTCGAAAAAACCGAAAAATTTGCTAGCCGGGCATTTGTCGAATTTTTAAAGTCCGATAGGTGGAACAGATTGTACTCGGCGTCCTGAGTCTTGTACCGAAGAGATTTCGGCTCTATCTCTCATGGTTGCCGAGATATTTCGAAAAAACCGAAAAATTTGCTAGCCGGGCATTTGTCGAATTTTTAAAGTCCGATAGGTGGAACAGATTGTACTCGGCGTCCTGAGTCTTGTACCGAAGAGATTTCGGCTCTATCTCTCATGGTTGCCGAGATATTTCGAAAAAAACCGAAAAATTTGCTAGCCGGGCATTTGTCGAATTTTTAAAGTCCGATAGGTGGAACAGATTGTACTCGGCGTCCTGAGTCTTGTACCGAAGAGATTTCGGCTCTATCTCTCTGGGTTGCCGAGATATTTCGAAAAACCGAAAAATTTGCTAGCCGGGCATTTGTCGAATTTTTAAAGTCCGATAGGTGGAACAGATTGTACTCGGCGTCCTGAGTCTTGTACCGAAGAGATTTCGGCTCTATCTCTCTTGGTTGCCGAGATATTTCGAAAAACCGAAAAATTTGCTAGCCGGGCATTTGTCGAATTTTTAAAGTCCGATAGGTGGAACAGATTGTACTCGGCGTCCTGAGTCTTGTACCGAAGAGATTTCGGCTCTATCTCTCATGGTTGCCGAGATATTTCGAAAAAACCGAAAAATTTGCTAGCCGGGCATTTGTCGAATTTTTAAAGTCCGATAGGTGGAACAGATTGTACTCGGCGTCCTGAGTCTTGTACCGAAGAGATTTCGGCTCTATCTCTCATGGTTGCCGAGATATTTCGAAAAACCGAAAAATTTGCTAGCCGGGCATTTGTCGAATTTTTAAAGTCCGATAGGTGGAACAGATTGTACTCGGCGTCCTGAGTCTTGTACCGAAGAGATTTCGGCTCTATCTCTCTTGGTTGCCGAGATATTTCGAAAAAACCGAAAAATTTGCTAGCCGGGCATTTGTCGAATTTTTAAAGTCCGATAGGTGGAACAGATTGTACTCGGCGTCCTGAGTCTTGTACCGAAGAGATTTCGGCTCTATCTCTCATGGTTGCCGAGATATTTCGAAAAACCGAAAAATTTGCTAGCCGGGCATTTGTCGAATTTTTAAAGTCCGATAGGTGGAACAGATTGTACTCGGCGTCCTGAGTCTTGTACCGAAGAGATTTCGGCTCTATCTCTCTTGGTTGCCGAGATATTTCGAAAAAACGAAAAATTTGCTAGCCGGGCCGGGCATTTGTCGAATTTTTAAAGTCCGATAGGTGGAACAGATTGTACTCGGCGTCCTGAGTCTTGTACCGAAGAGATTTCGGCTCTATCTCTCATGGTTGCCGAGATATTTTTCGAAAAAACCGAAAAATTTGCTAGCCGGGCATTTGTCGAATTTTTAAAGTCCGATAGGTGGAACAGATTGTACTCGGCGTCTGAGTCTGAGTCTTGTACCGAAGAGATTTCGGCTCTATCTCTCATGGTTGCCGAGATATTTCGAAAAACCGAAAAATTTGCTAGCCGGGCATTTGTCGAATTTTTAAAGTCCGATAGGTGGAACAGATTGTACTCGGCGTCCTGAGTCTTGTACCGAAGAGATTTCGGCTCTATCTCTCATGGTTGCCGAGATATTTCGAAAAAACCGAAAAATTTGCTAGCCGGGCATTTGTCGAATTTTTAAAAAGTCCGATAGGTGGAACAGATTGTACTCGGCGTCCTGAGTCTTGTACCGAAGAAGAGATTTCGGCTCTATCTCTCATGGTTGCCGAGATATTTCGAAAAAACCGAAAAATTTGCTAGCCGGGCATTTGTCGAATTTTTAAAGTCCGATAGGTGGAACAGATTGTACTCGGCGTCCTGAGTCTTGTACCGAAGAGATTTCGGCTCTATCTCTCATGGTTGCCGAGATATTTCGAAAAAACCGAAAAATTTGCTAGCCGGGCATTTGTCGAATTTTTAAAGTCCGATAGGTGGAACAGATTGTACTCGGCGTCCTGAGTCTTGTACCGAAGAGATTTCGGCTCTATCTCTCATGGTTGCCGAGATATTTCGAAAAACCGAAAAATTTGCTAGCCGGGCATTTGTCGAATTTTTTAAAGTCCGATAGGTGGAACAGATTGTACTCGGCGTCCTGAGTCTTGTACCGAAGAGATTTCGGCTCTATCTCTCATGGTTGCCGAGATATTTCGAAAAAACCGAAAAATTTGCTAGCCGGGCATTTGTCGAATTTTTAAAGTCCGATAGGTGGAACAGATTGTACTCGGCGTCCTGAGTCTTGTACCGAAGAGATTTCGGCTCTATCTCTCATGGTTGCCGAGATATTTCGAAAAAACCGAAAAATTTGCTAGCCGGGCATTTGTCGAATTTTTAAAGTCCGATAGGTGGAACAGATTGTACTCGGCGTCCTGAGTCTTGTACCGAAGAGATTTCGGCTCTATCTCTCATGGTTGCCGAGATATTTCGAAAAAACCGAAAAATTTGCTAGCCGGGCATTTGTCGAATTTTTAAAGTCCGATAGGTGGAACAGATTGTACTCGGCGTCCTGAGTCTTGTACCGAAGAGATTTCGGCTCTATCTCTCATGGTTGCCGAGATATTTCGAAAAAACCGAAAAATTTGCTAGCCGGGCATTTGTCGAATTTTTAAAGTCCGATAGGTGGAACAGATTGTACTCGGCGTCCTGAGTCTTGTACCGAAGAGATTTCGGCTCTATCTCTCATGGTTGCCGAGATATTTCGAAAAAACCGAAAAATTTGCTAGCCGGGCATTTGTCGAATTTTTAAAGTCCGATAGGTGGAACAGATTGTACTCGGCGTCCTGAGTCTTGTACCGAAGAGATTTCGGCTCTATCTCTCATGGTTGCCGAGATATTTCGAAAAAACCGAAAAATTTGCTAGCCGGGCATTTGTCGAATTTTTAAAGTCCGATAGGTGGAACAGATTGTACTCGGCGTCCTGAGTCTTGTACCGAAGAGATTTCGGCTCTATCTCTCATGGTTGCCGAGATATTTCGAAAAAACCGAAAAATTTGCTAGCCGGGCATTTGTCGAATTTTTAAAGTCCGATAGGTGGAACAGATTGTACTCGGCGTCCTGAGTCTTGTACCGAAGAGATTTCGGCTCTATCTCTCATGGTTGCCGAGATATTTCGAAAAAACCGAAAAATTTGCTAGCCGGGCATTTGTCGAATTTTTAAAGTCCGATAGGTGGAACAGATTGTACTCGGCGTCCTGAGTCTTGTACCGAAGAGATTTCGGCTCTATCTCTCATGGTTGCCGAGATATTTCGAAAAAACCGAAAAATTTGCTAGCCGGGCATTTGTCGAATTTTTAAAGTCCGATAGGTGGAACAGATTGTACTCGGCGTCCTGAGTCTTGTACCGAAGAGATTTCGGCTCTATCTCTCTTGGTTGCCGAGATATTTCGAAAAAACCGAAAAATTTGCTAGCCGGGCATTTGTCGAATTTTTAAAGTCCGATAGGTGGAACAGATTGTACTCGGCGTCCTGAGTCTTGTACCGAAGAGATTTCGGCTCTATCTCTCATGGTTGCCGAGATATTTCGAAAAAACCGAAAAATTTGCTAGCCGGGCATTTGTCGAATTTTTAAAGTCCGATAGGTGGAACAGATTGTACTCGGCGTCCTGAGTCTTGTACCGAAGAGATTTCGGCTCTATCTCTCTTGGTTGCCGAGATATTTCGAAAAAACCGAAAAATTTGCTAGCCGGGCATTTGTCGAATTTTTAAAGTCCGATAGGTGGAACAGATTGTACTCGGCGTCCTGAGTCTTGTACCGAAGAGATTTCGGCTCTATCTCTCATGGTTGCCGAGATATTTCGAAAAAACCGAAAAATTTGCTAGCCGGGCATTTGTCGAATTTTTAAAGTCCGATAGGTGGAACAGATTGTACTCGGCGTCCTGAGTCTTGTACCGAAGAGATTTCGGCTCTATCTCTCATGGTTGCCGAGATATTTCGAAAAAACCGAAAAATTTGCTAGCCGGGCATTTGTCGAATTTTTAAAGTCCGATAGGTGGAACAGATTGTACTCGGCGTCCTGAGTCTTGTACCGAAGAGATTTCGGCTCTATCTCTCATGGTTGCCGAGATATTTCGAAAAAACCGAAAAATTTGCTAGCCGGGCATTTGTCGAATTTTTAAAGTCCGATAGGTGGAACAGATTGTACTCGGCGTCCTGAGTCTTGTACCGAAGAGATTTCGGCTCTATCTCTCATGGTTGCCGAGATATTTCGAAAAAACCGAAAAATTTGCTAGCCGGGCATTTGTCGAATTTTTAAAGTCCGATAGGTGGAACAGATTGTACTCGGCGTCCTGAGTCTTGTACCGAAGAGATTTCGGCTCTATCTCTCATGGTTGCCGAGATATTTCGAAAAAACCGAAAAATTTGCTAGCCGGGCATTTGTCGAATTTTTAAAGTCCGATAGGTGGAACAGATTGTACTCGGCGTCCTGAGTCTTGTACCGAAGAGATTTCGGCTCTATCTCTCTTGGTTGCCGAGATATTTCGAAAAAACCGAAAAATTTGCTAGCCGGGCATTTGTCGAATTTTTAAAGTCCGATAGGTGGAACAGATTGTACTCGGCGTCCTGAGTCTTGTACCGAAGAGATTTCGGCTCTATCTCTCATGGTTGCCGAGATATTTCGAAAAAACCGAAAAATTTGCTAGCCGGGCATTTGTCGAATTTTTAAAGTCCGATAGGTGGAACAGATTGTACTCGGCGTCCTGAGTCTTGTACCGAAGAGATTTCGGCTCTATCTCTCATGGTTGCCGAGATATTTCGAAAAAACCGAAAAATTTGCTAGCCGGGCATTTGTCGAATTTTTAAAGTCCGATAGGTGGAACAGATTGTACTCGGCGTCCTGAGTCTTGTACCGAAGAGATTTCGGCTCTATCTCTCATGGTTGCCGAGATATTTCGAAAAAACCGAAAAATTTGCTAGCCGGGCATTTGTCGAATTTTTAAAGTCCGATAGGTGGAACAGATTGTACTCGGCGTCCTGAGTCTTGTACCGAAGAGATTTCGGCTCTATCTCTCATTGGTTGCCGAGATATTTCGAAAAAACCGAAAAATTTGCTAGCCGGGCATTTGTCGAATTTTTAAAGTCCGATAGGTGGAACAGATTGTACTCGGCGTCCTGAGTCTTGTACCGAAGAGATTTCGGCTCTATCTCTCATGGTTGCCGAGATATTTCGAAAAAACCGAAAAATTTGCTAGCCGGGCATTTGTCGAATTTTTAAAGTCCGATAGGTGGAACAGATTGTACTCGGCGTCCTGAGTCTTGTACCGAAGAGATTTCGGCTCTATCTCTCATGGTTGCCGAGATATTTCGAAAAAACCGAAAAATTTGCTAGCCGGGCATTTGTCGAATTTTTAAAGTCCGATAGGTGGAACAGATTGTACTCGGCGTCCTGAGTCTTGTACCGAAGAGATTTCGGCTCTATCTCTCATGGTTGCCGAGATATTTCGAAAAAACCGAAAAATTTGCTAGCCGGGCATTTGTCGAATTTTTAAAGTCCGATAGGTGGAACAGATTGTACTCGGCGTCCTGAGTCTTGTACCGAAGAGATTTCGGCTCTATCTCTCATGGTTGCCGAGATATTTCGAAAAAACCGAAAAATTTGCTAGCCGGGCATTTGTCGAATTTTTAAAGTCCGATAGGTGGAACAGATACTCGGTGGAACAGATTGAGATATTTCGAAAAACCGAAAAATTTGCTGAGCCGGGCATTTGTCGAATTTTTAAAGTCCGATAGGTGGAACAGATTGTACTCGGCGTCCTGAGTCTTGTACCGAAGAGATTTCGGCTCTATCTCTCATGGTTGCCGAGATATTTCGAAAAAACCGAAAAATTTGCTAGCCGGGCATTTGTCGAATTTTTAAAGTCCGATAGGTGGAACAGATTGTACTCGGCGTCCTGAGTCTTGTACCGAAGAGATTTCGGCTCTATCTCTCATGGTTGCCGAGATATTTCGAAAAAACCGAAAAATTTGCTAGCCGGGCATTTGTCGAATTTTTAAAGTCCGATAGGTGGAACAGATTGTACTCGGCGTCCTGAGTCTTGTACCGAAGAGATTTCGGCTCTATCTCTCATGGTTGCCGAGATATTTCGAAAAAACCGAAAAATTTGCTAGCCGGGCATTTGTCGAATTTTTAAAGTCCGATAGGTGGAACAGATTGTACTCGGCGTCCTGAGTCTTGTACCGAAGAGATTTCGGCTCTATCTCTCATGGTTGCCGAGATATTTCGAAAAAACCGAAAAATTTGCTAGCCGGGCATTTGTCGAATTTTTAAAGTCCGATAGGTGGAACAGATTGTACTCGGCGTCCTGAGTCTTGTACCGAAGAGATTTCGGCTCTATCTCTCATGGTTGCCGAGATATTTCGAAAAAACCGAAAAATTTGCTAGCCGGGCATTTGTCGAATTTTTAAAGTCCGATAGGTGGAACAGATTGTACTCGGCGTCCTGAGTCTTGTACCGAAGAGATTTCGGCTCTATCTCTCATGGTTGCCGAGATATTTCGAAAAAACCGAAAAATTTGCTAGCCGGGCATTTGTCGAATTTTTAAAGTCCGATAGGTGGAACAGATTGTACTCGGCGTCCTGAGTCTTGTACCGAAGAGATTTCGGCTCTATCTCTCATGGTTGCCGAGATATTTCGAAAAAACCGAAAAATTTGCTAGCCGGGCATTTGTCGAATTTTTAAAGTCCGATAGGTGGAACAGATTGTACTCGGCGTCCTGAGTCTTGTACCGAAGAGATTTCGGCTCTATCTCTCATGGTTGCCGAGATATTTCGAAAAAACCGAAAAATTTGCTAGCCGGGCATTTGTCGAATTTTTAAAGTCCGATAGGTGGAACAGATTGTACTCGGCGTCCTGAGTCTTGTACCGAAGAGATTTCGGCTCTATCTCTCATGGTTGCCGAGATATTTCGAAAAAACCGAAAAATTTGCTAGCCGGGCATTTGTCGAATTTTTAAAGTCCGATAGGTGGAACAGATTGTACTCGGCGTCCTGAGTCTTGTACCGAAGAGATTTCGGCTCTATCTCTCATGGTTGCCGAGATATTTCGAAAAAACCGAAAAATTTGCTAGCCGGGCATTTGTCGAATAGGTGGAACAGATTGTACTCGGCGTCCTGAGTCTTGTACCGAAGAGATTTCGGCTCTATCTCTCATGGTTGCCGAGATATTTCGAAAAAACCGAAAAATTTGCTAGCCGGGCATTTGTCGAATTTTTAAACTCTGATAGGTGGAACAGATTGTACTCGGCGTCCTGAGTCTTGTACCGAAGAGATTTCGGCTCTATCTCTCATAGTTGCCGAGATATTTCGAAAAAACCGAAAAATTTGCTAGCCGGGCATTTGTTGAATTTTTAAACTCTGATAGGTGGAACAGATTGTACTCGGCGTCCTGAGTCTTGTACCGAAGAGATTTCGGCTCTATCTCTCATAGTTGCCGAGATATTTCGAAAAACCGAAAAATTTGCAAACCGAAAATTTGCTAGCCGGGCATTTGTCGAATTTTTAAACTCTGAAGGGTGGAACAGATTGTACTCGACGTCCTGAGTCTTGTACCGAAGAGATTTCGGCTCTATCTCTCATGGTTGCCGAGATATTTCGGAAAAACCGAAAAATTTGCTAGCCGGGCATTTGTCGAATTTTTAAACTCTGAAGGGTGGAACAGATTGTACTCGACGTCCTGAGTCTTGTACCGAAGAGATTTCGGCTCTATCTCTCATGGTTGCCGAGATATTTCGGAAAAACCGAAAAATTTGCTAGCCGGGCATTTGTCGAATTTTTAAACTCTGAAGGGTGGAACAGATTGTACTCGACGTCCTGAGTCTTGTACCGAAGAGATTTCGGCTCTATCTCTCATGGTTGCCGAGATATTTCGGAAAAACCGAAAAATTTGCTAGCCGGGCATTTGTCGAATTTTTAAACTCTGAAGGTGGAACAGATTGTACTCGACGTCCTGAGTCTTGTACCGAAGAGATTTCGGCTCTATCTCTCATGGTTGCCGAGATATTTCGGAAAAACCGAAAAATTTGCTAGCCGGGCATTTGTCGAATTTTTAAACTCTGAAGGGTGGAACAGATTGTACTCGACGTCCTGAGTCTTGTACCGAAGAGATTTCGGCTCTATCTCTCATGGTTGCCGAGATATTTCGGAAAAACCGAAAAATTTGCTAGCCGGGCATTTGTCGAATTTTTAAACTCTGAAGGTGGAACAGATTGTACTCGACGTCCTGAGTCTTGTACCGAAGAGATTTCGGCTCTATCTCTCATGGTTGCCGAGATATTTCGGAAAAACCGAAAAATTTGCTAGCCGGGCATTTGTCGAATTTTTAAACTCTGAAGGGTGGAACAGATTGTACTCGACGTCCTGAGTCTTGTACCGAAGAGATTTCGGCTCTATCTCTCATGGTTGCCGAGATATTTCGGAAAAACCGAAAAATTTGCTAGCCGGGCATTTGTCGAATTTTTAAACTCTGAAGGGTGGAACAGATTGTACTCGACGTCCTGAGTCTTGTACCGAAGAGATTTCGGCTCTATCTCTCATGGTTGCCGAGATATTTCGGAAAAACCGAAAAATTTGCTAGCCGGGCATTTGTCGAATTTTTAAACTCTGAAGGGTGGAACAGATTGTACTCGACGTCCTGAGTCTTGTACCGAAGAGATTTCGGCTCTATCTCTCATGGTTGCCGAGATATTTCGGAAAAACCGAAAAATTTGCTAGCCGGGCATTTGTCGAATTTTTAAAGTCTGAAGGGTGGAACAGATTGTACTCGACGTCCTGAGTCTTGTACCGAAGAGATTTCGGCTCTATCTCTCATGGTTGCCGAGATATTTCGGAAAAACCGAAAAATTTGCTAGCCGGGCATTTGTCGAATTTTTAAACTCTGAAGGGTGGAACAGATTGTACTCGACGTCCTGAGTCTTGTACCGAAGAGATTTCGGCTCTATCTCTCATGGTTGCCGAGATATTTCGGAAAAACCGAAAAAATTTGCTAGCCGGGCATTTGTCGAATTTTTAAACTCTGAAGGGTGGAACAGATTGTACTCGACGTCCTGAGTCTTGTACCGAAGAGATTTCGGCTCTATCTCTCATGGTTGCCGAGATATTTCGGAAAAACCGAAAAATTTGCTAGCCGGGCATTTGTCGAATTTTTAAACTCTGAAGGGTGGAACAGATTGTACTCGACGTCCTGAGTCTTGTACCGAAGAGATTTCGGCTCTATCTCTCATGGTTGCCGAGATATTTCGGAAAAACCGAAAAATTTGCTAGCCGGGCATTTGTCGAATTTTTAAACTCTGAAGGGTGGAACAGATTGTACTCGACGTCCTGAGTCTTGTACCGAAGAGATTTCGGCTCTATCTCTCATGGTTGCCGAGATATTTCGGAAAAACCGAAAAATTTGCTAGCCGGGCATTTGTCGAATTTTTAAACTCTGAAGGGTGGAACAGATTGTACTCGACGTCCTGAGTCTTGTACCGAAGAGATTTCGGCTCTATCTCTCATGGTTGCCGAGATATTTCGGAAAAACCGAAAAATTTGCTAGCCGGGCATTTGTCGAATTTTTAAACTCTGAAGGGTGGAACAGATTGTACTCGACGTCCTGAGTCTTGTACCGAAGAGATTTCGGCTCTATCTCTCATGGTTGCCGAGATATTTCGGAAAAACCGAAAAATTTGCTAGCCGGGCATTTGTCGAATTTTTAAACTCTGAAGGGTGGAACAGATTGTACTCGACGTCCTGAGTCTTGTACCGAAGAGATTTCGGCTCTATCTCTCATGGTTGCCGAGATATTTCGGAAAAACCGAAAAATTTGCTAGCCGGGCATTTGTCGAATTTTTAAACTCTGAAGGGTGGAACAGATTGTACTCGACGTCCTGAGTCTTGTACCGAAGAGATTTCGGCTCTATCTCTCATGGTTGCCGAGATATTTCGGAAAAACCGAAAAATTTGCTAGCCGGGCATTTGTCGAATTTTTAAACTCTGAAGGGTGGAACAGATTGTACTCGACGTCCTGAGTCTTGTACCGAAGAGATTTCGGCTCTATCTCTCATGGTTGCCGAGATATTTTCGAAAAACCGAAAAATTTGCTAGCCGGGCATTTGTCGAATTTTTAAACTCTGAAGGGTGGAACAGATTGTACTCGACGTCCTGAGTCTTGTACCGAAGAGATTTCGGCTCTATCTCTCATGGTTGCCGAGATATTTCGGAAAAACCGAAAAATTTGCTAGCCGGGCATTTGTCGAATTTTTAAACTCTGAAGGGTGGAACAGATTGTACTCGACGTCCTGAGTCTTGTACCGAAGAGATTTCGGCTCTATCTCTCATGGTTGCCGAGATATTTCGGAAAAACCGAAAAATTTGCTAGCCGGGCATTTGTCGAATTTTTAAACTCTGAAGGGTGGAACAGATTGTACTCGACGTCCTGAGTCTTGTACCGAAGAGATTTCGGCTCTATCTCTCATGGTTGCCGAGATATTTCGGAAAAACCGAAAAATTTGCTAGCCGGGCATTTGTCGAATTTTTAAACTCTGAAGGGTGGAACAGATTGTACTCGACGTCCTGAGTCTTGTACCGAAGAGATTTCGGCTCTATCTCTCATGGTTGCCGAGATATTTCGGAAAAACCGAAAAATTTGCTAGCCGGGCATTTGTCGAATTTTTAAACTCTGAAGGGTGGAACAGATTGTACTCGACGTCCTGAGTCTTGTACCGAAGAGATTTCGGCTCTATCTCTCATGGTTGCCGAGATATTTCGGAAAAACCGAAAAATTTGCTAGCCGGGCATTTGTCGAATTTTTAAACTCTGAAGGGTGGAACAGATTGTACTCGACGTCCTGAGTCTTGTACCGAAGAGATTTCGGCTCTATCTCTCATGGTTGCCGAGATATTTCGGAAAAACCGAAAAATTTGCTAGCCGGGCATTTGTCGAATTTTTAAACTCTGAAGGGTGGAACAGATTGTACTCGACGTCCTGAGTCTTGTACCGAAGAGATTTCGGCTCTATCTCTCATGGTTGCCGAGATATTTCGGAAAAACCGAAAAATTTGCTAGCCGGGCATTTGTCGAATTTTTAAACTCTGAAGGGTGGAACAGATTGTACTCGACGTCCTGAGTCTTGTACCGAAGAGATTTCGGCTCTATCTCTCATGGTTGCCGAGATATTTCGGAAAAACCGAAAAATTTGCTAGCCGGGCATTTGTCGAATTTTTAAACTCTGAAGGGTGGAACAGATTGTACTCGACGTCCTGAGTCTTGTACCGAAGAGATTTCGGCTCTATCTCTCATGGTTGCCGAGATATTTCGGAAAAACCGAAAAATTTGCTAGCCGGGCATTTGTCGAATTTTTAAACTCTGAAGGGTGGAACAGATTGTACTCGACGTCCTGAGTCTTGTACCGAAGAGATTTCGGCTCTATCTCTCATGGTTGCCGAGATATTTCGGAAAAACCGAAAAATTTGCTAGCCGGGCATTTGTCGAATTTTTAAACTCTGAAGGGTGGAACAGATTGTACTCGGCGTCCTGAGTCTTGTACCGAAGAGATTTCGGCTCTATCTCTCATGGTTGCCGAGATATTTCGGAAAAACCGAAAAATTTGCTAGCCGGGCATTTGTCGAATTTTTAAACTCTGAAGGGTGGAACAGATTGTACTCGGCGTCCTGAGTCTTGTACCGAAGAGATTTCGGCTCTATCTCTCATGGTTGCCGAGATATTTCGGAAAAACCGAAAAATTTGCTAGCCGGGCATTTGTCGAATTTTTAAACTCTGAAGGGTGGAACAGATTGTACTCGGCGTCCTGAGTCTTGTACCGAAGAGATTTCGGCTCTATCTCTCATGGTTGCCGAGATATTTCGGAAAAACCGAAAAATTTGCTAGCCGGGCATTTGTCGAATTTTTAAACTCTGAAGGGTGGAACAGATTGTACTCGGCGTCCTGAGTCTTGTACCGAAGAGATTTCGGCTCTATCTCTCATGGTTGCCGAGATATTTCGGAAAAACCGAAAAATTTGCTAGCCGGGCATTTGTCGAATTTTTAAACTCTGAAGGGTGGAACAGATTGTACTCGGCGTCCTGAGTCTTGTACCGAAGAGATTTCGGCTCTATCTCTCATGGTTGCCGAGATATTTCGGAAAAACCGAAAAATTTGCTAGCCGGGCATTTGTCGAATTTTTAAACTCTGAAGGGTGGAACAGATTGTACTCGGCGTCCTGAGTCTTGTACCGAAGAGATTTCGGCTCTATCTCTCATGGTTGCCGAGATATTTCGGAAAAACCGAAAAATTTGCTAGCCGGGCATTTGTCGAATTTTTAAACTCTGAAGGGTGGAACAGATTGTACTCGGCGTCCTGAGTCTTGTACCGAAGAGATTTCGGCTCTATCTCTCATGGTTGCCGAGATATTTCGGAAAAACCGAAAAATTTGCTAGCCGGGCATTTGTCGAATTTTTTAAACTCTGAAGGGTGGAACAGATTGTACTCGGCGTCCTGAGTCTTGTACCGAAGAGATTTCGGCTCTATCTCTCATGGTTGCCGAGATATTTCGGAAAAACCGAAAAATTTGCTAGCCGGGCATTTGTCGAATTTTTAAACTCTGAAGGGTGGAACAGATTGTACTCGGCGTCCTGAGTCTTGTACCGAAGAGATTTCGGCTCTATCTCTCATGGTTGCCGAGATATTTCGGAAAAACCGAAAAATTTGCTAGCCGGGCATTTGTCGAATTTTTAAACTCTGAAGGGTGGAACAGATTGTACTCGGCGTCCTGAGTCTTGTACCGAAGAGATTTCGGCTCTATCTCTCATGGTTGCCGAGATATTTCGGAAAAACCGAAAAATTTGCTAGCCGGGCATTTGTCGAATTTTTAAACTCTGAAGGGTGGAACAGATTGTACTCGACGTCCTGAGTCTTGTACCGAAGAGATTTCGGCTCTATCTCTCATGGTTGCCGAGATATTTCGGAAAAACCGAAAAATTTGCTAGCCGGGCATTTGTCGAATTTTTAAACTCTGAAGGGTGGAACAGATTGTACTCGACGTCCTGAGTCTTGTACCGAAGAGATTTCGGCTCTATCTCTCATGGTTGCCGAGATATTTCGGAAAAACCGAAAAATTTGCTAGCCGGGCATTTGTCGAATTTTTAAACTCTGAAGGGTGGAACAGATTGTACTCGGCGTCCTGAGTCTTGTACCGAAGAGATTTCGGCTCTATCTCTCATGGTTGCCGAGATATTTCGGAAAAACCGAAAAATTTGCTAGCCGGGCATTTGTCGAATTTTTAAACTCTGAAGGGTGGAACAGATTGTACTCGGCGTCCTGAGTCTTGTACCGAAGAGATTTCGGCTCTATCTCTCATGGTTGCCGAGATATTTCGGAAAAACCGAAAAATTTGCTAGCCGGGCATTTGTCGAATTTTTAAACTCTGAAGGGTGGAACAGATTGTACTCGGCGTCCTGAGTCTTGTACCGAAGAGATTTCGGCTCTATCTCTCATGGTTGCCGAGATATTTCGGAAAAACCGAAAAATTTGCTAGCCGGGCATTTGTCGAATTTTTAAACTCTGAAGGGTGGAACAGATTGTACTCGGCGTCCTGAGTCTTGTACCGAAGAGATTTCGGCTCTATCTCTCATGGTTGCCGAGATATTTCGGAAAAACCGAAAAATTTGCTAGCCGGGCATTTGTCGAATTTTTAAACTCTGAAGGGTGGAACAGATTGTACTCGGCGTCCTGAGTCTTGTACCGAAGAGATTTCGGCTCTATCTCTCATGGTTGCCGAGATATTTCGGAAAAACCGAAAAATTTGCTAGCCGGGCATTTGTCGAATTTTTAAACTCTGAAGGGTGGAACAGATTGTACTCGGCGTCCTGAGTCTTGTACCGAAGAGATTTCGGCTCTATCTCTCATGGTTGCCGAGATATTTCGGAAAAACCGAAAAATTTGCTAGCCGGGCATTTGTCGAATTTTTAAACTCTGAAGGGTGGAACAGATTGTACTCGGCGTCCTGAGTCTTGTACCGAAGAGATTTCGGCTCTATCTCTCATGGTTGCCGAGATATTTCGGAAAAACCGAAAAATTTGCTAGCCGGGCATTTGTCGAATTTTTAAACTCTGAAGGGTGGAACAGATTGTACTCGGCGTCCTGAGTCTTGTACCGAAGAGATTTCGGCTCTATCTCTCATGGTTGCCGAGATATTTCGGAAAAACCGAAAAATTTGCTAGCCGGGCATTTGTCGAATTTTTAAACTCTGAAGGGTGGAACAGATTGTACTCGGCGTCCTGAGTCTTGTACCGAAGAGATTTCGGCTCTATCTCTCATGGTTGCCGAGATATTTCGGAAAAACCGAAAAATTTGCTAGCCGGGCATTTGTCGAATTTTTAAACTCTGAAGGGTGGAACAGATTGTACTCGACGTCCTGAGTCTTGTACCGAAGAGATTTCGGCTCTATCTCTCATGGTTGCCGAGATATTTCGGAAAAACCGAAAAATTTGCTAGCCGGGCATTTGTCGAATTTTTAAACTCTGAAGGGTGGAACAGATTGTACTCGGCGTCCTGAGTCTTGTACCGAAGAGATTTCGGCTCTATCTCTCATGGTTGCCGAGATATTTCGGAAAAACCGAAAAATTTGCTAGCCGGGCATTTGTCGAATTTTTAAACTCTGAAGGGTGGAACAGATTGTACTCGGCGTCCTGAGTCTTGTACCGAAGAGATTTCGGCTCTATCTCTCATGGTTGCCGAGATATTTCGGAAAAACCGAAAAATTTGCTAGCCGGGCATTTGTCGAATTTTTAAACTCTGAAGGGTGGAACAGATTGTACTCGGCGTCCTGAGTCTTGTACCGAAGAGATTTCGGCTCTATCTCTCATGGTTGCCGAGATATTTCGGAAAAACCGAAAAATTTGCTAGCCGGGCATTTGTCGAATTTTTAAACTCTGAAGGGTGGAACAGATTGTACTCGGCGTCCTGAGTCTTGTACCGAAGAGATTTCGGCTCTATCTCTCATGGTTGCCGAGATATTTCGGAAAAACCGAAAAATTTGCTAGCCGGGCATTTGTCGAATTTTTAAACTCTGAAGGGTGGAACAGATTGTACTCGGCGTCCTGAGTCTTGTACCGAAGAGATTTCGGCTCTATCTCTCATGGTTGCCGAGATATTTCGGGAAAAACCGAAAAATTTGCTAGCCGGGCATTTGTCGAATTTTTAAACTCTGAAGGGTGGAACAGATTGTACTCGGCGTCCTGAGTCTTGTACCGAAGAGATTTCGGCTCTATCTCTCATGGTTGCCGAGATATTTCGGAAAAACCGAAAAATTTGCTAGCCGGGCATTTGTCGAATTTTTAAACTCTGAAGGGTGGAACAGATTGTACTCGGCGTCCTGAGTCTTGTACCGAAGAGATTTCGGCTCTATCTCTCATGGTTGCCGAGATATTTCGGAAAAACCGAAAAATTTGCTAGCCGGGCATTTGTCGAATTTTTAAACTCTGAAGGGTGGAACAGATTGTACTCGGCGTCCTGAGTCTTGTACCGAAGAGATTTCGGCTCTATCTCTCATGGTTGCCGAGATATTTCGGAAAAACCGAAAAATTTGCTAGCCGGGCATTTGTCGAATTTTTAAACTCTGAAGGGTGGAACAGATTGTACTCGGCGTCCTGAGTCTTGTACCGAAGAGATTTCGGCTCTATCTCTCATGGTTGCCGAGATATTTCGGAAAAACCGAAAAATTTGCTAGCCGGGCATTTGTCGAATTTTTAAACTCTGAAGGGTGGAACAGATTGTACTCGGCGTCCTGAGTCTTGTACCGAAGAGATTTCGGCTCTATCTCTCATGGTTGCCGAGATATTTCGGAAAAACCGAAAAATTTGCTAGCCGGGCATTTGTCGAATTTTTAAACTCTGAAGGGTGGAACAGATTGTACTCGGCGTCCTGAGTCTTGTACCGAAGAGATTTCGGCTCTATCTCTCATGGTTGCCGAGATATTTCGGAAAAACCGAAAAATTTGCTAGCCGGGCATTTGTCGAATTTTTAAACTCTGAAGGGTGGAACAGATTGTACTCGGCGTCCTGAGTCTTGTACCGAAGAGATTTCGGCTCTATCTCTCATGGTTGCCGAGATATTTCGGAAAAACCGAAAAATTTGCTAGCCGGGCATTTGTCGAATTTTTAAACTCTGAAGGGTGGAACAGATTGTACTCGGCGTCCTGAGTCTTGTACCGAAGAGATTTCGGCTCTATCTCTCATGGTTGCCGAGATATTTCGGAAAAACCGAAAAATTTGCTAGCCGGGCATTTGTCGAATTTTTAAACTCTGAAGGGTGGAACAGATTGTACTCGGCGTCCTGAGTCTTGTACCGAAGAGATTTCGGCTCTATCTCTCATGGTTGCCGAGATATTTCGGAAAAACCGAAAAATTTGCTAGCCGGGCATTTGTCGAATTTTTAAACTCTGAAGGGTGGAACAGATTGTACTCGGCGTCCTGAGTCTTGTACCGAAGAGATTTCGGCTCTATCTCTCATGGTTGCCGAGATATTTCGGAAAAACCGAAAAATTTGCTAGCCGGGCATTTGTCGAATTTTTAAACTCTGAAGGGTGGAACAGATTGTACTCGGCGTCCTGAGTCTTGTACCGAAGAGATTTCGGCTCTATCTCTCATGGTTGCCGAGATATTTCGGAAAAACCGAAAAATTTGCTAGCCGGGCATTTGTCGAATTTTTAAACTCTGAAGGGTGGAACAGATTGTACTCGGCGTCCTGAGTCTTGTACCGAAGAGATTTCGGCTCTATCTCTCATGGTTGCCGAGATATTTCGGAAAAACCGAAAAATTTGCTAGCCGGGCATTTGTCGAATTTTTAAACTCTGAAGGGTGGAACAGATTGTACTCGGCGTCCTGAGTCTTGTACCGAAGAGATTTCGGCTCTATCTCTCATGGTTGCCGAGATATTTCGGAAAAACCGAAAAATTTGCTAGCCGGGCATTTGTCGAATTTTTAAACTCTGAAGGGTGGAACAGATTGTACTCGGCGTCCTGAGTCTTGTACCGAAGAGATTTCGGCTCTATCTCTCATGGTTGCCGAGATATTTCGGAAAAACCGAAAAATTTGCTAGCCGGGCATTTGTCGAATTTTTAAACTCTGAAGGGTGGAACAGATTGTACTCGGCGTCCTGAGTCTTGTACCGAAGAGATTTCGGCTCTATCTCTCATGGTTGCCGAGATATTTCGGAAAAACCGAAAAATTTGCTAGCCGGGCATTTGTCGAATTTTTAAACTCTGAAGGGTGGAACAGATTGTACTCGGCGTCCTGAGTCTTGTACCGAAGAGATTTCGGCTCTATCTCTCATGGTTGCCGAGATATTTCGGAAAAACCGAAAAATTTGCTAGCCGGGCATTTGTCGAATTTTTAAACTCTGAAGGGTGGAACAGATTGTACTCGGCGTCCTGAGTCTTGTACCGAAGAGATTTCGGCTCTATCTCTCATGGTTGCCGAGATATTTCGGAAAAACCGAAAAATTTGCTAGCCGGGCATTTGTCGAATTTTTAAACTCTGAAGGGTGGAACAGATTGTACTCGGCGTCCTGAGTCTTGTACCGAAGAGATTTCGGCTCTATCTCTCATGGTTGCCGAGATATTTCGGAAAAACCGAAAAATTTGCTAGCCGGGCATTTGTCGAATTTTTAAACTCTGAAGGGTGGAACAGATTGTACTCGGCGTCCTGAGTCTTGTACCGAAGAGATTTCGGCTCTATCTCTCATGGTTGCCGAGATATTTCGGAAAAACCGAAAAATTTGCTAGCCGGGCATTTGTCGAATTTTTAAACTCTGAAGGGTGGAACAGATTGTACTCGGCGTCCTGAGTCTTGTACCGAAGAGATTTCGGCTCTATCTCTCATGGTTGCCGAGATATTTCGGAAAAACCGAAAAATTTGCTAGCCGGGCATTTGTCGAATTTTTAAACTCTGAAGGGTGGAACAGATTGTACTCGGCGTCCTGAGTCTTGTACCGAAGAGATTTCGGCTCTATCTCTCATGGTTGCCGAGATATTTCGGAAAAACCGAAAAATTTGCTAGCCGGGCATTTGTCGAATTTTTAAACTCTGAAGGGTGGAACAGATTGTACTCGGCGTCCTGAGTCTTGTACCGAAGAGATTTCGGCTCTATCTCTCATGGTTGCCGAGATATTTCGGAAAAACCGAAAAATTTGCTAGCCGGGCATTTGTCGAATTTTTAAACTCTGAAGGGTGGAACAGATTGTACTCGGCGTCCTGAGTCTTGTACCGAAGAGATTTCGGCTCTATCTCTCATGGTTGCCGAGATATTTCGGAAAAACCGAAAAATTTGCTAGCCGGGCATTTGTCGAATTTTTAAACTCTGAAGGGTGGAACAGATTGTACTCGGCGTCCTGAGTCTTGTACCGAAGAGATTTCGGCTCTATCTCTCATGGTTGCCGAGATATTTCGGAAAAACCGAAAAATTTGCTAGCCGGGCATTTGTCGAATTTTTAAACTCTGAAGGGTGGAACAGATTGTACTCGGCGTCCTGAGTCTTGTACCGAAGAGATTTCGGCTCTATCTCTCATGGTTGCCGAGATATTTCGGAAAAACCGAAAAATTTGCTAGCCGGGCATTTGTCGAATTTTTAAACTCTGAAGGGTGGAACAGATTGTACTCGGCGTCCTGAGTCTTGTACCGAAGAGATTTCGGCTCTATCTCTCATGGTTGCCGAGATATTTCGGAAAAACCGAAAAATTTGCTAGCCGGGCATTTGTCGAATTTTTAAACTCTGAAGGGTGGAACAGATTGTACTCGGCGTCCTGAGTCTTGTACCGAAGAGATTTCGGCTCTATCTCTCATGGTTGCCGAGATATTTCGGAAAAACCGAAAAATTTGCTAGCCGGGCATTTGTCGAATTTTTAAACTCTGAAGGGTGGAACAGATTGTACTCGGCGTCCTGAGTCTTGTACCGAAGAGATTTCGGCTCTATCTCTCATGGTTGCCGAGATATTTCGGAAAAACCGAAAAATTTGCTAGCCGGGCATTTGTCGAATTTTTAAACTCTGAAGGGTGGAACAGATTGTACTCGGCGTCCTGAGTCTTGTACCGAAGAGATTTCGGCTCTATCTCTCATGGTTGCCGAGATATTTCGGAAAAACCGAAAAATTTGCTAGCCGGGCATTTGTCGAATTTTTAAACTCTGAAGGGTGGAACAGATTGTACTCGGCGTCCTGAGTCTTGTACCGAAGAGATTTCGGCTCTATCTCTCATGGTTGCCGAGATATTTCGGAAAAACCGAAAAATTTGCTAGCCGGGCATTTGTCGAATTTTTAAACTCTGAAGGGTGGAACAGATTGTACTCGGCGTCCTGAGTCTTGTACCGAAGAGATTTCGGCTCTATCTCTCATGGTTGCCGAGATATTTCGGAAAAACCGAAAAATTTGCTAGCCGGGCATTTGTCGAATTTTTAAACTCTGAAGGGTGGAACAGATTGTACTCGGCGTCCTGAGTCTTGTACCGAAGAGATTTCGGCTCTATCTCTCATGGTTGCCGAGATATTTCGGAAAAACCGAAAAATTTGCTAGCCGGGCATTTGTCGAATTTTTAAACTCTGAAGGGTGGAACAGATTGTACTCGGCGTCCTGAGTCTTGTACCGAAGAGATTTCGGCTCTATCTCTCATGGTTGCCGAGATATTTCGGAAAAACCGAAAAATTTGCTAGCCGGGCATTTGTCGAATTTTTAAACTCTGAAGGGTGGAACAGATTGTACTCGGCGTCCTGAGTCTTGTACCGAAGAGATTTCGGCTCTATCTCTCATGGTTGCCGAGATATTTCGGAAAAACCGAAAAATTTGCTAGCCGGGCATTTGTCGAATTTTTAAACTCTGAAGGGTGGAACAGATTGTACTCGGCGTCCTGAGTCTTGTACCGAAGAGATTTCGGCTCTATCTCTCATGGTTGCCGAGATATTTCGGAAAAACCGAAAAATTTGCTAGCCGGGCATTTGTCGAATTTTTAAACTCTGAAGGGTGGAACAGATTGTACTCGGCGTCCTGAGTCTTGTACCGAAGAGATTTCGGCTCTATCTCTCATGGTTGCCGAGATATTTCGGAAAAACCGAAAAATTTGCTAGCCGGGCATTTGTCGAATTTTTAAACTCTGAAGGGTGGAACAGATTGTACTCGGCGTCCTGAGTCTTGTACCGAAGAGATTTCGGCTCTATCTCTCATGGTTGCCGAGATATTTCGGAAAAACCGAAAAATTTGCTAGCCGGGCATTTGTCGAATTTTTAAACTCTGAAGGGTGGAACAGATTGTACTCGGCGTCCTGAGTCTTGTACCGAAGAGATTTCGGCTCTATCTCTCATGGTTGCCGAGATATTTCGGAAAAACCGAAAAATTTGCTAGCCGGGCATTTGTCGAATTTTTAAACTCTGAAGGGTGGAACAGATTGTACTCGGCGTCCTGAGTCTTGTACCGAAGAGATTTCGGCTCTATCTCTCATGGTTGCCGAGATATTTCGGAAAAACCGAAAAATTTGCTAGCCGGGCATTTGTCGAATTTTTAAACTCTGAAGGGTGGAACAGATTGTACTCGGCGTCCTGAGTCTTGTACCGAAGAGATTTCGGCTCTATCTCTCATGGTTGCCGAGATATTTCGGAAAAACCGAAAAATTTGCTAGCCGGGCATTTGTCGAATTTTTAAACTCTGAAGGGTGGAACAGATTGTACTCGGCGTCCTGAGTCTTGTACCGAAGAGATTTCGGCTCTATCTCTCATGGTTGCCGAGATATTTCGGAAAAACCGAAAAATTTGCTAGCCGGGCATTTGTCGAATTTTTAAACTCTGAAGGGTGGAACAGATTGTACTCGGCGTCCTGAGTCTTGTACCGAAGAGATTTCGGCTCTATCTCTCATGGTTGCCGAGATATTTCGGAAAAACCGAAAAATTTGCTAGCCGGGCATTTGTCGAATTTTTAAACTCTGAAGGGTGGAACAGATTGTACTCGGCGTCCTGAGTCTTGTACCGAAGAGATTTCGGCTCTATCTCTCATGGTTGCCGAGATATTTCGGAAAAACCGAAAAATTTGCTAGCCGGGCATTTGTCGAATTTTTAAACTCTGAAGGGTGGAACAGATTGTACTCGGCGTCCTGAGTCTTGTACCGAAGAGATTTCGGCTCTATCTCTCATGGTTGCCGAGATATTTCGGAAAAACCGAAAAATTTGCTAGCCGGGCATTTGTCGAATTTTTAAACTCTGAAGGGTGGAACAGATTGTACTCGGCGTCCTGAGTCTTGTACCGAAGAGATTTCGGCTCTATCTCTCATGGTTGCCGAGATATTTCGGAAAAACCGAAAAATTTGCTAGCCGGGCATTTGTCGAATTTTTAAACTCTGAAGGGTGGAACAGATTGTACTCGGCGTCCTGAGTCTTGTACCGAAGAGATTTCGGCTCTATCTCTCATGGTTGCCGAGATATTTCGGAAAAACCGAAAAATTTGCTAGCCGGGCATTTGTCGAATTTTTAAACTCTGAAGGGTGGAACAGATTGTACTCGGCGTCCTGAGTCTTGTACCGAAGAGATTTCGGCTCTATCTCTCATGGTTGCCGAGATATTTCGGAAAAACCGAAAAATTTGCTAGCCGGGCATTTGTCGAATTTTTAAACTCTGAAGGGTGGAACAGATTGTACTCGGCGTCCTGAGTCTTGTACCGAAGAGATTTCGGCTCTATCTCTCATGGTTGCCGAGATATTTCGGAAAAACCGAAAAATTTGCTAGCCGGGCATTTGTCGAATTTTTAAACTCTGAAGGGTGGAACAGATTGTACTCGGCGTCCTGAGTCTTGTACCGAAGAGATTTCGGCTCTATCTCTCATGGTTGCCGAGATATTTCGGAAAAACCGAAAAATTTGCTAGCCGGGCATTTGTCGAATTTTTAAACTCTGAAGGGTGGAACAGATTGTACTCGGCGTCCTGAGTCTTGTACCGAAGAGATTTCGGCTCTATCTCTCATGGTTGCCGAGATATTTCGGAAAAACCGAAAAATTTGCTAGCCGGGCATTTGTCGAATTTTTAAACTCTGAAGGGTGGAACAGATTGTACTCGGCGTCCTGAGTCTTGTACCGAAGAGATTTCGGCTCTATCTCTCATGGTTGCCGAGATATTTCGGAAAAACCGAAAAATTTGCTAGCCGGGCATTTGTCGAATTTTTAAACTCTGAAGGGTGGAACAGATTGTACTCGGCGTCCTGAGTCTTGTACCGAAGAGATTTCGGCTCTATCTCTCATGGTTGCCGAGATATTTCGGAAAAACCGAAAAATTTGCTAGCCGGGCATTTGTCGAATTTTTAAACTCTGAAGGGTGGAACAGATTGTACTCGGCGTCCTGAGTCTTGTACCGAAGAGATTTCGGCTCTATCTCTCATGGTTGCCGAGATATTTCGGAAAAACCGAAAAATTTGCTAGCCGGGCATTTGTCGAATTTTTAAACTCTGAAGGGTGGAACAGATTGTACTCGGCGTCCTGAGTCTTGTACCGAAGAGATTTCGGCTCTATCTCTCATGGTTGCCGAGATATTTCGGAAAAACCGAAAAATTTGCTAGCCGGGCATTTGTCGAATTTTTAAACTCTGAAGGGTGGAACAGATTGTACTCGGCGTCCTGAGTCTTGTACCGAAGAGATTTCGGCTCTATCTCTCATGGTTGCCGAGATATTTCGGAAAAACCGAAAAATTTGCTAGCCGGGCATTTGTCGAATTTTTAAACTCTGAAGGGTGGAACAGATTGTACTCGGCGTCCTGAGTCTTGTACCGAAGAGATTTCGGCTCTATCTCTCATGGTTGCCGAGATATTTCGGAAAAACCGAAAAATTTGCTAGCCGGGCATTTGTCGAATTTTTAAACTCTGAAGGGTGGAACAGATTGTACTCGGCGTCCTGAGTCTTGTACCGAAGAGATTTCGGCTCTATCTCTCATGGTTGCCGAGATATTTCGGAAAAACCGAAAAATTTGCTAGCCGGGCATTTGTCGAATTTTTAAACTCTGAAGGGTGGAACAGATTGTACTCGGCGTCCTGAGTCTTGTACCGAAGAGATTTCGGCTCTATCTCTCATGGTTGCCGAGATATTTCGGAAAAACCGAAAAATTTGCTAGCCGGGCATTTGTCGAATTTTTAAACTCTGAAGGGTGGAACAGATTGTACTCGGCGTCCTGAGTCTTGTACCGAAGAGATTTCGGCTCTATCTCTCATGGTTGCCGAGATATTTCGGAAAAACCGAAAAATTTGCTAGCCGGGCATTTGTCGAATTTTTAAACTCTGAAGGGTGGAACAGATTGTACTCGGCGTCCTGAGTCTTGTACCGAAGAGATTTCGGCTCTATCTCTCATGGTTGCCGAGATATTTCGGAAAAACCGAAAAATTTGCTAGCCGGGCATTTGTCGAATTTTAAACTCTGAAGGGTGGAAGGGTGGAACAGATTGTACTCGGCGTCCTGAGTCTTGTACCGAAGAGATTTCGGCTCTATCTCTCATGGTTGCCGAGATATTTCGGAAAAACCGAAAAATTTGCTAGCCGGGCATTTGTCGAATTTTTAAACTCTGAAGGGTGGAACAGATTGTACTCGGCGTCCTGAGTCTTGTACCGAAGAGATTTCGGCTCTATCTCTCATGGTTGCCGAGATATTTCGGAAAAACCGAAAAATTTGCTAGCCGGGCATTTGTCGAATTTTTAAACTCTGAAGGGTGGAACAGATTGTACTCGGCGTCCTGAGTCTTGTACCGAAGAGATTTCGGCTCTATCTCTCATGGTTGCCGAGATATTTCGGAAAAACCGAAAAATTTGCTAGCCGGGCATTTGTCGAATTTTTAAACTCTGAAGGGTGGAACAGATTGTACTCGGCGTCCTGAGTCTTGTACCGAAGAGATTTCGGCTCTATCTCTCATGGTTGCCGAGATATTTCGGAAAAACCGAAAAATTTGCTAGCCGGGCATTTGTCGAATTTTTAAACTCTGAAGGGTGGAACAGATTGTACTCGGCGTCCTGAGTCTTGTACCGAAGAGATTTCGGCTCTATCTCTCATGGTTGCCGAGATATTTCGGAAAAACCGAAAAATTTGCTAGCCGGGCATTTGTCGAATTTTTAAACTCTGAAGGGTGGAACAGATTGTACTCGGCGTCCTGAGTCTTGTACCGAAGAGATTTCGGCTCTATCTCTCATGGTTGCCGAGATATTTCGGAAAAACCGAAAAATTTGCTAGCCGGGCATTTGTCGAATTTTTAAACTCTGAAGGGTGGAACAGATTGTACTCGGCGTCCTGAGTCTTGTACCGAAGAGATTTCGGCTCTATCTCTCATGGTTGCCGAGATATTTCGGAAAAACCGAAAAATTTGCTAGCCGGGCATTTGTCGAATTTTTAAACTCTGAAGGGTGGAACAGATTGTACTCGGCGTCCTGAGTCTTGTACCGAAGAGATTTCGGCTCTATCTCTCATGGTTGCCGAGATATTTCGGAAAAACCGAAAAATTTGCTAGCCGGGCATTTGTCGAATTTTTAAACTCTGAAGGGTGGAACAGATTGTACTCGGCGTCCTGAGTCTTGTACCGAAGAGATTTCGGCTCTATCTCTCATGGTTGCCGAGATATTTCGGAAAAACCGAAAAATTTGCTAGCCGGGCATTTGTCGAATTTTTAAACTCTGAAGGGTGGAACAGATTGTACTCGGCGTCCTGAGTCTTGTACCGAAGAGATTTCGGCTCTATCTCTCATGGTTGCCGAGATATTTCGGAAAAACCGAAAAATTTGCTAGCCGGGCATTTGTCGAATTTTTAAACTCTGAAGGGTGGAACAGATTGTACTCGGCGTCCTGAGTCTTGTACCGAAGAGATTTCGGCTCTATCTCTCATGGTTGCCGAGATATTTCGGAAAAACCGAAAAATTTGCTAGCCGGGCATTTGTCGAATTTTTAAACTCTGAAGGGTGGAACAGATTGTACTCGGCGTCCTGAGTCTTGTACCGAAGAGATTTCGGCTCTATCTCTCATGGTTGCCGAGATATTTCGGAAAAACCGAAAAATTTGCTAGCCGGGCATTTGTCGAATTTTTAAACTCTGAAGGGTGGAACAGATTGTACTCGGCGTCCTGAGTCTTGTACCGAAGAGATTTCGGCTCTATCTCTCATGGTTGCCGAGATATTTCGGAAAAACCGAAAAATTTGCTAGCCGGGCATTTGTCGAATTTTTAAACTCTGAAGGGTGGAACAGATTGTACTCGGCGTCCTGAGTCTTGTACCGAAGAGATTTCGGCTCTATCTCTCATGGTTGCCGAGATATTTCGGAAAAACCGAAAAATTTGCTAGCCGGGCATTTGTCGAATTTTTAAACTCTGAAGGGTGGAACAGATTGTACTCGGCGTCCTGAGTCTTGTACCGAAGAGATTTCGGCTCTATCTCTCATGGTTGCCGAGATATTTCGGAAAAACCGAAAAATTTGCTAGCCGGGCATTTGTCGAATTTTTAAACTCTGAAGGGTGGAACAGATTGTACTCGGCGTCCTGAGTCTTGTACCGAAGAGATTTCGGCTCTATCTCTCATGGTTGCCGAGATATTTCGGAAAAACCGAAAAATTTGCTAGCCGGGCATTTGTCGAATTTTTAAACTCTGAAGGGTGGAACAGATTGTACTCGGCGTCCTGAGTCTTGTACCGAAGAGATTTCGGCTCTATCTCTCATGGTTGCCGAGATATTTCGGAAAAACCGAAAAATTTGCTAGCCGGGCATTTGTCGAATTTTTAAACTCTGAAGGGTGGAACAGATTGTACTCGGCGTCCTGAGTCTTGTACCGAAGAGATTTCGGCTCTATCTCTCATGGTTGCCGAGATATTTCGGAAAAACCGAAAAATTTGCTAGCCGGGCATTTGTCGAATTTTTAAACTCTGAAGGGTGGAACAGATTGTACTCGGCGTCCTGAGTCTTGTACCGAAGAGATTTCGGCTCTATCTCTCATGGTTGCCGAGATATTTCGGAAAAACCGAAAAATTTGCTAGCCGGGCATTTGTCGAATTTTTAAACTCTGAAGGGTGGAACAGATTGTACTCGGCGTCCTGAGTCTTGTACCGAAGAGATTTCGGCTCTATCTCTCATGGTTGCCGAGATATTTCGGAAAAACCGAAAAATTTGCTAGCCGGGCATTTGTCGAATTTTTAAACTCTGAAGGGTGGAACAGATTGTACTCGGCGTCCTGAGTCTTGTACCGAAGAGATTTCGGCTCTATCTCTCATGGTTGCCGAGATATTTCGGAAAAACCGAAAAATTTGCTAGCCGGGCATTTGTCGAATTTTTAAACTCTGAAGGGTGGAACAGATTGTACTCGGCGTCCTGAGTCTTGTACCGAAGAGATTTCGGCTCTATCTCTCATGGTTGCCGAGATATTTCGGAAAAACCGAAAAATTTGCTAGCCGGGCATTTGTCGAATTTTTAAACTCTGAAGGGTGGAACAGATTGTACTCGGCGTCCTGAGTCTTGTACCGAAGAGATTTCGGCTCTATCTCTCATGGTTGCCGAGATATTTCGGAAAAACCGAAAAATTTGCTAGCCGGGCATTTGTCGAATTTTTAAACTCTGAAGGGTGGAACAGATTGTACTCGGCGTCCTGAGTCTTGTACCGAAGAGATTTCGGCTCTATCTCTCATGGTTGCCGAGATATTTCGGAAAAACCGAAAAATTTGCTAGCCGGGCATTTGTCGAATTTTTAAAGTCCGATGGGTGGAACAGATTGTACTCGGCGTCCTGAGTCTTGTACCGAAGAGATTTCGGCTCTATCTCTCTTAGTTGCGGAGATATTTCGAAAAAACCGAAAAATTTGTCTTTGTATAAAACTCATGAGGTTAATTGAAAACATAAACTATTTATAAAACAAACGCATTCACAAAGTACTTAAAGTATATCTATTTACTAAATAATAATTAATTTTATATAGTTTGTTATACGTTATAATGGAAACAAATTAGCGAACTTTCATTTTAAATTAGGCTATATTCAAGTAAATACGTAGTAAGAAACGTTCAATAAGAGGTTTTACGATAAAAATCTCCTCTATATATGAAATTGATCCTTATTTACATAAGTATACGTTACATTATTACACACAATAATTATTATGTCATACCAAATATTAATAAATGCTTTTGTATCCGTTATTTTCGACATGCGTTTTATGGTTTGAGATATAACGATTTGATTCTGAACTTTCTATACACCCCGTATGTATGTTTTACTGTTTCTCTCTGAGAACTAAAGTCACCTACCTTTTGCTGTTTGCGATCAACCTTGGTGACAATATTTCTGGCGTAATCCTGTTATTTTATGTCTTGCTATGGCACTGCACTGCACCGCGCGATAGCGCGAGCGTATTGTTAATTACCGCTAATTTCTCATTACGCTATGAACTCACTATTTAACGGCCATCGACCGTATTTATCACGAACTGTCCCGTCTATACCGTACCGCAGTTGAAAAGTTACTGAGGAATAGTCCCCGACCGCTAGCGTTTTTGTCGCTGCAATAGAAACATTAACAACACATTAGTTGTACGAGAAGGGAAATAATATTTAAAATGGTGTTTTACGGGACGTAATTAAATGTTTATTTATACAAATTTCTATATGTACATACACACTCATATGATTCCGCTTTAATTACGGTTTATACTTTTTTAATTGGTGATTTTATTGTGACGAACATTTTCTGTTTTAATTAAATCTTATTCACAGGTAGAGACGATATATTTTCTTATACGATATAATACGATCGATATACTTATTTGTAATTATTATGTTTCGTAAAACGTTTTTGTGCACGCTTCGCCCTTTCAGCATACTATTAGGTACTATGTGCACTATACAGGGTTAATTAAAAGTACGGTGACGGTTGTTTCTCTCGCTCTCGTCTCGTAACGCAATTATATCAGTATAAACAAGATATTTGAAGATAGGCGTCCGAAACAACTATGCGCCGTCTTTTACTAAGAGGAGATTTTCTATCCGTTGTAACTTACCCGAGGGGAAGATTTTGAAAAATGCTATTACTACGCTTTGTATTATCTGTAATGTGTTCATAGCTGTTACTGAAAGGCGAACTATTGTAAATATTAAATTAGGACCGCTATGTTGAGGTCGGCGTAAGCTTTCTATCTATCACGCATGGTCAAAATACCACATGGCGTACACATTGCTATTTTAGTTGTGGTAAATGAGATTTCGCCTTTAAAGTGTGGCATTCCAACGCGCTGAGTGTTGTACTGCAGAGATCGCGCTTCTAGCTCGCTTAATTGCAGATATATTTCAAAAAAAGGAAAAATTCCTAGCCGGGCAATTGTCGAATTTCCGATCTCTGATGGGTGTAAAAGATTTCACTCGTCGCGCTGAGTGTTGTACCGTTGAGATCTCGCTCCTAGGTCGCTTAATTGCAGAGATATTTCAAAAAAAGGAAAAATTCCTAGCCGAGCAATTGTGGAATTTTTGAACTCCGAGTGGTGGAAATGATTGTACTCGTCGCGCTGAGTGTTGTACCGAAGAGATTGCGCTACTATCTCTCATAATTACCGAGATATTTCAAAAAAAGAAAGAATTTCTATGTTGCGTACCTCTTCACCTCGGGTCGAGTTTGGTTGATAAAAAACTCTAGGTTTCAATTTAATAACTATTTATTTTCCAAGTTCCTTACTACTTAAATATTTGAAACGCAACTGATTGAATTAGAGTACAGGTTGTGACTCGACTAACTTTTTAACGCAGAGCACTCCTGTTTTAAAGGGGTGGTTTCCCACGAAAAAATATACTAATCATTAAATTGAGTCTGTTACTAATAAAAATATTTGGATACCCTAGACTATACATAATGGTGAAAGATATTACAAACTACAAACAAAGAACATTCGGAACGTTGAAAGATATAGTACAGTGATGAGGGTTTATAGATATATGAATAACATGAACAACTTAAAACTAGACGAATATATGTATAATGTTTATGTCTATAAGTGCTTTTCAAATTGCAAGAAACTAACTTTTAAATCCTTAATGCTTTTATTGCACCTCCGGTAGTAATACTCTTGAGAAGGGTACTGTTTACCTGCTTGCAGCATATGAATGCAGGGGCCGGATTGAGTATAAATTACGGCACTATAAGGTAATAGTAAAACGCTATTTTAATTGTAAATATATATAATAAATAATATACATTAGGTTTATTTACAAAAAATAATACTCTTTAATTTTCCTCGGTGCTCCTTTGTCACTTCTTTGCTTTCGAGGCTCTGCGTTATTTTTAATTGCCTTGTATATTGTTCCAATAGGCACTTTGGTTAATTGCGACGTTCGTTGAATGTTCTTGGTTTGTCCTCCGTTATTTTCTTCCATCAGAGTCTTATAGATATTGAGAAGTATCTGCTTTGCATCTTGTGATAAATATTTCCTCTTCCGTGCTCCACTTTCATCATCACTATGCACATCACGATCACTAACACACTCAGCAAAAGGTCGCCACATGTTCGTGAAAATTCAAATAAGTATACAGCAACAAATGTTAACTACAAATGATAAGTAAACTAAATATTACATGTATATATACCTACCCCCAAGTACCATTAACAATAATTACAATTAGATGACAGAATATTAGTTGAAGTATATATATCAATATATCATTTGCGTAATGAGGCCGGAATTCATACTTAATACGGCCCGGCGATTCATATAGAGTAATTAAGCAGGTAAACAGTACCCTTCTCAAGAGTATTACTACCGGAGGTGCAATAAAAGCAGTAAGGATTTAAAAGTTAGTTTCTTGCAATTTGAAAAGCACTATACCTGAAATATAAACTAAAGACTTTACCCTTTTTAGGAAATAAAAATGTAAACATGATTAATATTTGAGGAAGTGGAAACGCTTAAGTCTAGACTAAACAATGATACTATGAGAAAAACATATGGTTAAAATTTACACGTGCACTTTACAAAAATGTCTTTTATATCATGTAGGGTAGTCCTCTGACATCTAGCCGGACATTTGTCGAATTTTCGATCTCCGATCTTGGTTGCACCAGCCTGATGTATACTCTAATGTCCCCATACTAATTATTTTTCTCAAAATTTACATTAATATTTACATTGAAGAATTAATAGAAATTCCATATACATACATATCTCTTCAATAAATAGTAGGAATACTTTACAAGTAATTACTCGTTCTAAGCGCTAATGGAAATCGTCAGTTTACTTTCTCGTAAATATACATTTTAATTGTATATTTATTCCGAATTTAATGTGTGTTTTATATAAATTATAAATTTGTAGCATACTTTGATCTATATATTGTTGGTTTTCTATTTTAGTTCTCTGAAATACCTATGTACATACCTACAACATTCTTATTTTATATTTGGTTTAAAAATTAATGTTTAAATTTCACCAATTCGATTTATCTTGTTAACAAAATGTTGTACCACATGAAAAGTAAAATAATTTCTACTGCGTGTGTTTTCTTATTTTACGAAACAAAACAAATTATACTATTATTGACTACATATTCATTACAATAGGTAAATAAATAAGCTGTCCTACCTTACATGTCCCGAAATCCATGCCGTCTTCATCATCGACTTCGAGGGCGGCGGGGTGGTGGCAGGCCTTCAACTAAAACAAAATAATAATACTTCATAATACATATAAGTCCATATCTTATTTAGCGTGTAAAAATAATATTGAATTAATTAATAATAAATGTATTCAATTCAATTAAAAAAGATGTGACTCACCGTAGACACATTCGAAATAATTCGTCTATCCCCTCCTATTCGCGGAAACCGCAGGCTTCTATTCCGAATTATTACACTGAAAAAAAAGGAAAAAATATTTTAATTGGAGATCGTTTTAACGGGAATTTCATCGCAGTTTATCGTATAACATTAATTGGGGTATTTATAAGTTATATTAATTAGATAATTTACCTGATTAATAACCGCAATTCATATTGGAAATTGAAGCCGCGCGAACGCGACGCGCGTTTATACTACGCGAATTTATTTCCGTATATGGGAAAACAATTGACCGCGCGTTCCAACACGTAGCGGTATGAACGGGTCGGCCCAACTGAGTAGTCGACGATGTTACCGCAATAGCATGTTCGCTTACGGACGCTGCATAGTTGGCCGGTTGCTATTTGCCGGCATCTGGGCGGCCGGGTGACGTGGCAGTTTTTTTGCAGCGTTTCTTCAACGGTTGCTGTTTGTTTTTTTTTATATAAGATGCCGAAATAAATGCATTCAATATAATATAATATTTTAAATAGGAAAATGATTTTAAAACGGCGGAATTTATTATATTAATCAATTAATATTTACAAGATTACATATTGAATTAGGAATAGTCGAAAAATTTGATATATTTTTTATTAAAAATATATACATTATATATTTATGTATATATACAGTGATGTTAAAATAAAAGTTTTTTTTATTAATTTTTTTAAATTAAATTTGAAATGATAGATACAATATACCTACGATGTATGATTTACGTTTTAGACTACATATTACTAATGTATATTCTAAACATACTACGTACATACATACATATCTAATACAATGTATTCCTTTAAGATTAAGTAGGTCAATAAACTAAATAAATAAATAACGGGTATTTAATTATTTATTTAGTTTATTGACTTACAAGTGGAAATAAATCAGGAATTAAAAGGTACTTAAGTGCTACTTATGTAAAAAAGGTCAGAAAATATATACATACATTAATTGTGAGTATTTGACGTTTTCAAATGAAAAACCGAAGATTTAATTTTCTTTTAAACAAATTCCGCACGAAAAACTGCTATAATTCTTAATTGTACGATACGTGTACGATTGCAAACTAAAATCCAGTAGTCGTATACTTACCCCTTATTGAATTAGGACGCGCAACGCAAACTTGGCTAATATGTAATTAATTTCTTTATAAATTAATTAAAAATTCACCCCCATTTAGAAAACGATTCCTAAGATATTATATTAGTTCGGTATCGAATAGCCGAGTAACACACCTATAGTTGTAGAAGCAGGACAAACGTCCACGTTTTAACCGCTGTACATGAGATGGCGCAACCGACGACTCAAGAAAAAAATAGATTTTTCAGTGGGTATAATTCTATAGTTTTGAATTTATTTTTTCGTTTGTGATTTGCCGATTTTACCTATTTAGCTGAAGTTATCCACAACTTTCTAGCCACAAGTTTCTATATATGATGTGCCGCACAAGTAGATAATGACATAGACTAATATCTGTCATGTGTCAAGGGTTATATGTAGATAAAGTTTATTTTACAAATGTTATTTTTTATCAATTATTGAAATCGGCGATTTGCCTTTGATTTATTATTGGATGGCATTGGGATGATTTAATTTGAAACTATTAAGGTAAATTGTGTGTACTACATAAAATACTACTACACCTATTTGTATTTTATTTTTTGATATGTAGGTAATATACCGTCCATGGAGGTTATTATTACCGTTTACTGATTGAATGTGACTAATTATTGAAAGTAGAAATTATGGCTAACCGTATCTTCAAGAGTAGTTATGTGTTACAAAAGGCCGCAGCGCCGAGAAGCATTTCATACAGTATTCGCAGGCAAAGCATCATAGCTTCAAAATTAGTTTTTACACAATACGGAGAACCGCGTAATGTATTGAGAAAAGAGAGCGAAGAGTTAAATGGTGTAAATGACAAGCAGGTCTTGTTGAAGATGCTCGCTGCACCCATTAATCCTGCCGATATGAATACCATACAGGGAACGTATGCGGTTAAACCTAAGCTGCCGGCAGTAGGAGGCAATGAAGGTGTAGGAGAAATAGTTAGCGTTGGTAATAATGTCAAGAATTTCGCAGTAGGTGATAGAGCTGTCCCATTAGTGAATGCTCTGGGCACTTGGAGGAGTCACCTCATTGTCTCGGAGGAGAATATCCTTAAAGTTCCCAAAGAATTAGGTCTGGTGGAAGCGGCTACGATTACTGTAAATCCTACTACAGCTTTTCGGATGTTAAAGGATTTTGTTAATCTGAAGGAGAACGATGTTGTGATACAGAACGGTGCCAACTCAACATGCGGTCAATATGCCATACAGCTTTGCAAGGCTTGGGGCATTAAAAGCGTTAATATTGTGAGGAACCGGCAAACCATTAACGATCTGAAATTGTACTTGAAGGAGCTGGGGGCGGATCACGTGCTTACCGAAGAGGAACTACGTCAAACTGATCTGTTTCGATCGAAGAAGCTTCCTAAGCCAAAACTTGCTTTAAATTGTGTAGGCGGCAAAAGTGCTACGGAATTAATGCGTCAGCTGGAAACGGGCGGCGTGATAGTAACTTATGGTGGGATGTCTCGTGAACCTGTTACCGTTGCTACGTCTGCTCTCATCTTTAAGGATATCCGTATTGTTGGTTACTGGATGACACGATGGTCGAATGAGAACGCGAAGAGCCCAGCAAGATTTAACATGTACGATGAGTTAATAGACTTGATGAGGAATGGTAAGTTGCGCGCTCCTGTTTTTGAGTTTGTTCGTTTCGACAACTTTAAAAATGCCCTAGAGAATACTCTGACGGCTAAGGGAATGGCTGGTAAAAAGTATATACTGCAATTTGAATAATAAATATTTTATTATATACCTATATGTATGTGTAAAATAATCATGTGCATTATAATTGTTGTTTAATGTAATATGTACCTAGTTTAGTGTAAACATTTGTTATCTGTTGTTGTGTTTTTATATTAGATAGATTTTGTAATGTACATTACTTGTAGGTACAACAAGAATAAAGAGAAGGAGAATACATATAGATAAGTGTATGTATTTCTCAATTACTGCTTTTACTTCTATTTGTGCATACTTTCTATAGTAGTTGCATACTTGCAATGTTTTAATGTTGATTTTCTTTTTATAATATAAGAAACAATAAATTTACCCAATGCATATGAATTTTAATTACATATTAATACGACGATTAAATCGACACGAGATGTATATACCTACCCTTGTACTGTTGTATAATGTTATGTGATAAATTTGAATCTACATATTATTGTGATGTTATGTACCTATACATATAAATATTATACTTAAGTCCGAGCAGCGGCTATTAACTGGCTGGTAGTTAAGCTTAACTTCAAGTTAAATTGCTAGCTTAGATTATATGTACTTTGACCTGCAGTTGGTTTAAACTGTGAGATCGATAAACACTTTAGCCAGCAGTTTGGGTTTACCTGTCCGATAAAATTGTTAATCAGCGATTGAAAAATCGGGCCTTAGTTACCTATACACTACATTGATACAAAAAATTAAAAGACTACAGTTGATGTAGTACCTATATCTACTTACTTAGTAATAATAGCAATAATAATAATAACATGTAGAAATTATATATTGTATATAATAAATATGTATATGATATACATACAAATTGTGAAAAATAAGCTAAATTGCTTTCGTCATCTATAATAATATACATATAAATCTAACACGTTATCTATTTAGGCGATTATATTATAGTACCTACATATGTATGTTATGTATGAATACTGTACATACATATGTATATCATGCACCTAAGGTCAGTGCTTGGCTTAATCACGAACAAAATTAGCTCGATAAGTTAAAAACCATAACAATTAGAATAGTGCTCTCTCCTCGACATTTTGTATAAGATTTCATGCTCTACAAAAAAAGTCTTACAAGTTTTCTTGATATCTTATAGGGTTAATATTGGATTTGCAAAAAAAGGGAAAATAACGCAAAAATAACCCTAATTGTCCCTTTCTTTGCAAACGTAAGCTAACGACAGAAGATATCAAAAAAATTAAAAGACTTTTTTTATAAAGCGAGAGTCTGCAAGAGCACTATTCTAATTGTTATGATTTTTAACATAATTCTGTTCGTGATTAAGCCGAGCCCTGACAATAGATGTAAGACAAGTACATACTTTATACTGTATGTACATATACGGTACTACATACATACATATGTTATTCGATTAAATCTTTATCAATTCGACAAAATACTCATCGCTAACTAACTCTGCTTCCCGTAATTATATTAGTGTTACAATTATTAATAATAATAAGTGTACACACGTAAGTATACTATATGTCGTAGGCGGCATACATATTATAATTATCAGGCATCTTTGGTGGAATACGTGCATTTCTATTCTACATATGTTGGTATGTGCTTATGAATGTGTGTATTGAATGTAAAAAAATTAAGCGTCGTCGGCGGCGGCCATCAGGACGAGTAATTCTTCTTTGAGATCCGTAATAGTGGCGGAGGCGCTTGTGTCGTCTCCATTCACGTTCGAATCGGCCAACCAATCGATCGTACTACGTCTGCGATCGTCGTACGATCGATTCTTTCCCATAGTATCGACGGACGCCTCGTCGTTCGCCGCTCGTCCGGCGTCGTCGAAATATCGTCGAATTTGTCGTCGCGTGCCGAAAACGTTTAAATTGCGATCAACCTCGTCACCGTGGTAATAACTGTTGTCGCCGCCGCCACCGATATTCAACTTGAGCATGTTCCTCTTTGGCGAGTTCTCACCGTATCTGGCCGTCGAATTCGTCCGCGGCCGTCTTCCGCCCGCCAACTGGTTCACGAGCAAATCCACTTCTTCGTTACCGCCGTCGTCGGATCCGTTGTTGTTGTTGTTGTTGGGCGCGGTGACGTTCTCTCGTTTGTTCCTCTGCGATCGGGCCGAGCCGTCGCCCGCCTCCGCCAGATTGTAAATGTTCTGGCCGAGATTCGCGAGGATCGTCTCGTACTGCCTGGTACGGTAGAGCGCATCGTCCGTCGTTACGAACGTACCGTCGACGTTCTGCAGTCCCATCTTCAAGAGGAGGGACACCTTCACGTTGTTTGCCGACTCGCTCAACCAATCGAGTATGTCCACTTTTAAGCGCGATAGTTCGTGCCCGTCCAACAGTACGCCGAAATTGTCGACGATATTCTGTACACGGCGCAGTTGCAGCAGTACTTCTCCGTTGCTGATGTAATCTTCCAATTCTGAGACGTGCCGTCGCGTTATCTTTAGTACGTCCGGGCCTAACGTCACCTGCCATTTGTACACCATCGTCACCAGATCCCACAGTTTATCCATACTGATCGCGTCCAATCGCATTATGGACGATTGCGCTATGTCTCCGATTGTCTGCTTCATCCTTTCTTGCGAATGGACGGCTTGCGGCAGCGTCATCATGTCCGATATTAACTCTTTAGAGATTAGGATCGAGATGATTTGATTTAATACTGTAATAAAATCGATTCATTTTATTAATAAATTAAAATCTACTACATACATCTACCTACAGCTCTAAACGAGAGTGCTAGATTTATTGGGAGGGGAGATACATGCGTAACTCTATTTGATTTGAGTTGCGAATATAGGTATACCAAGGTGTGGTGTCGTTTCAAGGATAGTAAGTAATACAAATAAGTATATATAGATAAGTCGGAAGAATACAATATCCTTTACGGCATTTTACCCTGAAGGGATCCACAAACCACCTAACGAACGGAACAGGCCATAATATAGAGTTTGTAGGTAACGCCTGCCATGCATGCAACTAGCTGTGGTGTTGACTTAGGAAGGGCGTTAAACGAGTTGCCTGAATTACAGGATGATTTCATATTGACTGAACATGACGAAATTGTGTATAAGAGCAAAATCTATTTATTGCTAATGAGTGTTATTTTTGGTAATGATCATTTTATATTTGCAAAAATTACGACAAAAAGTTACGCAATTAGAATCAAATTTCTGATTAGCCTTTTGTTGAGTTTTTGATTTTCCCTGACAGCGTTCAGGAGCCCCCAGTTACATAATCTTTCCCCTAACCGTGGTAACACTGCATGGTGTTATAGTAGTATTCGATACGGTTGGCTATTATGAATTATGTCAATTTTTTCACCAACCGTCACTGTTTAGCAGTTATTAAACGCCGATATAGAAATTTAAATGGAAATACGCTTATGAATTCGAAATTGTAGTAACGTACCAAATGCTGAACGATCCAATGGTACATCTTGTGCGTTCAAACGTTGCGCCACGACGTAAACCATCTCAACGCCGAGATTTAACACTAAGAAGGTATTTAGATATTGAGACATTTTTTATTACTGTGCTACACTCTCGGTGAATTTTTAATAACGACCGCGAGTCAGGCGATTCCATCGAAAATCGATATATGTACCGTATATGTAGGTACCTACGCGTGCAAGAATGTCCGACGAGGAAAATAATTGTATCAAAGTTAACGATGTCTTCGAAGAGCTGTGCCGCCAGTTGTCGAGTAACGATCAAGTGGGTGATATTTCGCAAAAATTTTCCACGTTAAATACTAACGCTGAAAGAGTGAAGTTTACCGGCGACTTACTCGAAAAATACGCATTATATCCTAAAATCATACATGAAAAAAAGGACGACGAACTGAGCGTCAAATATAGGCAAGAAGGTAACGATGCTTTTAAGAGAAAACAAGATCATGCGGCATGGATGTTTTACAGTAAAAGTATCTCGTTTGCTACGAGCAATAGTGAATGTTTAGCTTTGGCATATGCTAATAGATCGGCTGTACTATATGAGAAGAAGATGTACAAGCAATGTCTAGAGGTAAGCAATATATTTTTAATCGAGGGAAACGAGATAGCATATTACCGCTATCATTTCGGTTTAAGATACCGTATATACAAATAAACAACAAACAGATGTAACTGGATGTGCTTAGCGCACGTCTTGCTAATGTAATACAAACATTTTATTCTTTTTTGTTGATTTTTATTTGTTGACGTTGCTTCAACATTTTAAAGAATATCATGTTTCATTTACTAATACGAAATAGTCGGATCTTTTTATAATCAAAGGTATCGTATCTATTTATATATAATTTTCTATTAATTGCCTCCTACCTGAATGTCTTCTTTATTTAATTAGACTGCTATGTAAAGAGGGCGTACTGATTTCAATTGAGTATTTTTAACCTACTACATATTATTATATGTATATAGTTAGAACATTGGAATTTATTTTTGTTTTTTTTTTGTTTGTCGTTAGATAGGTACAAATCATATTTTGTTTTGTATACCTATATATGTAGGTACTGTACAAATTAAAGAAATAGAATATAATATATGAATGTATATAAGTATGTAAAGTGAACGATTACGTATGTAGGTATGTACTATATCTGTTTTTTTTTTAGGATATCACGAACGCCTTCAAGAACAATTATCCGAAACGTTTACACGAGAAACTAATCCAACGCGAGGAGAAGGCGCGCGAGTTGCAATCGTCGGAGGCGACGGACAAATATTTCGAGAGGCCGTCCGGCTTGAAAGAGGCCAACAGGGAGATCCCGTGTGCGAGCGCTAAAGTGGAGATCCGACGGACGAAGGCTCTAGGTAGACACGTCGTCGCCAAGAGGAGGATCAAGATAGGCGAGATGGTGGCCGTGGAGAGGCCGTTCGTCAGCGTCCTCCTCAAGGACCATCTGCGGGACCATTGCTATTCGTGCTTGACGTTGTGCTACAGTACGATACCGTGCGAACGGTGCGTGTACGCCATGTTCTGCTCGAGGACGTGCCAGCAGCAGGCGTGGGAGCAACACCACAAGTACGAGTGTCCGATGTTGGCGACGTTGTACGCCATGGACGTGTCGAAGATGACGCTGGCCGCTCTGCGGATCGCGCTCGTCGCGAGGAAGCATTACGGCGAACTGGATAAGTATAACGGCGATCACGGCGGCGGCGGCGGCGTCTACAGATCGCAATCTTACGGGGAGATCCACGCGCTGGAGGCGAACACCCATTTACGGAACAGTTCGGATCTGTTCCCGAAGGCGACGGCGGCGGCCGTCGTACGTTACGTCGCCGACAAGACGTCGCCGTCGTTCCGTACCGAATTCGCTGGCGCCGACTCCGCCATCTTCGACGAGCTACTGATGCACCATCAGCAGACGGCCGCCACCAATTTCCACGAGATCAACGAGTGCGCCGAGGACGAGGAGGGCCGCTACGTGAACACGCTGGAGATCGGCGCCGGGGCGTACGCCTTCCTCAGTCTGTTTAACCATTCGTGCAGCCCGAACGTCGTCCGCCACTGTCACGGTACGGAGATCATCGCCAGGGCCATCAAGGAAATACCGGCGGGCGTCGAGCTTTTAGATAACTACGGGTAAGTCAAACTTATACATATACATATGTAGTAGATACATACCTAACAACACATATGTACCTACCTAACTATCTTATCTAGTTTTTTTTATTATCTATTAAAATGTCGTTACTCCTGGTTAGTTTCACGTTCATAGTCAACGGAATGGAATTTAAATCTGAATCTAAAGTATTAAGACATCAACCTATTTTTGTTATTAAGTACTGACAAAACTATTTCATAGATATCATTACGCCGTGATGAGGAAGACCGACCGCAAGCGCGAATTGCAACGGCAGTACTTCTTCGGTTGCGAATGCGAGGCGTGCCGCAACGATTGGCCGCTGTACAAGAATCTACCTCAGCTGGGGGCCAAGTCGTCCGACATGCCCGAACTGGAGCCGATCATGAGGGGCGACCGCGCCGAAGCTATCCACATACTGACTTTCCTACTGAGCGGTCAGCTCAAGAACGTCGTGTGCAACGCGATGCCGGAGCCAAACAAGTTCCTCGCCGACTTTCAGGAGACCATCAAACAATGCTACGCCCTGTTGGGTAACAGGAGGCCGAGATTCTGAGATGGCGACGCCGGTCTCCGCCGGTGGAATTACTCTGCCGACACTTAACTTGCAGACTGAAGTTTTTGTGCCTTAGCATCTTCTTGCCTAACATCAAGTATGTATTTTTCCTTTCTATCGTGTTATATTATTTATCTATTAGTTCTATCGATCATTGCTGATTTAATCATGAGGTTTTATTCCGGTTCATTTACGAGAATAACTATTTATTTATTTATTTGCTTGTTTGTTTGTTTGTTTATTTTCATGGATCCTTTCGATCAATCAATCAACCAATTATACCATACCATTCAATATTTATTATTATTTACTACTACTACTACTATTATTATGTACATATAGGTAGGTATATTTATTTAAATATTGTTTTACATTAAATAAATACATAAATTCATTTCAAGTTTTTTTTTTATTATATGTATATAACATAATATTAATATGTGTGTGATTACCTATATTATTATAATGTGAATTATTCTCAAAAACGTCATTTAAAATTTAATTCATTTCTATCCTTTTCTTACTGTTCTTGTTCTCCTCCTGCTTTTAAAATATACATATATTAGGTGTGTAACGTGCAACGCGGCCTAACAATTATCCTGATTTTGAATTTCTTGTTTCGAACAAATCTTTCGCGTTCTCGGTTTATTAGGTACATATATCATATGATCTATACGTAGTTAGAATAAGCCGAGATATTTGTAGAACTAATACTAATAGTTTCAAACTAGAATAATGTGAATAAATTAAACGGAATTTTGGTTGTCGAATCAAAATATCCTATGTTCTTATACTATTATACGTACAGCAGGAGAAAAAAGTATCCTGCCAGTGCATGTAAGAAAGATGCCCTTCACTCAAAATGCATGAGTACTTTATTGACTTAGTATACCTACGTGGACTGTCTGTGGCACAGACATTATTTGTATGCACTCTAGGACAATAAAGTTCCAGTAGGGTTTGAGTAAGAAGCCTCCTTCTTTCGCGCACTGTCCGGATACTTTTTTCTCCTGCTCTACCTACATACATATGGTAGAGTAGAAGTACTGGCTGTACAACGCTAAGATCCAAAACAAGGAAAAGATACTGGGATAGCAGCCATTTAGAATAAAACAATCCTTTTTACAATCTACGCTTTCGTAAATTTATTATTTACTTCTTCAGAGATCTTATGCGGATGAAAGAGGCAAAATATAAGTTACAGACTCGATTACACATCCTATTTTTTTACGAAAGCTTAGATTGTAAAAAGGATTGTTTTATTCTAAACGGCTGCTATCCCAGTATCTTTTCCCTGTTTTGGATCTACATACATATGTGTATTTATGTAATCTTTTCATGTTTCTTTCTTTTACTGTTCTCTAAATTTCGTATTGTTTTAATTATTCGTCGTTTTTTATTTGTTTGCTTGAGAGAAATAACAACAATTTATATCATTTTATAATTTATGTACATATCCGTTTAAATATAAGTACGTACGATTGATTTTTTTTTCTTACAAGTACATAACATATTTATTTATAACAACACAATTGTTGGATAAACGTAGTAATGTAAAAACGAAAACATATTATTTATTTATACTGAAATTTTAAAATAGACACAACAGGGACATATCATTAGGGATACAATAAATACATATACATATATGATGATGGATGTAAGGAAAACGGTAACATCTTCAATACACCTCTTGTTTGTTTCTTTTTTGTTTTTTGGTCTAGATTACACAACATTAAACTTAGATAATATTAACATTAAAAATCGATGTATAAAAAATAACATTTCATAATAATAATGAGAATATATACAAATATAGATTCATACAAATTGTCGACCAAATTTATACATATTATACGATTTATTATATTCTATAATGTATGTATTAGTAAGTACTGATATTAAGTTTATTTATATATATGTACATATAAGTAAGTACATTATATTGCATCATGTACATATTTAATATGTAGATACCAGTACAAAAACACCCAACAAACTAAATTAAAACATTAACAACAAAGGAACAAATTAATATTCTTAAAATGCTATATGTATAAACTATTCACATACGCATATACTCCTGTAATGTATTATAATTTCGATACAAATATATTTTATACATATTTATGTATATAAAAATAAAAATATGAACGAACGAAAATTGCATATAAAAATATATCAGATTAGACGTACCTACATAAATATAGAAACTACAAAAATGCTTTCTAAAGTAACTAAAAACAAAAAAACAAAAACGTATATATCGGTAGTTAGGTAAATAGATACGATCGTATCAATATGTATGTATGTGTTTAGGTAATGATGAAATATAATTATTATATGTATGTATGTGTGCGAAAACATAGCAGTACATTGAAGTAGGTTAAAACGTAAGAGTGATAAAAATATCTAATGTTCTAAGAGAACACACATTTTAAAGTAAACTCCATAAGAAACGGTTCCTTGAGACAGTTTGTCGTCTATTATAGTTTGAATTTGTGATTCATATGATATGTACCGCTATTATTTCGTCCACAGCTGTGTGTCTCAACGTTAAATGTTGTCATTGTTCATTAATAGTAATGTATGAGCATCGTCGAGTACAAAGACAAAAACAAAAACAAGTTGTTAAAAAACAACAATAAAATGGCGATTCCTCCTATTGAACTCGCCTACAATAGAAACCCAATTCTTTACATTTTTGACAGAGATGTTGAGGATGTACTTTCGACTGATCTGAAACGTCCAGGCCATCCGGTTTCTCTAACGGTCTCTGTGAATGATATATGCATTTACATTTTTTTCAAATAGTATTAAGGAGCACTTTACACCGCGTACGTAGGTAATACATATTTGTTATCATGAGTCTTGTTATGACTACGTACCTGTTTGTGGGGATAAACATTGATATGGCATTTTATACATTCTTGTCCCATATTCGACCAGGAATTTCCCGACATCCATTTCCGTTTGCATTTGGGGCATTTGTATTCGCCGAAACATCTCTTGCGCCCTTGATAGGGCGTTTTCCCTTCACCTTTAGGTCTTGCCTATAAATAGATTAATAACGGAAATACCGGAATGAATAGCATCGTCTGTATGTATGTAACTTACTTGCGGACAGTCTTTGATGTAGTGACCTTTTTGGAAGCACAAGTGACACATGTAGCTGGGTGGTGGTCGTTTAGAGTTACGTCTTTCGCCGATGGTGAGATCCGCTAATTGTTCGGTTAGTTCGCATAGGGCGTCGTTTCCGCCAGCGGGGAAATTGTTGAATATGCTATAGCCGTACTGGGCCGTAGGAAATGGACCCCATACGGCGGCGTTGGGCGATACTAGTTTCGGCTACGGAAAGAAATACGAGATAATAAAATTGAGTCAAATCTAAACGTAACGTGCCGTACTTGGTATGTGTCCGGTCCCTGTTGTTGGTCGACGGTTAGATAAGGATACCAATTGGGCGAATAGGCTGTCGTCGATTGATACAACGAATTAGTCATGTTGCCGTTGTAATCCGGTTGTCGCTTCAACGCTGTCATGTTGGCCGGCTGATTGGATATCATGGTTGCTGTCGGAGGCATACTTTCGCTCTTGATGATCAACGTGGATGTTAATTTTTGTGTGGCTGTTGTTGTATCTATCTAAGATGTGCGATCGAAGATTTGACTTTTTATAATGAGAAAACGTAAACTCATCCGTACGCAACACTCGTTTCTCCAATACTATAAATGCAAAACGATTTTAAATGTATTAATTAGGCGCATCTTAATGTACATTTATTATATGTACTAAATGATGTTTAATTATTTAGGATGTGATAGGAAGCGTTAATTAATGTAGACATACAGAGGATTGCATAAGTGATACGTAGGTAATACAAGGTTTATTCGAAATTTAACTTTCCAATTGCAGAATTCAATTATAGGTATACGTCGCAAGTCGGTCTGTCTGTCTATATAAGTAGGTATGATCCAAAATTTAAGATTGCAACGGCACGGTATACACGTCTAAATGCACTGTAAAACATAGTTATACATTATACAGTATGTATAAAAATGAAAAACAGGGGGAGTACCTAGTAACGATATATGTGATATACCATATTTGTATTTTGTAAAAAAAATGAACTGAAATTTTGTTCAGTTGTGTATAAAGACACTGTTTGTAATTTCTATGAAATTGCAATAGATCGGGTATTGTTTTTCTTTTCTTTTCTTTTTTGTAGAATACATACATACGTAATATTTATTTAAATAGCTAACAAATGATGCGATGAATGCGATTGATAACTCGAAAACAATATGAATAGACTTCCTTAGAATAAGCGAGGAGAAATAACAAACGCCCAAGTAAATTTCTGGGCGTACAGTTATTTTTAAAATTCACGCATCGTTTAATTTGTCTGTTAGTAGGTACAGATGTGTTATCAAACGAATATTCGATCAGATAGACACAGGTATGTATAACAAGTTACATAAATGTAATATGTATGTTATATACACATATCTAATATATAAAGGAAATGTATTAACTGTGTTTATGTACATACATGTGTATAAGTAGTAGGTATATTGAAACGCGGTCATCGAAAAGTATTTATTAAATTTTGGCAATATTTCAGAGCATCTGTCCCGTCATTAATAATCCTAACTTAATGTTTTCTATCGCGACACTCAGGCGCATCGCCAAATTGTTTTTTCTTTTTGTCTTTTTCGTTTCTTTTCCAAGAGTGACAACCGCATTGACAAATATTTGCGCCGATTATAAAAGAGAACACGTAACGTGTGTTACAATTTTGATAATTTTGCATTGTAAACAGTTTATTAATCATTAGGGGTTTCTATTGTTTTTCAACATTATTATCCTCTCGGTGTTAAGAATTGAATTTCAAATTCTATAACTTAATAATTTGTTATTAAAACAATATACAGTATAGTCCGAAATAAACAGTACTGAAACTGAAACATAGATGTCTCTATGTGCGCGCTGTGTCATACCCAAGTTAACTAGTATAGACCTGTCAAGTAAACTTTAAACAATTAGTAGGGCCTAATTGTTAAAAATGGTGTTAAGTACAGAGGAGAAAGTGTTTCTGGTAGAGCATTATTTTCGCTCATACGGAATCGGCCGGCGTAATGGTGCAAGTCTGCGATACGTGTGTGATCAATTCACACAACGGTTTAATAAACGATCTCCAAGTAATGCTGTAATTTTGAATGTGATTGAAAAGTTCAGAAATACGGGTAATGTATTGTGCCAACGAAAAGGAAACTCGTGGCGTCCCAGGACAGTTAACAAAAACAATAACCATGAACGTGTATTTGAGCGAATCTTAGAAAATCCGAAAGCCAGCCAGTCAAGGACAGCGTTGCATCTTGGCTTAAAAAGAACTTCCTTGCAAAGAATCCTGAAGGAATCCTGAACAATAAAATAATTACAAGTTCAGTACTGTTTATTTCGGGCTATACTGTACATATACAGAGTGGTCCATTTAAAGTGTAACACTGTAATATCTTCGAAACAATTAGTGTTATGAAGAAAAGTATTCGACAAAAGTTTAACTATATGAAGGGGCTCATTCGACGGAGCTACGTTTATCACTATAAACAAACACACAAAGGTGCAAAGACGCAAGGTCAACTCTTTTTTTCTAAAATAGCATATATGGTATTTTTTAAATCAAATTCTAAAAGAGCAATAAGTTGTGAATAGAAAAATAGTAAACGACATATGACCTCAAATCAATATTAATCGAGATATTTCGAAAAAATGAAGATATAATAAAAAAGTCAGTGCGGCAAATGTTTTTTATTTATTTGTTAAATGTAAAGGTAGAAAATAAATGTTAATAGTAGCTACAAATTGTTTATATAAGGTAAACAGTGGAAGAAAGTAGATGGCTATCGAATTAGATGTTCAAATTGGTGGCCACCAGTCTCAATGCACTTTTGTATTCGCGCAGAAAAATCTCTATGCACACGCAGTAACATGTCTTCAGAAATGTTTGCACATGCGTGTCTTATTCTCTGCTGCATGTTTTCTGGTGTTGTTGGTTCCGTATCATACAACAAGTTGATATTGTACACTTAAAATAAATATAGCGATTCTTGTAGCTACTATTAACATTTATTTTCTACTTTTACATTTAACAAACAAATGAAAAACATTTAACGCATTGAATTTTATTATGTTCTCATTTTTTCGAAATATATCTCGATTAATATTAATTTGAGGTCATATGTCGTTTATTATTTTTCTATTCACAACTTATTGCTCTTTTAGAATTTGATAAAACAAATACCATAGGTTTGTTCCAACAAAATATTGGCAACTAGTCCTGCGCATGCTTGGTTGCAGACAAGTTTCGGATTAGGCGATTCAAAAGTACTTGTTGGAACGGTTGGAACATCCACCTAGTCTGTGATGACAAGGCGCCTGCGTTGCAATTGTACTACGTCGATTTGAGAAAAATCCTCAAATCGTTCTGATAGCCGGCAAACTGTCGGCAAATCACAGAAAATTTGTTGGACGTTAACGTCTGACCTGCCGTACGTGATCTTTAGTTCGAAGATGTTGGAACGCACTTCTTATATTACGCATGTGCTATTCGATCACCGACCTGTTTCCAACGTTGTAGAAACAAATCTCATATGTTATTTTAAATAAAAAGAGTTGACGTTAATGTTTTTTCTTCTTCTAAATATGTGATTTACTCAATATTTAGTTTAATATACATACACATTTTAGCGACATAAATTTTTATATTCATACATATGTATGTACTTAATTCTATGGATGCATTTCATTAAAATAATAAAGTGCAAATGCAGTACATGAGTTTATTAAATTAGGTTCGTCATTAAATGTAAATATGCGCATACATACAGAAATATATAATAGATTTCAAATGTTGAAGTGGGATATCAAAAATAATGCTAATATATACATTTTGCAAAAAATCTCTATTAATTTGGATTAGTTTTTAAATATGGGCAGATAGGTTAAATATTTTTGCTGAAATGTAATCGAAACTTTAATATTTACTACATATGTATTTAAATATTGTTAACGAGACATTAATAGGTAGTATTTACGTGAAATTCCGATGACTAAGTAGGTACCAACTATTTAGACAGTATTTTTAAGACGACATGAATTTTTCGCAGATATTTTATGAAACGAAAAAAAAATTGTCCGATTTAGTTGAGATACAGATACACTACTACGCACACATACATAATATGAATGTATGTACGGTAGATGTTCTAAATTTACGCGCACCTTACCTTGGGCTCTGTATACAGGGATATATTTACGAAAATACTAAAACGTATCGTTGTAAGTATAGATGAAGGATTGCACATATATATGTATTATCAAATATTCTAAATTCTTTGCGTATTCTACTTAAATCCGTGTCCGTGTATGTATGTGGGCATACCTATAGCCTAAGTGGTAGGTGCATTATTACTTCTCAAAAATACGTATTCTGCTGCAGGTTACTCATGTGTTTCGACGCCATCCTCCATAAAATACGAGAAATACTTCGGGAAGTAGACATTCGAGACGAGGCGAGATCGAACGTTAACGTCTTAAATGTCATCTATCGGGATCTTCGTCCGTCTTTCTTTTTTTTTTATTTTTGTTCTTCTTCGGCCTCGCGCGTAAAGCGGGAATGTCAATGTTACGGAGACGCGCCGCCGTCCGTCAGTAAGAGAAGAACGAACACTCACGCAAACGATAAAGACGACACACTACCGTCCACAAATGAAAGAAAATAGCGAGTTTGTCCGTGGTGTAGTAAGTATAGCAGACATAACACATAATCCGTTCAGTAATCGGGATAGATATTTGACGAGTCTCGATACTTAAGTGGGCCCGTGCCTGCCTGCCTGACGGGGAACCCGTACGTCGCGCCGCGTCGCGCCGTTTTTTTAATTGTAAGGACGGACGGCGACGGGATACGCACGTCGCGCTCGCTGGATCGCCGTCTGCGCTGCCTGCCGAAGTGTTAAGACGACGTCATCTTAATCTGTGCTTGTGTGCGTTACTAGTGTTAAGAATACGCACGTATTATAGATTTATACTAGACGCATAGTATAGTACGTACATACGGATGTACTCGTATATGTATGTATGTATATGTGTAAAAATGAAACGAACACATCCACATGAAATTATGTGTATAAAATAGTACATATGTCCGTACGTACTACAGCCAACTGTACTGTGGTATGGTGGGGAACACCGCTGTCACCCACCGTTCCCGGTCTTAAAATAATTCGGGAGAAATGCCTGGCGTAGCGTCCGCGAGCGACTCCTTACAGTCAGCTCTTTAGACGAGTATCTACTACATCGTATACAGATATGCATTATGTACGCAAAAATACGATACGTTGTACGTACACGCATTCATATTTTTATCCATACAACATGCTTACCCTCCAGAGATTCCTTTGTTTAACATCGGCAACGTTGGTTAAATACATACATCCACATTACCTTAATTAATCATAATGATCATGTCGTACATATGCACCACATACATTGTACGTAATACCTACATATGGATGTAAGTGCAATACGAAGCGATCGCAAATAAAAGTTGTAAAAAAGTGAGATGAAATTTAAAAATTTTAAATTAAATTTAAAATAGGTACTTACATACAACAGTACAAATATTGAATTGAATTAAAAAAAGAGAAGATAAAAAAAATACTGAGCGTTGCAAAAACAACGGAAAAAATAATGCCGTTAATTGTTATAATTTTAGAATTGTAGCAATTATATTATAAATATTAGTATTAGTAAAACATACATTTATGTATGTGTACCTAGCTAGTATCTATACAGACTATTAACAACTTGAACTACGAAAGCCTATTGATAGGAGAGGGTGGTGGGAGTTCAAATTAAATGTATCCATTTTACTATTGTCAACTTGTTATATGACAGGAATGTCAGTGGTTATATCAATTACTTTACCGAATGCGAGTGCATATGAAGTTATTGGGCGCTACATATCTTTTCTTTCCCTAATCGACCAGTCCTTGTTAATCAAACAGTTTTAAATGTTGTCCACCGATTTGAAAATACGGGTAGTACCTATTACTAGCTGCTCAAAATGTAACGACAAGCGTAATCGACAAGAACGGCCACTTACTGAGAAAAGAATGGTAAAGGGATGTCGAAGTATGTATGTGCTCTTGCGGAAATTAACGAACCTTGTTCGAGTCATCAAATTTTTGAATGTACATTTGTCCTCAAATTTCACGAAAGGACAATGATACCTTAATAACTGTGATATAAACAATACATATTTAAAATTGTTTGAATTTGATTTATTTTATGAAAAAACGCAATCAATATTTTTGACATATACAAATTGTCAGCATGTCACGATGCAATAATTCGACCGTTGATTGAAGGAATACATAAAGATGCGCAACCTATGACAGTTGACAGAAATTTCAGATCGCATCAAATGGAGATTTGCATTGGATGGGATCTGAAATTTCTGTCAACTGTCATAGGTTGCGCATCTTTATGTATTCCTTCAATCAACGATTCGACTTTAAAAACACCGTACATCTACCTCGTATTATCACCATCTCCGTCATTCTAACGCATACATATATTTCACTATCGCATGTAATGCTATTTACGATGCCTAGTATCTGGATCGTTCAATGTGTATATTATGTATGTATGTATGTACGTAATAGGTGTAGTAACACATGTGAACAGCGTAGCGCACCTATACAAAAAAAAAAATGCAATTGACATGACATGATAAGAACGGAGAACGTCAAACGGTGTGTCAAATTTTATAAAGATAGATAGCGGGCGGAAATTTTTCAAATTAATTGTTGCGTCCTAATTCCGAAAATAAAGTGCCCGGACGATATAATCACGTACCTACATACATATTACATACTTCTTTATTGTACATCTCCTTTCGGGATAGTTTCAGCAACAGAACTCGCTCGGAAAAGGTAAGATTTCTTTTCTCTCCCATCTTCCATGATATTGTAATAAGAGTAGTTACTTACATACAAACATAATATAACGGGTTGTTATACTTACCGGAATATTTATATTTGGTGTTGAATTATATTTCTCTAAAAATGAGTAATTAAGTAGCTACTGCTATGTATGAAAGAATTCTTTAAAGTCGATGAGAAATTCGCATTTTGAAATATTGAAAAGGATGGTGTAAGTAGTATGTTTTACATTATACTATGTACCTACCTACATATTATAGCAAAATAAGTACAATTTAATAATTAAAGTCATCTTAAGTTTAAATTAAATAATAAGTATAAATAGAAACTTGTAATCATACCTGAACGATATCTGTAGATAGGTAGGTATTAAAATACGAGAACTGAACAGATTGGTACCCAAGTTATTTTTTTTTATGTAATTAATGTCTGTTCTTTCGCATATACACAAACAATGTATGTACATACTATGTACATCTATAAAAAATCACCACCAACTACAGCTTAAGCTAATGCGAGCAAAAGCGAAATAAGCTTAGCAAAGCATCATCACAAGAATTAAATAAAGCATGGATGACGTAACGTGAATTTATCTTATGTTTAGGTTTTTGTTAATGTGAGCGTGTGTATGTACGTATGTGCGTGTGTATACTTTATTATGTGTTGGAGGTGTAACATTAGAAGACATTTTAAAATATATAAGAACTTTATCGATGGACGATATGAAGGCAAAAATATTACACAACAACGGTATGCCTAATCATTGTATATATATACGTATGTATGTGTGGTGCTTACACTACATCTACATACATATATGTTGTATATACATACATACATACGTGTTTGGTATTTAGTATTTGTTGAGAACATTAATGCATAAGTTTGTATATAGGTATATGTAAAATAATTCTTCATGTGATAGGTATATAGTATATACTAAAACGTACTATATTCATATCTACAGTACGTAATGTATACGTACATGCAGACATACTTATGTATATTCATTAGATATCGTTATAATTGTTATCAATAAACGTTGAGGAAAAACTATTCTGGTAACTTGGGCATATTCTTTGACTGTCATTTGTAAGACATTTGAAAGTTCTTACGTTTAAGTAACATTATTGTATGCTCAATTTTAAATACTTTGTAAATGTGGCTTCTGTCTTCTATAACTACCTTTAAGGAAGCTTTTGGACATTGTGAGTCCATTAATTCTATAGTTGTGTATATATAGCTTCACTCAATCTCACTCTAATTTCCATGTATTTTATTTTAATTTCAAATTCCAAATATTGCGGTAAATTTTCTACTTATTTCTATGTATGTACCTACAATTGATATAGAAAATGATCAACACCCATACAGAGCTTTTCCACACTTCGTTCTATTATATATTTGGTTTCGAGATACAGTAATCCCTCAACGTTCGCGAATTTGACATCCGCGAGTTTTGATCATTCGCTATAATTGAAATGCGGACGAATTCTACATTCGCGACCTTTGGATTTGATTATTCGCGAGCAAACAGTAAAAAATGTAAAAATTAAGTAATACATATAATAAATTTTGTAAAAAATAGGTACGTTATATTTTAGTACCTACATATGTAATGTGTTAAGTAAACAACAAGCCTACCCGGTAAAAATCTTGGAAATATAATATGAGTATTCATCCCATCCGCTTTAGTAGATAAGAGAACAAAAAATATGTAAACAGAATTCTCTCACAACTAAATAGAAATATTGTTTTTGTCGACTGCAAGTGTACGCAACTTTATTCCAAGTAATAATAAACTTGAAAAGTTACAGACCCAATCGGCCAAGCAATCCCAGATTACTCGTTATTTTTTGCCCTCAACAAGCAACAATTAACTAAAGTATAAGTACATACATACACAGGTAGATTACAATATAAGTTTGAGAACGTTGTGTAATGAAAAAAAAAACATAATACATATATGTATGTGCATGTAAAACAAATCACATATGTTTTGTCCTTTTATCTACCACTATGGAACGTAACCCCTCCATTTGTACAGAAACATGGACTCAACATTCGCGAATTCGATATTCGCGAAGTTTTTCTGGAACGTAACCCTCGCGAATGTTAAGGGATTACTGTATTCACATAAACGTAGGTCTATCTATGTATGTATATACGGATCCACCGCCGTATTTAGAACCTGATGTTGAACAATGAAATAAAGTCATTTTAACGGATGAAAAGCAAAAAATTGTCTGCTGCAGCAGTAAATTAGAAAGAATCTAATTATGTACTTAATAATTATGCGAAGAAAGATCGCGGACGGTATCCGTTTGTCATTCTTATACCTATAATTGGTATAAATAAGTATGTACGTATTTGTAACGTAAACAGGCACAATACATGCGTGTTATGTCTGACTGACTGATGTTTGAAATAATCGATAATTTTCTATACTTAGGTTATATTGTAGGTAGGTAGGTAGATAGCAGATACATTTGTATACTCCTTTATAGAACCCCGTTGAACTTTAAGCGCATGAGTTAACGTTAGTGTTTGTTCGTTATCGAGGTGAAGTAGAAACGTATCCTGTTCGTTTATCTATCCCCTTTTTTTATTTTTTCGATTTGTTTTTTTTTGTGACGTAATTAAAAACGTAGATAATATTTCTTAGAAAAAAAAAACGTAAAACTACCAACACCAAAAATTACGAAAATATCTCCACACCACCACTTTTATTACAAGTGCCGCAGATTTTTTTCATACTATAGTATGCGGTATGTATGTATATATGTACTATATACACACGTATGTATATGTAGGTATGTACATTTACGCTAAAGAATTTACACTTTTGGACGGTACCGTTTTACTTTTACATTAATTATGTACGATAAGAAAGTAGTGGAGGATGTTAAGTACGTACTATAAGAAGTTTGTTTAGGCAGTAGTTTTCTTCTATTGTTTTTATAATTTTTCTAAATCCAACAAATATGAAATCAATTTATGTACCTATATATATATATGATTAAGAGGTATTCCAAGGTAGAATGTTCGTTTTGCACGCGCGCGATGACTTTTTTACTTTACCTCCTTTCCGAAACGACGGATGGAAGTCGGTATTGTTTCTCCGGATTTGTCCAGTTGCGTGCTTTCACCGCGCGAAGAGAAACTCACCTGTGGCAATAGGACCGTGCGCCGCGCCGTATCCTGTCGCTTCAACCGCTAACAAAGACTTTGCTTTCCAGTTTCCATACAGTTTTCCGAATACTCCGGAACCGTACGTATGTACTACTGTGCTACTGTCCGTCCGTCGCTTGGTTCGTTTTTTTGTTTTCACATTTCGTAGGCCACACTTAAGGCGTACGAACGACTCGTGCGGCGCATCATCTACGTAATTGTTACTTGCGGCTGGCGGTGTTTTTCAACGTATTCGTACTGTATACGCAACTACTTTACACTTATAATACTTAAAATCTAATCATACCCTTTAAAATTACAGTGGGTAGTATTTCCTACTTGAAACGATGAGTTAAGGGGAAATGTGACAATTATTATTGTGCGTTATTTTCTCACATCGAGAAGAAGGTGTATTCGTTTAATACTTACTATATAACGGTGAGATATACATACCTATGCACCTACATGTAATATTACTATTTATTATTATCATCATTCTATTCTATTTATTTATAAATGTTAGAAATAGATAGGTACATATTGCAATTACTTATTGTACATAAATACAGATCATTCCAATGAAAACGATCCATCTTAAATAAATCAAAAACGGCTAGAAAGTCGAGAAAACGGCGAGGCATGTCCATTTTTGTTTGAAGGGGAAAACTTTTTCAGCAATAATATGAAATCATGTCTGGCCTTCTCTATAGGTCCCCCAGTATGGAACATTAAAGTTTCAATTGGCACAACGTCATGTTATTTCAGTTTTTGATGTTACATATTATTTGCTGGGAATAACTTTCATGTAGGACAGGCTCCTATACCTACCTATCATCAACACTTTAGAAGATATCTTCGAAAGTTTTAAGGCTATTTTCTGTTACATCAATGGTTGATCCCTGTGTTAAAAAAAAATCAACAGTGTACTCGTGTGTAGTTGTTTTTGCCATTTCTCTTTATACAGAATAGATTTTTTACAGGTGAGATAGAAAACAGCACTTGAAACTTTTCAATATATCTTCTAAAATGTTAAGGATAGATATAGGCTGTCCTATACATGAAAGTTATTGCAAATATGTAACATCAAAACAACTAAAATAATATGACGTAGTGCCAATTGAAATTTTAATATTCCATACTCCATTGATTTTTCCTTATTGATGAAAAAGTTGTATAATATTATGTACAACAAAAAAAACTTGATTAACGATACAAATTTATTAATATTGTAATGTTAGATTTTTCTTGACAAGATACGTTTTATTCAATTTTTCTTTAGTTAACAGTAGAGCTATGCTGTATATAATAGGTACATACATAACTATTAACTATATGTATATTGTTATAACATGAAACTTTTCTACTCGATCTAAAAATAAAAGAAAAAAGACGCAAGTTATAAATAGGAATCTAATACTTTGAAGTTTTGAATCATGTCTTTTTCTGTCTGTATTATCTATTACACTATACATACATATGTGTATGTACATATGGGTACCTATATGTATAAAAATAATGAATATAGAAATAATACAATAAAATCAATGCGATTATCAATATGGGAAACATGAATTACGCATGGACGAACGATATTCTGTAAAAATAGGGAGAGAGAGAGAGAGGATTTGCATATATGTACATAATTCGACAATTAAAATGGATACTTTACGATTAGAAGGAGGGAGACAACGACGCGACGTAACGTCGTTAGTGGAATTCTGAATTTTGAAATGGTAGATGCATGGTAAACCAAGCACTGACCTGATTAATATTAAAACGACTGGATGTAAATTATTATCGTCCGTTCGTAATATAAATCCGGTTGTTATTATCGGTATCAACGATTGGGTATCTATCTAAGTATCTATAGTTAATAAAACGTAAATTAACTGTATTAGTAAGACGCCGACGAGGACGACGATTAAAAGTTGTTTTACGCAAACGAAGCTCAAATCCCGCGGAAAACAGGATCTTCGTGATCGACGGTATTAAATGCTGGGGACGGAGGGAGGGGGCGGGTAGTAATAGCGACGATGTTAAAAAATTATGCGCTTTATAGTCGAGCTTTATAGAATTGACTGAATAGTATATAGATATATATGTGTATGTGTGTGTGTGTGTGTTTGTGTTTGTGTATTGCAGACTTTTGGTTTCGTTTCGGTTCGATTGATCTATAATTCTTGACATTTTCCCGTTTACGAGCGAGCCCGCAAACGTTCGCTCGTGAAATTAATTCCGGGGACCGTACGGTGGATGGATTTAATCGGTTTTGGTTGATGTGGTCGGTGCGGCGATTAAAAAGAACACGGGGACGGGGATGGGGACTGATTTTTGAAAGGGATGAACGTCATTTTTTATTTATTCACAGATTTTTATACCTCTATTATATTTTGTATGTACATACATATCTGCATATGTATTAAATATTTACTTATGTAATAGTTGTTATCATCGCAATTAAATGCAGGCGATGTCCTGTAACGTACTTTGTAATTAGTAAATAGATTTTATTGATTTTCATGTGTAAAAGCTATGTATGTAGATATCAGAGATTCATGTACCAATACGTATATATATATAGGTATAGGAAAATTGAAACATACTTTTAAAAAGAATAATAATAGAAATTGACGTTTTCATCGCTCGTTCGTTGGAATTATTATAATTTGTTTTTGTTCGAGGACAGACCTTGATCTACTAATACGGCGAACGATATCTACCTTAACATCTAACGGTGAAAGCGTAAACAGCAGATAACATCTTTTTCGGATCAATTATTATATTGGGCCGTTATGGATTCTTTTAGTTTCGCGTATCCTCGTCTATACATATACATACATCGTTGTTAAGTCACGGCAGGCAGCGTAGCATAGAATAGCGATGAGATGTAGGTGGTATAGTAGGTATAGTACGGTGCGGTTATTAGGTACAACCTACATGGTATGGTGGTACACGTTTCATGTTACCGGAGATATTTTAATATCGGGACTAGTTGCTATAGTTATATATTGCTTTTGTTTATTAATAAATATCGACGATATTTCGACGACCCGACCGCTTCAAAACTCCAACTCTTCGCCCATCATCACGATACAAATTATCGTCGTTGAAATAAACTTCCAGCGTTGTCGTAGTCGTAAATCAAGACGCGTCTTCCTCCAACCGAGGGTCGCGATCACGTCGAGGAACGCTACGTATATGATTGTAGCTTCTTATCTATCAGCTATTAGAATGTGTGTTGTACTCCTTCTGTATGTAATAACATAATACGTACATACCTATATACAGTGAGGTTTTTATAACACCGTACATAGCTCCTATGTTCGATTTTATTTGTCCCATGTCAACACATATGGGCAGATTATACAACCAACATTACTCCCATTACAAACATGCGTTATTACATGTTGAATACTTGACCAACAGGGGGCGTATAGATACATATTTACATAGTAATATAGTAATATATCAAATTGATCTCATATATTTCTAATACGGTTTCCTAATTGTTACCAATTTATAATTCTAATTTATTCATCTTTAAAATACATTTTATGGATTATTTTATCTTGTCACAACTTTGACAGTTATCGATAAGATGTTTATGCAGAAACCAATAATATACAGGGGTAATGTTGGTTGCATAACTGCCCATGCGTTGACATGGGACAAATAAAATCGAACATAGGGCTATGTACGGTGTTATAAAAAACCTCACTGTATATATTGTATGTGTACATGCAGGTAAATTGACGGTTTGTAGATCGCGTGCGTCCTGTGTCCTCTTCTAGTATTACTTAGGTATAGATACATAATATACGTAGATGCAACTCGTTGAAACTTGTCTATAAGTTATATCGGTTTATTTTATAATTTGGGAAGATATATACATACGCATATATGTATAGCTAAATAGGTATGTACCTATTATACTTAACAAAAATAATTAGATTCGTTAGGTTTCAATCATATAAACGTATTATTTGTATAAATATTGTACGAAAAGTATAGAATGGAGGCGACTTGACGCGACGCATACATAAATAATCCTCGCGTGTTGTGAATTCATAGCGGTCAACCCCTACTGGACTACGTAATGTAATGTCTATGCATGTTATTTATGTATATACACATACACATACAACACACGTATCAGTATCGTGCGGTTAACTTTGCGTTCGTTCACCCCTTTTGAGAATTACAACCCCCGTATGAAATGCTACCATACATTTTGGTTCCTTCAATTGAATAATTCGTTATGATTTTTAACGCTATTTTACCGAACAGTAAGTAGGTAGTAGAAAATAAATTTGAAAGTAAACTCTAACGAATTTTAAGTTAATTCACACGTCATCCACACACATAACATATATAGGTACATTTTATATCTTAAATAGAACCTTTCTATACATTTTCGACTTTGAGAGTGAACAATTAAGCACTCCGACTACGTTTGTTTTAAAACTGTGATATCTAATATGGTTGATGAATTCCCGCCCATTTTTACTTCGTAAAATTTTTTCAATTCATTAACAACTTCTTCTGCCCTTTTTGTTTCCAGCGGCCGTAAAAGCTGAAATTTCGTCGAAGGATCTTGATAGTTTAATAATTATACATTCTCAATAATCACTGGCGCTGTATCCTCGTAGTTGGTCACTATTTTGAGACTTTATACGAATCGTGTATACATACCGAACAAAATCTGTGTAATAATTCAGCATTTCATGTAATGTCTATATAATTATTAGACAACTAATGAAATAAGTTTTAATTAGGTACATAACGTATTAACACTTATATACTAAGCTGTTCATGAAATGACCAATTACAGAGTGTCCCAAAAAGTTTTATACAAATGGAAAAAAGTTTATATTACATTTCACAATAAAAAATTCCCGCCAAAAAGCTCTGCATGATTTGTAAATCCATAATCAAGAACAACTTTTTTAAAACATTGGCTGGAATACAGAGAAAATCAAAATTATAGGTACATGTATAGACTGTAATGAATTTTGCAGATAAAATTCACATGTTAGATTAACTTTGGAATATGTAATAACTGTCAACAAATATCAAGTGTTACATCAGTATGTGTTCACAATAATTAGAAATGCCGTTAAAAATGATTTGTCCAGATAGATATTACAAGATATTGTTAATTACTATTTATTGACTAAAGAAATTAGAGAAATTACTTAAATATTACGGAACTTCAACGTATCGACCGTCTCTTTCTAAACAGGTGACTGTTCGATGATTAAATTGTTTTATGACATTAATTTGTAATTACATCTGGAGTTATAGCTTCACAAGTTTCTCTAATGATTGCCTCAACATGATCAACATCTTGAAATGGCTTGTAAAGGTACACTCTTTATTTTAAGCAGTAGCCTCAAAAACAAAAAACTACAGGGTTAACGTCTGAAGTATAAGTTTAATAAATATATACAGTTATACCAAAGTTATACCCTACATACATATACAGGGTGTTTCCTAAGTAATCTAAAATATTATATGGGGCGCTTTCGTCACTCAATTTTAAGACGAAAAGTTAATATAAACATGTGTGATAAGTCTTGTCGTTAATGAGATACAGGGTGTTGAATTGTTTGTAATAAATCAGCTGTGATTGTATTTGAAATTAATTTTTCCTGGTGACGCTACTGGTTTTTATAAGTAATACGAAAAACATGCTTATTATAAGTGACATTTGAAGTAACGTTGACAACTGTGACGAACCTAAAAACCAACGCAAACAACGAACAATAAATTTTTAATAATACGATCTTTTTGTGTTAAGTTAACAACGATGCCTGTGTTTACTAATGCTGAAATGGCTAATATGCAATCAATTAGACATCGAGCAGATGCTTGCATTTTAGCTGCAGGTGGACATTTTGAACATATGCTCTGAAATATAATATTTTTTCATTATGTTTAACACATGTTGTTGCTTCTAATAAAATAATAAAACACCCTGTATCTCATTAACGACAAGACTTTTCGTCTTAAAATTGAGTGACGAAGCGCCCCCTGTATGTACCGGGTTTTTTTTATCATTACACATACACTTTTCCTATGTGTAACTTTGTCAATGTATTATAGCTGCATAGTAGGCAACCAGTTATACAGTCGTATTTTGACAAACGAGAACCATGAGCTGTCATATTTTTATTAACTATTTATTATTTTGAAATAAAAAGTGAAATTGTAGAGGAAATACTGTACGATACACATTTTAAAATGCTATTTTACTTTGCTTATTTTAAATTGTTCCTCGCCCTAATAATCCCTGGTACCGCAAATTAGATTGGTGTATAATTGGTTGCCTACTATGTATGTCAATGCATTGACTTTTTTCTTTTTATCATTACACATAAGGAAAGTGTATGTGTAATGATAAAAAAAGATCCCTGTATATCTACAATACATATGGATTATATTATTATATATTTCTGATTCCCTATGTGTTTTCAATAAACCACGTTGTACGGTAACGTTATAGCAGGGTAAAATGATTACATTAGTGAGCTAGTCACGACAGCAGCACGGACACAGACGATATAGGAAATTATACTTGTAAAACGTTATTTATTACACTAACATCCATAACGAGGGAAATTATAGGGGTTCGTCCTGAGGATAGGGTTCGAATGGATGGATGCGCTGTCAAATAGAAATTTATTTCCAGTTATTGTATGGATTATTATAGTGACTTATCGTAAATACATAATCGCATCGTACTCGTGATTTTCATTTGTTTATATGTAATATGTACATATGTATTTAGATATAGGTACCATCGTCATATTATTGTATATAGTACGCGTGTACGCATATACAGCCTTGGGCAATTGTATTAGACACCCTTCACTTTCATAGATTCGAATCAAATAGTAGGAAATAGGATAAAACTACAAGAACAAAAATGCATTCAACGATAATTTATTTACAAAATAGTAGAATTATTAATATTTAGTGCTCCCTCTACCTGCTTTTATAGCAGTAACGGACTCTCTTTGGCATACTTGCTACAAGATGATAACATTCGTTTACAGATATTTTCTCCCATTCTTCAAATATATTTTGTCCCAAAGTAAGAAAAGCAACTGATAAAAATCCCATTAAATTTGCAAACTAAATATAAATTCGGTTGTCAATATAATAATACTTATAATACTGGGGTTTTATGTGGGTGTCTAATATAGACGCACATCGAAAAAAATCATAATTAGAGTAGGCTATGTGAATGGATGGTTACTATAGCCACTTTCACATAATGACATTTTTTCCTTGACATTTAATTTGAGGTTATAAACTTTGGTTACAATAAAATGTCAAATAATACATGTCATTATGTGGTTTAATGCAACTTTCAAAAACATTTACATAGCCTACACCAATTATGTTTTTTTCGATGACACGTTACAATAATTGGCCAAGGCTATGTGCATAATATATTGTATTATCTATACGTAGGTATATGTATAATTTTATGTTAAATTCTGATGTGTATCGGTATCGATAGATGTTTCAGGTCGTCAGTTTGGGTAATTTTGGATGACAGACGGCGGCCGTAAGATGGAAAAGTATGAACAGCTCGCGGTTGTCGGGGAAGGTTCGTACGGGCTAGTCATGAAATGTCGTCATCGAGAATCGGATCAAGTAGTCGCCGTTAAGAAGTTTCTGGAGACGGAAGAGGACGCCACGGTACGACGGATGGCCCTGCGAGAAATACGAATGTTAAAAGTATGTATGTATGTTCGTATGTACATACATATGTATCTACTTACGTACGCACTTCCGGCATCGAATATTATTTATTGTTCGTTATTTAGGTATCTACTTAATAGAGTAATCGAATCGATCACTTCGTAGGTATATATGTAGGTACGTACAGTTGAGAGCATGGAATTCCAGACAACTTCAATAGCAGTTTTGTCCAAATATTTGTGTACTATTGTGAACGAGTGTCTTACTGTCACTTGTAGCTTTAAGTTGTGTATCAGTGTCATGGGTGCGTAACTCTAGTCATATTTTTTAATGTCAAATGTCAATAAAATTCTCTGGAATTCCATGCTCCCGATTGTACTATCGGTTTCATAATGAACTAAGACAATATGCATTTTCTATTGTAAATTGTACTCAAGTCACTAATAATACAATTTTGACTTATCGCATTAAAATTTTCAAACATTCATGTCAAATTAAGTAACATTTACGCTATATAAAAAAATGAAAATAACTACGTTATGTCAGTTTTACTGTCCCAGATCATTATGAAATCAATAGTACAGACATACATATGTACGTTCATGTACATGTACAACCTACAAATGGTGCCCCGCGATAGTTGTTGATTATTTTGTTGTTGGGTTTATTTCCATGTCCCGTTATCGTACTTTTCGTATGTGTGTGTGTGTTTTTTCTTGTAGAAGCTGCGACACGAGAACCTCGTAACGATGATCGAAGTGTTTCGTTACAGGAAGAGGTTCTATCTGGTATTCGAGTATCTCGAAGGCACGGTTCTGGACGAATTGGAAAAAATGCCGGGCGGACTGGGCGACGAACGTTCCAGAGAACGGATATACCAAGTGACCAGAGCCATCAATTTCTGTCATTCGAATCATGTACGTATTGTTGTTACGCACGCAAGTCGTGATTATTTGATAGATGTGTGGTCGATCGACGAAATCCATTTTCCGACTTATCGGTTTGCAGATAATTCACAGGGACGTTAAACCGGAAAATGTACTGGTGTCGTCATTGGGCGTGGTAAAACTGTGCGATTTCGGTTTCGCGCGCTTGGTGAGCGTAAACGGCGAACCCTGTACGGAGTACGTAGCGACCAGATGGTACAGGGCGCCGGAATTGTTGGTGGGCGAACAACAGTACGGCCCGTCCGTAGATATATGGGCTATCGGTTGTTTGTTCGCCGAAATGATGACCGGCGATCCGTTATTTCCCGGCGACAGCGACATCGATCAATTATATTTGATTGTTAGAATGATCGGTGAGTATTTGTATTTTTAGAAAAAAAAAAAAAAACATGTAGATCTGAAGATACGTATTATACGCTAGATACGTGTATGTACATGCGTACATATATTTATATTGTTCGTTTTATTGAAATGTCTAGGCAAACCTTGTACGCGACACCAGCAAATCATAGCCAAGACGAATCACTTACGGGGTATGATTCGTTCGGCGGCGGCGGAATCCAACGGTCTCTACAAGACATTCTCCAACTGGTCGCTGCTGTCGCTCGACTTCCTCATCTCGTGCATGAAGATGGATCCGTTCAATAGGCCGACAGCGGACGAACTGCTCAGGCACAACTACTTCACGCACGACAGGTTCCCGCAAAAGTTCCTGCCGGCCCTGCGCGAGAAGGTCCTCATCGAGTTCAACGCGAATCCGCTGCTGAGGAAGTACAAGGCCGACATCTTGATGTCGACAGATCGCAAGGACGAGATCAGACAGAGGCGGTCGCTGCAAGTGGACCCTCCCAAATGGAAGATATCGTTAGCGGAGGGCAGCATCAAACGGAAGTTCAGCTGCGACACGGTCAGCAGCAGCGGCTGCGACTTGAATTTCGGCGGCGATAGGAGTCCGCTGAACGCGACGAAGATGTCGGGGAGCGGCGTGCACAGGCTGAATGTGGGACAGAAATCGGGCACGGGCAGCTTCATAAAACCGCCGCAACAGCAGCATTCGTCGTATAAGAGCCTGAGTAAACAAAGTACGCCGAAGATATCCGGCCGAGAAACTGAGTTGCACAAGTTGGAGAAGTCGCTAGAGAGTTTGGCGAAACTCGCCGCCAACCAGAAATCGGACAGTTTGCGGCCGGCCTCCGCGCAGAAAGATAAAAAGGTCGGCAGTCCGATCGTGCCGCACGGATCCTCGCCACCGCCGTTTCAATCGTTACAACCGAACGTTTCCGATTATTCCAAATCGCCCGGATTAGCGCAGCAGCAACAGCACCACCACCAACAACAACAACAACAACAAGTCCTTCATCCCAGTATTAATAATATAAGTTTTACCAAGTCCGGCGGCGTAGAAACGTCGAAGAAATCCCCGAACCTGTTGCAGAATATCCACAATACTTGTATAAAGAACACGTTCAATCAAGTGCCGTTGGTGAATCCGCCTCGCGGACATTACCTGAAGAAGTTGGATCGTAATCTGGTCTTGGACTCGATGTTCATGAACGTTGAACCGGTGGTCATAAATCAGAATCAGCTGCTGATGGCACCGACTTGGTTGAACGGCAATAATACGGGCGGAGGATCTAGTCATCAGTATTTACCGAGGAAGAAAGAGTCCAAGTCGAAGGTGGACGAGTTCACCTTACCGAATTTACCCGGCGGTAAGTATTTTTTTGTACATGCGTAATAATTTTGTGGTGACTACCCAATTTGTTTCTTTTTTGTCTTTTTGTGTTCGTCACTTGTGTTCTAAAGCCACTGTAAGTCCGAATAAGACGAAGAAGAAACTCCATCCGAGTCCAGAACATCAGAAGACGGCCATTACTCCGGTAACTATTGAATTTTAATTTTATAATAACTTGTAAGTAAAAATGTGTAGGTATAACAGTAACGGTGCATACGAAAACGAAAAAAGAAAACAAGTATGAAAGCGTAGCTCACTTAGAAAAATAACATCAACGCACGCACTCCTTTTTCTTGTAATCAACAACAAGTATTATTGTAATTGCAGAGGATCGTACAATCATCGGCATCGCAAAAATCATCATCATCCAAATTCATTAATAGTAGCAATTGCGGTACATTTCCGTTCATGTAGAACCGACCGAAAGAGACTTTAGTTTCTCGGAATCTATCTAAATCGACTCTTATTCGGCAAGGAATATTTTACCATTTCCTTTTCACGTATACTTGTCGAGTACCTTAAAATATTTCTTGTTGTATCAAGCCGTTGTCGTTGTATGTAAATATATATCAATAAAATGTATATTTTGTATTTATTGTAAAGACGTATGTAGTATATACTTGCGTATATATGTTACATATGTACATACATACATATATATATATGTATATAGTTTGCTATCTGTACAGGATTATACTTATTTGTTAAAATTTATTGTAATATTTTTTATATAATTTTATATTTTGTTTGTTCGTATCATCCGTCAACATTCTATTTATTATGTACATACATACAATTATTTAATTTCTCCTGTATCCGTTTGTTTTCTCTTTGTGTTGTAGGACGTAAGGTATAAAAAAGCAAAGCGAAAGTATATAAATTTGGATCTTGTCTCGCCATTTGAAACATACGGAAAATACTATTAACTTATAACTGATGTATTGTCCTTATTTTCTATTTTTAAGATTTTAATGTTACGTTTAAATTGTACATTGATGTATATATTATTTTTGTAAATAATAAACAATATCGTTTATCGATTCGATTTTCATCATTGTTTTTTCTTCCCTTCGTATTTTTTTTTTCAAACAAAAACGCCCAATTTATTCGCTTGAAATTATTGAGATTAACCTTACATAGAATTATCAATGTGTCAAAGGAGAGATTGCCAATCCTTGAGTAAGATATAGGTATGTACGTAAACATACAATCAAGGTAAAAGTAATGACGGTGGAAAAAAAAACAACTCGATTGCAAATATAAATTTATATTTACTTAGATTATTAATAAAAAATACAAAAAGAAGCGATATTTCGTTCTAAATTCTCGAACGTCGACGCTTAAAAAATAATAATCGAGGAATAATATTGCATCTGGTTCAGTTTAGAATTAACCACAGTTATTTCGGATAGGACAACGTCCACATTATAATACACAATATAATAATAATAGATACAAGTAATTAAGAGTAGAGAGAAAAGATATATAAAAAAAAAAAACTAGAAAATGTAGCAGTCATAAATGTAGATGAAACAATATATAGCGCAAATATATATGTATATAAGTATATCACAATTAATTTTTATACATTATTCAATCAAGCGAAATTCGATCGAACAAAACTCTTTGATACGCTGTATTTATTCGCACAATATCGTACACAACGTGATTGAATTTTGTCTTGACCAGTTCTCCGCACAATAACAACAACTAATTACAGCGCGACCGTATATCTATCATTCTGTTTGCAAGCGGGATAAAAATGTATTTAAATCGATGAAATGCCCTCGCGAATCGCAGTCAAGATCCTTCCAAGTCTCGCAGTGTGAGTTTCATTTCTCAAAAAGCTCGACGATCGTCCGCTCGTCCTTTCTCGGACACACGTTTTGTAATTTCTCACCGCCGGATAATGGAAATTGACGATGATGAGATATAAGATCACCTGCAAACAGAATATATAATTAACTTAATTGAATATTCCGCTATGCATTTATTTGTGGTGGCATCGAAAGCGAAATATTATTTAAGAGAAAAAAAAAAAAGAAGAAGTAAGTGCAAGATAAAAAAAACGACTACAATTGATTATCAGTTTCAGATATTATGATGATATTTAACGTAATTTATATGTTGTTTGTTTTATACGATTATTGAATTATTGAAATGAATCGATTTTTATCAACACAACGCATACACGTTCCCTAAAAAAATTAAGAGTAGGTACCATAGACACACACATACATACATTGGCGTACGAACTGATTTGAATTTCAAATAATTCGAAATACGCCAATATGCACGTAGGTAAATACTCCTTTAATTGTTACAACTTACTTAAGCATTTATGCTCTATTTGATTGCTTCCCAAGAAGGAATAATTCTGCGCGGCATTCACCAGATAATGTTTACATTTCTCTTTCGCCCTATACGAGATGGCGTAACCCCAGATCTTCTCCGATAACCTTACTAGAAAACTTCCATCCGGTTGATTCATCAGTAACGATTCCGCTTCCTTTCGTGTTATTAAACCTGAAATATTTCAATTCGTTCGAGATGAGATAACGATAATAATCGTTCGGAAATAATTTTAAATATAAAGAGCGTCCACAACGAAATTCTACTATGTACATGCATACATCCATATTAATCTTATGAATTAAACGATCCTAGTTTTTACTTAGAATTTGTATAATGTGTTTATATTAACATGTCATATGTTCACCTAAGGCTATAGATACGCTTATGATATATTATTATTAGTTTTTTTTATGAAAGAAGTAGTACATAGATATTTGTACATTGAATAAAGATTAAATAAAGCAATTTAAAATTTCTGTTAATAAATTTGCTACATACGATGATAGTATCAAGAAATATTGATAATATTTTGAATCATCTGCGTTTCATTAGTAAGAAACTATTTCATAAGTAGATACCTATGTGCTTACGTACATATTTATCTTCCTACTAACTATCTAAAAAAATAAATCAGTACGTATAATTGCTACATTCATTGAAATGAATCACTCTGGTAAATCTTTTTTTAACTTCACTTTTAATTAATCAAAGCGGTGTTGTGGCAGGTGTTACTAACAATAAAGTAATGCTTCCAATGACGTTAAAACTACTGATAGAACCATCGATTCTTTACCTACTTTATGTTTTATCACGTGTAAAATGCTGATATTCTGTTTTGTTTCTTTTTGTTTCTCCTACGTATACTTATCGTACATATTACACATTCTGTACTATTCGCTCGCAGTGATACTTATTATTCATTCATAAGATAAGAAGAGGAGAGAACAAAAAATTTGAAACTGTACTCGATTGATTGTTTAACATAACGACGCGCACATAAGCGCACAACACTACATCTTTGCTCTCAACATTTAAAATAAATTATATTGTTAAATGTTAGTGTATGTATGTGCTTACCATGGAACCAAGGCTGCTGCGTCCGTTTTACCGAATCAACGGTTGCATTCCTAGGTATCTCTTTCGCCCTAAACCAATCTATAACAGCTTGGCGACCTGGAGGAACGCCGGGCGTAGCATTGCAATAGCCTGTATCTATCTCTATGCTGTTCGAACTCAATCTGTGCTCCTCCCTGGCCCTCCTAGCGATCTCTCTAATTTGTTTCTCCGCCTGTTTAGCTTTCTTCTCTACGAAAATATGTAAACATACTTTAATCACATCCGAATGTGATGATATTAGAACGTAGTGGTATAGTTGTTTCCGCGATACAATGACTATATTTATTATGGATATAATAATATGTAACACCAATCTAAACTGTACGAGACATACATACATATGTAGATAAAGTACAATCTATACGTACTTATTAACATTTCGAATGTTGGGTTCGATGATTTACCCGCTACTACGCACCTATCTAATAAGATGCCTATAATAGATCATTGATTAATCGGGTCGCTATATCGTTGAAAGAACTATACCTAATACAATGCAACAAGAATACATATACGTTCGTTACCTTGTTCGATCCACAATTGTTCTTGTCGTTTCTCGGCTTCCTCCGCTTCTTTGGCCACTTCCATCTGTTTTTTCTGTATATTATTGAAGATCTCGCAGGTTCTCTCTTCCGTCAGTCTTTTCTCCCATAAAGCTATCCTTTGCGCTACTTTATTCTTGTTTATCGACAGCTCTTGCAGTACGTCCCTCCTATCCACGATATGATGGTTCAATTTATTCTTACTCTGATAATGGCAGATGCTGTAGTTATTCATATTCTTTATCGGTTTGCTCATCTTCTCCCTTAATTCGTCCACCGAACAGTAGATACCGGTGCCGTCGTCGTCGTTCCCCTCTATACCCAATTCGGGCGTCATCTCTTCTAGATCTTCGATTTTCGGCGTCAGCTCGATCAACTCCATCGTGAATTTGGCCTCGACCTGTTTCCGTAATTCCTCCGCCTCCTTTTCGGCCAGCTCCCTCGCTCTTTCTATCGCTTCGTCTCGTAATATTTCCTGTATGCTCTTGTCGTTCTCGTGTTCGCCCATCACCCACACCCACGGTTCCCCGTCCGCCCCTTTCAGGAAGTTGACGGTTTTTTCTGACGGTTGTTCCTCGTCTCCCAAGCCGGCGGATCTTTAGCGATCTTCTCCGTCCACACTTTCCATCGTCTCACCTGTTCTTCGCGCATCCTACAGAAAAGATTCTGTTTCTGTTGTTCATCCAGTTCCGCTAGGATTTCCGGGTCGACGTATAGATCTCGAAGTATTTGCTGAAGCATCTCGGTCGGATCTGTAATTTATAAAATACGATTTTTTAATCAATACCTAAATAATGTCGAGATAATTCTTAATCAACACTAGATTTAGTAAGAATCGCATTTGTTAAAATTGTCCGATCTCGTTTTATTATTTCAATGGCCCAGGAGGAACCTGCAATATTTTGGGATATTAAAGTAGGGACTATTTCAAGACAAAAATACTTATAAGCAATATTATTATTTTCGTTTCAGAGATACTGCGCATGCGCCAGTTTGATACACCACTCCCGTAAACCTTTCTGTCAGTTTTTAACTTTGTCCGGAATTATACTGAACACGCGGATATTGTGTTTATTTACGGCTACTGTAATGGAAGTGCCCTCGCTACTGTTGCCGAATTCGCCGCAGATTTCCTAATCGACGCATTCCTACTAAAGATGTGTTTGTATGTACTTTCAACATGAGCGCGGTATGGTACCCAGTGCTAATATCGTATCAGAGCGCGCAAATCGTCAACATGCCAATGAAGAGGTCATTTAGAAGCAGTTTCGTCGAATTAGCGTAAGTCTTAACGTTCAGAGAACACTTCATCGTTTTCACCTACAGCGTGTTCAACATTTCCGGGAGTTCGACTTGCATTTTTCAATTGATCCACGATTTCCAGATTGATTCCAAAGCTACTATTCCGACGTGACGGTATACAAAAATCATGTCTGGTAATCATGCAACCGTTGAATCCATTTCCAACATCGGTTTTCAGTTAACGTGTGGAGTATTTTGTTTTCATTGGTTGTTATCATTCACAGCGTCTGACTGGCGCACGATACCGACACTTTCTGGAATATGAACTACCAGGTCTTTTGGAGGACGTTCCGTTGGCGACCCGACACCGAATGTACTATCATGACGGAGCGCCACCGCATATGCTCGTGTAGTGACGCAATACCTTGACGAGATTTTTCCTGGTCGATGGATCGGTCGTTTCAATTCTTTTACCAATGGACTATTCGTTATGGGGATGGTTTAAATCAGATGTTTATCGACAGAACCTAAATAATGTCGAGATAAATTCTTAATCAACACGGAATTTTAGATTTAGTAAGTAAATCGCATTTGTTGAACAAAATTGTTTTTTCAAAAAACAATTCCGAGTTATTCAATTCCGAAAATAAAAATATTTTTATTTATTTCAATACCCTGTATATATAATCTATGTTGTATATATTAATCAACGTATTACATAAACATTTATACACATGTCTGTATGTACACTGGCTTGTAATAAAATTCCGTACACGTAGTTTTTACCTAGATTGACTTCAGCTTTTTATGACATTTCTAATTTGACGTTTCAGTTTCAAAAGTACACATAATTTACCATAACCTTCATGTTATAATCTGTTGCATGTGTCAAATCTAAAGTCAGCTTACATTGGCAAATAGTCTTAAACAATTACACAGCTTGCATGACACATTAGGGTGTACATGAGAGTTTATTGCAAACCAGTATATCGGTTGATTTCAGATATAGGATAAATAACGCCGGGAAGGGGCAAAGGATACGAAAGTTCGCTAAGAATTGGGGACGCGTACGAGTGTCTCTATCACAGTCTAGTCTCGTCTAGTCTACAGCGCTGTGATAGACTCACACGACCCCACTTGTTACCGAACTTTAGTACCCCTTGCTCCTTCCCGACGTTATTTATCCTATATCTGAAATCAACTAGTATACTATACATATGCTTTTTACGCACGTAATCACATTGATAACTCTATCAAACGAATAAAGAAAATTCTTTATAAGGATTCGTAAAACGCACATATGAATTATTTATAGTACATATCTGTGTGCAGCCATCAAGTATTGAACTATGATTAGCTATGACATAGATACCTACATACATACTATATATGTATATATGTGCGCACATAGCAGATAGTAACATGACATTTTTTTTATTACTGATGGTTGTGATTTCGCTGAAAGCGTCAAAATCGTTATGTCACTTTTCTTTATTTTTAAGCATTGTAATTGTGGCGATAAACGTCAATGAAACGCATTTTTGACATTTCTTGACTTTATATTACGATGAGTAACGACAGTTACAATTAAATCCACGTAAAAACAGTGTCCCGCATTTTTTGCTCACGACAGTGTCCATAAATATGTACAGTCGAGGCCAGATAAATGTAGTACAAGTGTTTTTAAAAAAATGTGTATTGTGTAAGTTTGTGTTCCGGTATGATCTGACATATGACTTTATGACAAGCAGCTTAAGCTAAAGCTCGTCTTACAATAATAAAATTTCAAATTTTTGACATATGTATATGAAATGTAAGGTTGTACTACATTTATCTGGCCACGACTGTATACAATAACAGCAACGATTGCCAACCCAAATGACGGAACGAGAACGAGTCATTTTAATTGTCAGCTGGCAATAGTTGCATCGCATTGCATTAAATTGTTTCTTTCACCTGTCAATAGATGTCTCTGAAAAAGTAAAAATGTATATTACATGTAAATAGAGTTTCTTTGAAAGAAGTATCTGCACGTATTTGCTGGCGACTTCCCTATTAGATCGATTCAAAACATTTTCGTTATCCGAAATGTGATGCGTACGAAAATTTCAAAGTGCACGATAATCCAGTTAACATTTTCTATTCTCAATCACATAATATTAATAATCTTAATTAACGATAGAAAGAATTGCATACCTATACACCGTATACATACAACTATTTCGTCATTTACCTGTTAAAACAATTAAAACACCAGCACTTTATTAAAACTTAAGTATGTAATGTATGTAACTATAAAATTTATGCTAGAACTGGATTAATTTGCTACCTTAGCTTACTGTCGAGAGGAATGTTTGTACATACATACATATGTATGTAATGTAACAGGATTTTCTACAATTCTATATCTTATCTTGAATAACGACGAATAATGTAAATTTGTTTTGTTTATTTTTAGTATAATAAAAAAAATCCTCTTTCCGAGTACCTAATCTTTAATCTATAATCCTTTAACAAATAGAACGACAGTGTTGTTTGCGAATTCAATATCCGTCCTATTTACAAATGTTTTAGTATAGATTTTTCAATCATTGAAATTTTATTATATACTCTGCTCTTCGGTTCTCGGGTTCTCTGCCGTGCAGAAAGGTTATAGTACTTGACGTTTCGATCATCTTGTCGTGATCTTCTTCAGAAATGAGGGGCGCCAGAAGGTCACGGTAACTCGACGTGTCAACCACGCTAGAGGCGAAAACCTTCTGACGCGAACGTGACGACATGACGCGGTCAAAACCCGGAAGCCCTCATCATAACACAGCCTCGGACCGTGGAAGCCTACGATATCATTTAACGCATTTTTAATCTCTGTGGAAAAATACACTGACTTGGTGAATGCAAAAAAGAAAACTTGATCGGACGTGTTGAAGATCAGACGATTTAATTACAAATTAAGTGACCTACACAACAGTTCCATAACTACCGCAACTTACAAGTGTAACATTAACTTCACATGAACTTGTGTGCAAATGGTCGGCAGTAAAGATTTTCTAAATTCGAATATAAAAAAAAAGAGAAAAAACAAGCATATACCAGAAGTATTTATAGTTTATTAAGATGAAGAACTTTCGTTCCATATAATAAGCAAAACAATTACGAAATTTACACAAATTCTTGAAATAATTCGCGTTTTTCCTGCACTATTCTCATATATTCTAATGCCATTCAGATTAAGATAAACCTTTTTTCTAACAAAGAACTCACGAGTACAAACAAATTTATGTTTTCTCATCGGTAGTCCAATACCAATTACCACATAATAACTATCTGTCACCACAAATCCACGTGATACATCGCACCAGTATTCCGACTTTTTCCAAGTGCGATAACAACATACAGGGTTGCTCTCGATCCCGGGTCTCTCATACGGCATAACAGGACGATAGTTAGTATAACAATTGCCAGCCAGGTAACCTATCAGGCATTTCATTTCGCGCACGCTTGTTCTGTACATTCTATATTCAGACTTGTTAGGTTCTATTATCCAACTCCAATTCCCGTGTGTTAGTCCATTCTCAAGATCATATTCATCTGTACTCTTGAAGCTTTTCCAAGGTAATAACACGGCGAATTGGTCTCGTATTCTTACAAGACGCACTTGGCCATATACTTCCGCCTTTGACTTTACATCCCATCTAATAAGTTTAATATCAGTAAAGTTACGGTATATTTTCATTAGCTCGACATTCGTTATCACGATAAATCTATCATCAGGATCTTCTATTATTGCCCCGGCACCGTATATAATATCCTCTTTATCGCTCCATTTAGCCATACCAATTACAAAATCATGCGGGTGCATAGGACGTAGTTTATTACCACCACCAGAACAACAACAAACTGCCATTAGGCAGGATGATAACACTACAGCTCGGCATATTAACACGGACATGTTGAGATTTTTCGAATATGTATCTATTAACAGGAGACGAGAAATTTGAATCACATACCTATCTACATATACTTACTAGTTGAGAGATTAGGTACATGAGAAAGTATTAAGAGTATAGATAGAGAACAAATAAAACATAGATTTTAACATGCAAGTGACATTTTCAAATAAAATTCAAAACTTCATTCGTTTATGTTTTTTTTTTGTTTGAATAACGACACGTACACGATAGACAAAGTTAAGAGACCCTATAGCCGGCAGTATATTGATTAGGATTTTTTGTACTGTTGTCTGTTAATAATTCTTTTCAGAAATTCTGTTTATATTGAGTAAGCAATGGATTAATGATTTGCTTACACAAATCCTTTCTTATTTTACTTTTATTGTATTGTATTTTGATTATATTTTGACAAATTGGCGAGCTTTGTCAATCAAAAAAGGCACATGATGGGCAACTGCAACCTTGATAGTCGTTAGCTATGTTAGCTACATATAATAGCGCCATACTTTAAGCGGTGGATGTGTAAACAAGAAAAGTGCGCGTGTTTTGAATATACATATGTTATTAAGATTATAGAGACTTATACAGTGTGTAAAAGCCAAAATAGAATGAACTCATTATTTCGGTTAAGGTACATATTTATAAAAAATCCCGAAATACATCAAATTTAAATTATAAATTGACATTCTTCAACTTGAAAATGCGATCCCTACCTTCGACCCCCTTCGAATGATAGCTACAATCACCATTTTTTTAAATGGGAAGTACAGGCTTGTGATATATCGTTTAAAAGGTCTCTTTATTCTCTATTCAAACATGTTATCGTTTTTAAGTTTGTTGTAACAATTAAGATAGAATAAAATAAAATCATGTTGTTATCCGAGTTCGCTACAATATACGCAAAAAATGAAATGTAATGCAAAATGTAAAAAAAAAAAAAATGTAAAACACCAAAAAGAACTATGAGTGTCAATGAAGTAGATGTTCAAAATGTTCTGTTTTTAATTGTTACAACAAACTTAAAAACGATAACATGTTTGAATAGAGAATAAAGAGACCTTTTAAACGATATATCACAAGCATATACTTCCCATTTAAAAAAATGATGATTGTAGCTATCATTCGAAGGGGGTTGAAGGTAGGGATCACATTTTCACGTTGAAGAATGTCAATTTATAGTTTAGATTTTTTTATAAATATGTACATTAACCGAAATAATGAATTTATTCCATTTGGTTTTTAGACACTGTATGATATTTTAATGAGGCATTCATATACATAAATCGAATGATTAGATGGCTTCGAAAATTGAATCAAGTCAGAAAAGCAATGTGGATCGCTATGACACACTGAATGAAAACGTTCTTCTCAAATTCTATAACTTATCTACAATAGGTAACCCATTTTCGATCCGTAGCGAACAACGATTTTACTTGTTTTCGATTTTACTAGTTTTTTAACGTTTTCTTAATTCGAAAAATAAAACAAGAAAAGACGAAAAAGACACTAGATGTATATGTAGTTTATTGATTAAGATGAAAAACTTGCATATAATAAATGGAACAGAACGCAATTTACAGAAAATCCTGAAATGGTTGGCGTTTTCTCTACCCTATTCAGAGTATATTTTATTATACCGCTCATATCAAGTTTGTCCTTTCGTCTAACATAAAATGTCCTAGTACACCCATGAATTTTGGTAGGTACTCGCATCGGTAGTCCAACACCAGTCACCCTATCATATTTGCTACCTGTCACCAGAAATCCGTAATCTAAATAGCACGCGTAATCTGTCGCCCATGTATAACTAATATAGCAACGTATAGGATTACTCTCCCCTCGTCTGATGTATGGAATTGTAGGAGTGTATCTAGTGTCACATTTTCTACCATGTGGCAGGAAGTAACTATCTTGCACACTAATAATGTTTATGCTAATATCAGTATTACTAAACCACGTAGGATATATTAAGTAACTCCAGTTTCCTGCTTCGTGAAGTTCGCGGTGAGGATGTTTCACTTTAGTCCTGAAGTTCTCCCAAACAATTAATACGGCGAAATCATCTCGAATTAGTTCAGCCTGTCGCACTTGTCCATATTTTTTTCTCCCCGTACCTTTATCCCATCTAATAAGTTTAATGTCTGTAAAATTGTGGTATATACGTATAAGTTCGGCGTTCGTTACCACTACTACTTTTATTTTGTCCTCGATTATGTATCCAACTCCGTAAACTGTTTCCTTTCTATCACTCCACTTAGCCATAGCAACTAAAAAATCACGCGGATTTGCATGATAATAAATATCATCATCGTCACCACCACCAGGACAACAATAAACTGATGTGAACCACGACGATAACACCACTAGCCAGAATATTATTAAGCCGGACATTTCAAGATTTCTCCAAATGCGAGTCTCATATGGGCAGTATAATATGATATGTTACATCCATTAGTAGAAAACGAAGAATTAATTAATTAATCGTATTATCGGTTAAGTGATTACATACATGTGTAAAAATACGAATCAAAAATATACAAAAAAAAATAAGACATAAATTTTAACATACCGATGACATTTGATTAATGACTAATTTGTTGAACATAGAATTTGAAAGAAACAAAATCGCTTTTTTCAGTAGCAACCACCAACGCTGTCATGTCAAACAATAGACAAAGTTAGTCTACGGTGGGCTACGGTCAAATCACAAATCATTTCCAAACTATACACATTGAACGATCCAGATATATACTAGACATTGTAAATAGCATTACATGCGATAGTGAAATATACAGTATGCGCTAGAATGACGGAGATGGTGATGCGAGGTGGATATACGATGTTGCCAAAGTGGAATTATTGCATTTTGTATTCTCGTATCTGACATGCTGACAATTTGCATATGTCAAAAATATTGATTGCGTTTTTTCATAAAATAAATCGAATTCAAACAATTTTAAATATATATTGTTTATCACAGTTATTAAGGTATTACTGGCCAAATGTAACCGGGTATAAACGCATTCAGAAATTTGATGAATCGAACAAGGTTCGTTAACTTCCACAAGAGCACATACTTTGACATCCTTTACCATTCGTTCCTCACTAAGTGGCCGTTCTTGTCGATTACGCTTGTCGTTACATTTTGAGCAGCTAGTAATTGGTACAACCCGTATTTTCAAATCGGTGAACAATATCTAAAAATGTTCGTTTAACAAGGACTGGTCGATTAGGGAAAGAATAAGAAATGCACACTCGCAGATGAATAGTAGTACACACTTAATAATACTTCCTCCTTTGTATAAATACTCAATATAATAAATAAAATATTACAACGAACTTTGTCGAAATAAAATATTTTTGGCATATGTAAATTGTCAGCATGCCACAATGCAATAATTCGACTTTGACCACACCGTACATCTATCTCGTATCACCATGCATTAATACATATACAGGGTCGCTGATATGTATGGAAACGGTCGATTATTGCCAAGTTCTTCACTGGATCTCTTGGTGCAGAAGTAGAACACTAACGGCCGGTTTCATAATCAAATTAAAGGATACTTTAATTTTAAAGTTACCTTTAACTTTTAAAATGCGTTTCATAATGTCACTTTAAAGTAAAAGTGTCCTTTATCTCGAGTTAAAGTTAAAGTTCCGATTTTTTGACTTTAACGCCTTAAAGGCCACTTTAGCGCTGTCAAATGTTATGTCAAATATCTACATTATACGTCAATTCATATTTATATTCTTTACAAAAAATTAATATTCCGTGTTTGCTGGGCTCTTTCTCGCATGATAAAGTCGAAGACGTTTTAAAACACGAAAAGTATACAAAATATGGCAAGATTATTTCGTTGATTATAAGATTGAATTCTTTTGGTTAATAGATCAAACCGCGACGTAATTGTTAGAACAAATAATACATTGCAATTCCAACAAAGTCAGCAAAATTATACCTACTATACTGACTCTGTGACTTTTTGCAACAGACTATGATTGTTGCAAATAGGATTCCATATAGGAGTATTAAAAGTCTCGGCAAAAAAGTTAAAGGAGAACGCAGATTGAATCGCCTTGGACCGATCACCTCAGAAAGGAACGATCAGCACGTTTTGTTCCAAATGAAATTCAATGAATAAGCGCGCACAGCTTCGGTTTGAAATGTTCAGATCGGCCCCGAATCATACGCGGTTATTCATGGAATTTCAAGTCTAGCAAAATATGCGGATCGTTCTGTTCTGAGTCGATTGGTCAGAGCTTTAATAAAGATTTAAAGTTCGCTTTCTTTAATTAATCGAGTATCAAGAGCAATGAAATGCTGACAAAATTGATGAGCAGCAGAGTAATTTTTTATTACATTACATACCTTTCAACATTTAATACGTTATTTGTTATTTTGCATTTTAATATACCTATTTATCTTACTTTCGAATTTTTGCTAAAATTTGCGCCTTTGTTCTGTTCATTTTACTGCACTTTTTTACAAATCAATCTTGCTACAAATCGCATGTGACAGTAGATGTGACAGATATATAACAATATTACGTGTCAAATTCTACGTATACAACACAAAATACGAAAAACAATTAAAATTCAGCGTTACCAACCTCACTACGGTATGTTAAAGTCGGCTTTAACTAAAGTTTGTATGCAGCGCCATTATGAAACGGAAATAACTTTAGGCTGACTTTAAAGGTCACTTTAACTTGAAGGAGCTTTTACGATTGATTATGAAACCGGCCGTAAACACTTTAACCCACTAAACACCAAAAAAGTTTTATTATCGCCTTGATAATGACAGCATTGCTGTTGAAACGCGTCGGTGTTTTAGTTAAAACTTTTTTAGTGTTTAGTGGGCTAAAGTGTTTAGTGTTCGATTATTGGGTAAAATATACAAGATACCGAAAAAGAAAAAGTTTTAGGGTTCTTAAATGCTTTTTAGCTAAAAATAATTTTAAGTATACAGGGTCGGTGGTAAAGTCGTGGCACGTCAAAGTTACATTTTTTTTAAATGGAACCACCTGTATATTATTAGATAATTCAATTCCTTCTTCAATTCCAAGTAAAAACTGTAATACACATAATGCACCTAAATCCAACCGTTTCCGAGTTATCGATTTTTGAAAATATTACTTAAATAAAATCTAGGTATCGCTTGTTTTTGAAAAAAACAAGTATGTAATTGTAAAATTTAGATTACAATGTTATTGTAACGGCGAAAAACTAGGGTTACATTCAGCAGCTAGTAAGCTGACTTTGCGGCTCTTTGAAATAAAGTATTGAGCAGCGCAGGGTATTTCTCTATCTAGACGTGTCCAGATATCATTGAATGTCACTGTACATACCTACCTACCTATGAGCGTAGTTTGCGTGCGTATTAATTAATTTGATGGCTATACATACATATGTATGTCTAATAATTGTAAGTCGTATTGTAAGCAGATACATGGTTATTATTACTGATTGTTAAATATAAATAATAATAATAAATACAATGATGAAATAGATAATAAATAATTACAGCGTTGGGAATAGTGCGATGCGGATCCGTTTCGTGATCTCAGTTTCGGCATCTCAGTACCGCCACCAAGTATGAATTCACGAAAGTGACTGATATCGTAGGCTATCTTGGGATTAGCCCAACAGGAATCCACTTTCATATCTCCGTTGACGCCTAGTCCGCACAGTTGATTGTCGCATACGGCGATGAAACTCAACGCCGCACATACCGAATTGCCCAGGTCGTTGAAGCAGACGAACGTCTTCTCTATTTTGCGTTTCGATCCCCTGTACCCTTTCGCGCACGCCGCGTTCGAAACCATCTTCGCCTGGGCAACGTTAAAGTTTACGTCCGTTACCCATTGGTATATGGTGCATCTGCGGTATAGCTTCTTGACGGGATTCACAGCGATCGGACGCATCATTTTCAATCTACAACTTTTGTATAGCCTCAGCAGGGCGATATCGTAAACCGATGACATCTTGCCGAATCGAGGATGGACGAGTAGACTTTGGACCGCGCAGCTAATCATCTTGATTTTATTGTATTTCCAATAGACGCGATATTTACTCAACGGATTGCCGGTCACGCAGCTGGCCAGCGTGAGCACGTTGTAACCGTCGCGGCCGTCGATGTAAGCCCCCTCGCACTTGGTATATCTGTAGTCTGTGCGGATGCTCATCAGGTGTACTGCTCCGCGAGCGTATTCCTCCGACAATATCAGTTCCTCCTGCTCTTCCAAGTCCGAATCCGAGTGCGTTTCGTTCAAATGCCGTTTAAATTGGTAGTAGGTCTGATTCTCTGCTTGAACTAAGCACATAAACGGGATAAACCCGAACGCGCACACCAACAGTGGGCGTCTCTTATACATGCCGCAAATACCTATACAAACAACTTTTATGTTTTCCTATACCTATAATATGTATTTTCTTTTCGTACGTATATAGGTATATGTACATATATCAAATGTCAAGTTCTATCATTCATGATGATCTGTTGACAGTATTATGTGTAACTGTCTCTAAGGGTAGTATAACACGATACATTTTTCTGTACATAATTCCATACTTTTTATCTTCCTCATGGAAGACCTTTGCAAATGTTTAGAAAAATTGCGAAGCGAACCACATCGATAACATATCGTGTATCTGTTGGAATATGCGTCGTTGCTATCAGCTAAAAAGAGGTAAAAAGCGGTGCAAAACTATAGTAAGTTGATTCAAATTTGAGTGAGAGATACCTTAGCATGTCCTGTTAGCACAGTCAGTTACAAATATTCAAATTTCTACACATTTTTGCAAAAAACGGATTCTTGTATGTACAACCTGACTTTTGGATCTAATTAGGGGAGAAGGGGTCAATAGAAACGCTATGTTTCTATTCACTCCCCTTTCTTTTATATCATAGGTACACCTGTCTATCCTATCTGTGATATAATAAATACATATATGATATATGTACATATTAAAGGTACGTGGAATAGATAACGAAAATAGTCATACCTACACCTACCATCGATGGATCTTAAAAAAAAATTCTTGCAGGAAAAGATCTAAGGACGATGATCAAAAATTATTTAGATAGCAGAAGAAAAACTATCGCGAAATTTAAAAATAATCTTCCTGGACGCGATTTCGTGTTTCGATGATTTTCTATCGCGAAATTTAAAAAAATGGACGCGAGGGCTTTTCTAAAATGGCACAGGAATTTGCCAAAATATGAAGCGATCACGAGCCGAAGTCAGTCCAAAGATCAGCCACACCAATGGTGTGGATGATGTCCCACCATGCAACATACTCAACTATGACGAGACTAACCTTAGCGATGACCCCGGAAGGAACAAAATTATCGCTAAACGTGGTTGTAAATATCCCGAAAGAATTATGAACTCGTCAAAAAGCAGCACCTCAGTTATGTTTGTGGCGTCGGCAGACGGGAAAGTCTTACCCCCTATATGTATAGTGTACAAGGCTTAAAATTTTTACGAGACCTGGACAATTGGAGGTGTGAAAGGTGCTCGTTATAATAAAAGTGTAAGTGGTCGGTTTGACTAGGTACATAACTTTTAGGGATTGGGTAAATAACATTGCCATACCTGCATTAATGAATTTACCGGGGAAATAAATTTCTTATAGAGGTGACAATCCCATTTTTTACAAGCCACAGTTAACTACACTTTGTCAACGTTATAACATTTCGTTTATTCTTCTACCACCTAATTCCACTCATGTAACGCAGCCACTTAATGTGGCTTTTTTCCGCCTCAAAGTTGCTTGGCGGCAAGTGTTAGAAAAATGGAAAATGACGGCGTTTCAAAAGACAACTTCTCCATTATGGCAAAGGCGCTCCTGATGAAGATCGAAGATAATAAAGCCACCAATGTCAAAGCTGGATTCAGGAAAAGTGGCATCTACCCACTCATTCGGGATGAAGTATTGCGTCGCCTTCCTCAGCTGCATGTCTCAGCAGAGACATCAGAACATGTCAGCAAGGCAGTTATAATCGAATAGGTTAATAGATAACTTTGTACCACATGTTGTAGTGTTTATAAAAAAAAAAACACCAAATAAACTCAAAACTAACAAATTATTTATTTTTTTTTTTGGGTTAAAATTTTAAGAAGAACTCACTTTAAGTCTTTTTTTCATTTTTAATGTTTTCATTCACCTTTGTAGTTGAGCAATAGCCATTTAAATGAAAAGCACACCATCTTGTGGGGTGAATAGAAAACAAGTTTTATTTTTTTACTGTGTCAAAATGGCTGATTTCTGCAAAAATGGTATTAGACTCATCTTCTACAAGTGGCGACCGGACTTTTCCCTATTTTTAATTGGAAGAAAACAAAATAGTTTTCCCACACCTAAGTCACAATCTGCTAAAACTGTTTCTATCCACCCCGTTCTACGATACCATACATAATATGTATAAGCATTATGTAGTATGGATTTCGTATGGCGAAAAACGAAATACTTTTCTGGAATAAAAAAATATTTATTATTTATTGATTCTAATGAAATATGTATGTACATCTATAAATAGATAAATAATGTATTAGTAGTAAACGGATGAATACGTAGATGATAATCGTCGGTGTCTTACTTGCATTACTCGTATATTGTACAATGCCGGTGGTATTAAGGTGCCGTAATCGTCTAACGGGGAACGTAGTGATGGGGACCGGTACGGAGTCGATGGGTAGCCCGATACCGGTCAAGTAGTAAACGCCAGGCTGAACGTCGTTCACTGCCAGATAACCGCTGCGCGCTACCTCTTTCAGCGTCAGGTAGCGATCGCTAGAATAACATTGTAGAACGTTACTCTCCCGACGTCTGTCATATGGCAGTACGGGATCCCTTGCGCCGTTGCAGTTCTCGTTATAGCGGAGATCGCGCAAATGGGATACTGTAGTTAAGGGTACCACAACTCCATACGCATCGTGTCGCACTATAGACAACAATAGCGTCGTCGCAGCATTATTAGATTCTCCGCTAACGTTAACGTATTGCGTCGAATCGATGAAACTTTCCGTTGGAAATATGACGGCGAAATTATTTCGTACCGTCACGTTAAGCGTTCGTCCGTATATTACGTGCGACGTCTGCACATCCCATTTCATCAATTTAATATCTTTAGTATAGGTATCGTTGTTGTACACGTCCAACAGTTCGGCGTTCGTTAACACTAGAACATTGTCCCAAACCTTTATTATCGCTCCGACGCCGTAGATATGATCCAGTTTGTCGCCCCACTTGGCCAGGCCAACCAGAAACTTACGTATGTCAGGTATTGGAGATGGTACGGGTGTACCATTACTACCACCACCGCCAGAGCAACAATAAACTGACGTTAAGCGCTGTGAAAATATTACAAACCACCATACCAAGACTGAACAAGGAACGCTCATGTCCAAATTTCACCGGACGTATATTAATATGTACGTAGATGTATGACCATGCAACATCCGATAGTACATAGAACACGGCACTCACACATATGCATTCGTTACGTAATTAGGTACCTACATGTGACAGCATAAAAACGTATATAAAAATATAAAATGTCGATCTTGACGTATGCATATTATACGTATGCACAGGTGACAATACCGTGGCAATATCTAAATAAAATCGACAAATTCAATATTTCAATGAAACATACAAAATAATACATACATCGATGCTTCCCTCCGTTTCCTTTTTTTTCCATTTGCAAATACAAGTTCATTTTTTAGTCTAAACGAGTCTTGCGTCAATTCAAGTTGACGTGACGCAAGAAGCAAGAAGATAGAATTGTATACGAGTTTACAGAAACATGCGAGTTTTATTCATACTTCATTCTGTTGATGATGAGAGCCCATGCGTTCTCGAAACACATGCCCCGAGTAATCAATCGAAAGTTACGTTGTCGTGTTGCTAATACCAATGTTTTATCTGTAGGTATGTTATAAGATACAATTGTATTGAAAATGCTGTATACACATACATAGGTGTACGAGTACATAAAATAAGTGCATACATATGTAGGTACATAACCACATTTATAGTTTATTAATCTAGATGAAAAGCAAACACGCGTACACTATGTAATACACGAAATAATACGAAACAGAATCCCGAAATGATCAGTGAACTATGTGTAGCACTACTGTCGTATTTTACAATGTCAATATTCTCGGGAATTACTCGAATTCTGTATACATTGGCACGAGGTATCAGTTCGTTCGGCGTCGGTAATCCTACACCAACCAATCTTTCTGTTACGTTATTTATAACCAGATATCCATATTGTGTGTCACACGGGTATTCCTGGCTATAAGAAGTAGAAAAACAATAAATTTCAGAATCATAAATATCTACTATGTTGTATGGTACTTTCGGAGGATTCTCTACATCATCACAACCATATATGGTCAAACGTCTCCCATATTGCATATAAATGTTGCGTAGTTTAACAGTTTTAATATCATACGATGAAATATATACTAAAAAATTGTCTCCTTTTAAAAATTGCGACATTTCAGTATATTGGTTTAACTTGGTGAAGCCTTGGGAAGGTATCATCAAGGCGAAATGGTCTCGCATCACCACACTACGCACTCGCCCATACGTTATCCCCGCTTTTCCAGCCCATTTCATAAGTTTAATATCTTTAGTATGAGTATTGTTATATATATGTAGTAACAGTTCAGCATTCGTTATCAGCATAAAATTTTTCTTGTTACTTTTTACTATCGCCGCTGTACCGTACACTATATCCTTTTTGTCGCTCCATTTACCCATACCAACCACAAAGTTACGCGGTTGTAAAGGTTCAGGATTTGGCGTTGTAGGCGGTGGAGGGTCGCCACCGCCACCACCACTACCTTCGCCAGCCCAACTGCCACCGGAACAACAATAAACCGATGTAAGCCGCCAGAGCGATAACGCAACATACCAGCATATGAACATAGACATTTCAATATTTATCGGCGTATAAGTACGGATAGACAACAAGAAATATGTATATGTAAGAGAATCTTCATTTCATTATCAGTTAGATGACTACACAAACAGTCTATTATTTAACATGACGTGACATATCTATCTGAATATTGAATTGACAAATATAAAGTTTGTTTTTGTACTCGCTTATTAAAATATGTCATTTCCCGGTTGGCATTTGCCTGTGGGAAAGTGACTTTCTCTACGGCTGTTGAATAATATGTACATTCTGCCTTTTTATCCAATTATATAACGGCATCAATTCTTTATCCCGTGTGTAATGAATTATTACACACGGGCTGTAGACCAATTACATCACTCGTATTTTCATTCTTCAACGGTTAGCAGACAGAAATGATACGGTATACTGACGTACATATATAGTGTGCGTTACCTAGCAATCGCTAAACAACTCATAATTGTGCTCAGAATTTAAAACGTCATCAGCTAGCGGTTTTGACACAATTAATTGTAATGACACTTATGTCAAAAACGCGGGCTCACAGCATTAATTTCTGATTACCTATCATGTACTATTGATTTCATAATTATCTAGGACAATATGCATTTCCTATTGTAAATGGCACTGAAATCACTAATACAATTTTGATTTATCGCATTGACATTTTCAAACATTTATCGAATAAAGTCAAATTTACACTATTAAAAAACTACTTTATGTCAGTTTTATTGTCCCAGATCATTATGAAATCAATAGTATCTATCCATTCTCTTTTTAAGTTAATCCTTAGCCGTAGAGAAAGTATAGTCTTTAACTCGCGTATAATTTGGCTATTATTAACTCGAGTGGTTGTAATTTCCACCCTCGTTAATAATAGCTGTCATTATACGCTCGTTGAAGAATATACTATTTCAACACATGCGTTGGAAGTAAAAATTGCATTAAAGAAATACATCATCCTTACAGTAATAAAGTATAATTATGACAATGTCCATTTCACCTAAATTTGTTGCATTAGAACTAGCAAATTTCATAAAATTAATTAAAAACTAGCCAGAAAAAAATCAATGGCGCCATCTATTACATACCTATATTATTAAATGCAGACCTAAAACGACGACTAAGTTTTGTTGTATCAAAAATAGGTATTTGTGGAAATGTTTTCCAGAAATATGCATTAGCGGTAAATATTTATTTTGTACTCGCCTATCAAAACCTGACATTTCACGATTCGATTTTTTGACATAAAAGTCACTTTAAGCACGAGTTGTAAAAGTAAAGTTGGTACTTACTGGAACTTGATTAATTTAGTGACATAACACCAAATCATAAATTCCTAACCTTAATACTATACAACCCAGTCCAATGTAATAGGAAAATAAAAGAAATGAAATAGAAATTGATATATTTAGAACATTTAAGGTTCATTGGGCTTAATGAGATTAAAACTTGAATATCTTTTGAAGCAATTACTTTTTATAAAAGCTAATTGGTTTGATATTACATGGTATATGTGAATATATCAATTCCAAATTGGATATGAATAAGCGTTTTTAATGCAATTGCTTATTTCGTTGTTCTGTGGCAATTAACTTTTTCAAAAATATTTTTAATTATGCATCACAACGCAGGCAATTATATAGATGGATTTTTTTTTAATTTATTAGGTACTAATTTTATACTGAAAGACAGGAAATCTTGCTTTTCGTCTGTTTTAAAAAACATCGTTCAATTATGGCACAGAATCCCGACAGAAAACGTTATTATAGTGTGCTGTTCTTAGAGAATGCAAGTTTTCCATGGAGTCATAATCTATGTCAGAATTTAAAACGTCATCAGCTAGCGGTTTTGACACAATTAATTGTAATGACACTTACATATGTAAAAACGCGGGCTCACAGCATTAATTTCTGATTACCTATCATGTACTATTGATTTCATAATTATCTAGGACAATATGCATTTCTTATTGTAAATGGCACTGAAGTCACTAATACAATTTTGATTTATCGCATTGACATTTTCAAACATTTATCGAATAAAGTCAAATTTACACTATTAAAAAACTACTTTATGTCAGTTTTACTGTCCCAGATCATTATGAAATCAATAGTACCTATCCATTCTTTTTTTAAGTTAATCCTGCAGCCATAGAGAAAGTATAGTCTTTAACTAGGAAATTTACTATTATTAACTTGGCCTAATTCCCACCCTCGTTAATAATAGCCATCATTATACGCTCGTTGAAGAATATACTATTTCAACACATGCGTTGGAAGTAAAAATTGCATTAAAGAAATACATCATCATTACAGTAATAAAGTATAATTATGACAATGTCCATTTCACCTAAATTTGTTGCATTAGAACTAGCAAATTTCATAAAATTAATTAAAAACTATAAAAAAAATCAATGGCGCCATCTATTACATACCTATATTATTAAATGCAGACCTAAAACGACGACTAAGTTTTGTTGTATCAAAAATAGGTATTTGTCGAAATGTTTTCCAGAAATATGCATTAGCGGTAAATATTTATTAATTTAAATACGATAATAACAAAAAACTACGTAAGATATAGTATATTATGACACTAATAGTGCATCGAAAAAAAAGTTGACGCTACCAAGCAAAAGGGCTTTCGTAAAAGTTATGCAACTACGATATTTTTTAAAAGCAACAATAATTTTTCATCACATGAGAAGCAAAATGAAATGCTTCAATTTTTTAAGAAAAAGCTTATGTCATTTGACATTTCCTGGCATTTCACTGGACTATTAAACGCTTGGGATTGCAAAAGCAATTCCTCCAGTTTTTACGATTCATTGGCAAGTAATTACTTCGATTTTATACGGAAAAGCAATTTTACATTTTTTCATTATGCCCATGGCAGAACAGCAACAAATATTATATAAATTACCATTTTGAATTTGATAATTTTAAATTAAATGTCACGCAACGCCAAGTGTGTCAATTAATTCAAGAGATTAGTTGGTTACGTATTTAAAATATAATATTTATTTATTATTAACATTATGTTCATTTATATAAAAAATAAGTCACTTTTAAGAATTCGTGTCCATAAAGCGCTCGCCTTCGGTCGCTTTAAACTGGTTACTGCGAAATAATTACGCACTTGGTTCATAAAACTATTATGATGCATCGTAACATTTCACTATTTATACAAATCTTTTACGATTTTACTGGAACTAAATTAAAACGTTGATTAATTTAGAACTTGATTAAGATTTAAATAAAATTTTAAAATCAATCCCTAACCTTAATAATATATGGTCATAAACGATAACGTATTTAACAATATGTATTATTATTATAGTTCTCGTACAAAAAATATTGTACGAACTTCGTGCGTGATAGATTTCGCGAATTCGTGTCCATAAAGCGCTCGCCTACGGCTCGCGCTTTAAACTGGTCACTCATTCGCGAAATATGATTTCACGCACTTGGTTCGTAAATAACTATTTTTTTTTAACTATCACGAAATAAAACCGTGTGTGCTTGGTAAGTTTGTAGGACATTAATTGTAATGACAATGAAAACAAGAATTGTTGTTTTTTTATGAAGGCCCTCTTACGACGCGACGTGGGATAAAATAATATGCGTTGAACGTACCTATGGGTAAGTACATATGTATTTCGTTATTAAGTCCTCTTCAGACTAGATCAAATTTTTAATTTGAAGAGGAAGTATTATCGAAAATGCAACATGCAATCTATATACAATATTATATGTTGTATGTATATAACTATACAAGTACCTACCTATATTGTAGTGTTTATTAATTTAGATGAAATGCAAATACATACATGCGTACGTTGTTAGTATACAGATCAGTATGAAACTTAAATAAAATTCTGGAATTGTCGCAAACCTACGTGCACTACTCATCGGCACTGTTGGTGGAATGGTAAGATTATTCATAAAAACTAACGGTCTAACTTCAAATACTCGAGCACAGGGTACTCTAGCTCGCGTCGGTAAACCAATAGCCATCAATTCATATGTGTCGTTCGATACAAGCGCAAATCCATATTGTGGGTTACATCGAGATTCGAGTACTTTCTTGCGATCATAGCAATTTGTCGGGTGGAAGCCCCATTGTTCCATCGCTAATTCATAAGGTAATATAGGAGGATTTAGCAGCGGATCAGGACAGGTGATCTGACTTGGCTGCAGATACCTCACATACATTAAGTTTATTTTAACACTTTTCGCACTATACGATGAAATATATGCCAGCCAACAATGATGAAACTCCCATCCGCGTACAGTATATTCATTTGCATTAATGAATCTTACGGTAGTCATAAAAAGCATTTTTCTTTGTGTCTCCCAGCCGAGCACCCTTCCATATATTATTCGCGACGTCTTTGTGTCCCATCTCATAAGTTTAACCCCCTCGATCTTGTCGAACAAGTCCAAAACTTCAATATTCGCTAACAACATATATTTACCGTACTTATTTCTGTACACCACCGCAGTACAGTAGATTATATCCTTCGTATCACTCCAATTACCCATACCAACCAGAAAGCGTCGCGGATCTATAGGAACAGGTCGTGGTGTAGGCGGTGGTGTAGGTTGACTACCACCACCACCATCATCATCATCACCACCACCAGGACAACAATAAGCTGACATTAGCCAGAGTGATATCGCAACATACCAGCGTATTAAGTTGGACATTTCAAAATTTGTAGGAGTACATCGATAGGTGTAAGTACGAGTACTATACATAAAACCCGATAGTAATGGAAGAGAAGAATAGTCCCCACATCGGTTAGACGATTACGTTTGGTAACACAAACATCACACAAAAAATTTCAATCAAACGTAAATGTAACATAACGTAAAATTAACATAGGTATTCAAAACTTCAAAATAAATGTCATGACTTTCAATTACTCGAAAATCAACGCCAACATATATTTATTTATTTATTAAATAGTAGACTTATTCACGATACCCTAAACACAAAAGAAAGCTAAAACGCCAATTCCAAATACAAATAGTTACAGAATAATTGTCATGAACCTGCTTGTGTATTATTGCAAAAAAAACATTTTTTTTTCGCAATATACAAGTAGGTACAACTTCCTCTATACATAGAATAATTAAAATTGCGATAATACTTACGTATGTATATATATATAAGTATTTATTGTCTATGAATCGAGATGAAATACAAATATATTACCTAATATGCTGTATAGTACGCGGAACAAGACGAAACCTGTGCAGAATCTTAAAGCTGTCGCTGTCCTAGGCGCCTTACTATGCGCCCGTACACTGCCGTCGGCACTGAAGAGCCGTCTAGCGAGAAACGAGTCAGGACATTCGACACTGCCCTCCGTCGGTAAGCCTATAGCAACCAACTCGTACGTATTGTTATGGAGAACCGCAAATCCGTTCAGTGGACTGCACTGGGGGGATGTTGTTTTATGTTTGTCTTGACAAAAGCAATGTAACTTATTGCTGGCAATGTAGGCTACCTTCGGAGGGTTGAACGTTTTAGGACACTTTAGCTCTGCTGTCGGATGGGACGACGAGTCGGTACGAAGAATGTTGAATTTAACACTGTCAGCACTAAAGGATGAAATATACACCAGCCAATAATCGGAATCGAGATTGTTGGGACTTGGGTCTGCAGTATATTGTGTTTTATCGATGAAGCCTTCGGAAGGTACCATCACGAGAAAGTTCCCTCGTTTTTCCGCTTGAACCGCTCGTCCGTCTATTACTTGCGATGTGCTCGGATTCCATTTCATAAGTTTAATATCGTCGGACTTGCCGCCGTACGAGTCGTAAACTTCGGCATTCGTTATCACTATCCAATTCTGAAAACTCCTGTATATCACCGCAGTACCGTAGATTATACCGTCCGTATCGTTCCATTTAGCCATACCAACCATAAAATTACGCGGCTCCATCGGTCCAGGCGGCGCTAGTTCTTCTTGACCTGAACCATCATCAGCAGGACCACCACCGCCGCCGCCTACGCAACAATAAACTGCCCTAAGACACAGTGATACCGTTGCTAATCGCCAAATAAAGGCAGACATCTTAAGGTTTGACAAAAAAGAATGCAAAATGTAAATTCAACGTAACATATCTGTCAACATAAAATTAACAAATTCGAAACTTCAAAATATATAAATAACACGCATGTTCTTATTTTTTTTATTAATTTGTTTTTAAGAATCAAGGCCAGCGTAATTGTAAGACGAATGCTGTGATTTAATAGCCTGCGTCCACGTCAACGCAGAATACATACCACATCCCTGGAGCCATAATGGCTGAAGAACAGACTGACAAAGATGCAAGTTCTCCGAATTCAACGTCAAAGGCTAATAACGTGAATGAATCTCTCAATTCGCATAAAATAGACGACTTAGAAAGAGCTCCACCAAACATCGTATTAAGTCAGGTTCAACCACAAGAATCTACGAAGCGATTGCATTTAGTAACTGCCCGAAACACCCAAAAAACTTATAAAATTATTCGTTTCACCAGAAGAGATAACACCACATTTGAAGGCTAAAAATCGGACTGGAACACGGAAGACAAGAATGCAGAGACAATCCACTGTTTTGATCGATACACCAAATACGAAAGAGAGGCAAGAAGATGAAGAAAAAACGACAAACCGAAAGAAAAAAGGATGCGAAGAGCTCGTACTGTGAGAAAAAAGGGTAATTCTGGATGACTCGTCTAGCGAGAGTGATGTTGAGGTAGATATAGTTGATGATGATTCACTCGATGCTAAGACAGATTCAGGAGAATATCATGCAAAATTGAAAAGTCAGATTTTATTTTAGTTCCCAAAGTGTCGTTTATTGCGAATTCAGCGATCCAAAATATAAACTTTGTTTATATTTTTACTGATAATTTAATTTTAAGTTTTTAGAAAAATATATGACAGACGTAACAAATATTGAGACTGTAAAAGTAAAAGTAGCTAACGGTGAGGTTCTATTAACAAGTGAGAGAGGAAAATTAGAAGTTAAGAAAGACAATACATGTATTTGTATAAGTGCACTGATTGTAGATAAACTGACACACAATCTATTGTCTGTCAATAAAATACATCTTGCTGGTTCTATTCATAGATGGTCAAGCAATTATGAAAAGACAAAGTACAATCTTGAAATGTAATAAAGTAAATAATCTGTTTATTCTTAATTTTCGCTTAATCAAAAATTGTATGGATAATAATTCTGGTTTGTTAACAAATAGTTCAAATGATAACTTATGGCATTATGATTAGGACATTTAAACAGGCATAGTTCGAAATCAATAATGAGTACAATCGTTTACCGTTTAAACTAGCAACGAAGTCTAGATCACAGCCTAGATCAAAAAGAGAATTGTATTATTTAACTGTTGTAGATGATTTCTCCCATTTTTGCAGAGAGTGTAAAAGTAAGACAGAAGCAAAAGATTCTGGTCTTAGAAGAATTGAAAAATCGATATCCTGAGTATGACAATGGAGAAGAGTACACATCAAAGGACTTAATGATTACTGCAGTTTGGGATCAAACAAGAATGGACCAGCAGCTATGCACCACAACTAGGTGGAGTTGCCGAAAGAATAGATCAAATCAATATCCACTTCAAATTTGTATTAGCACTTGAGTCAAATTGACAAAATTGAATCCGATGAATACTATGTTAACATTATAATACTATGTAGCATTAAAATTATGGCCAAACTAAATAAGAAATTTAAAATCGGACCAGGTAAAGTTATAGAGTTATAAGGGAAGCACATTTTAATAAAAATGTAGATTTTATACCATTAATCATAACCTAGTACCGAAATCAATTTGCATTTATTTAAATGGAACGTGGTATTTTTATTTTAAATTTCTTAAACAGATATAACTGTATGACCGATTTTAATAAGAAATGAAATCAACAACTTCTTGAAATTGCCGCCAATATTTCAAATGTTTGAAGCACGCAAATATTGTTATTTACCTGATGAATATTTACGTAAAACGCAAATAGATATAATATGTCATTAAATGTCACTTTTGGTAACTGACAAACGTTCAAAATTAATTATTCGTTTTGTAGCTTTTGTAGATTTCATAGTTTACACTTCATATTTTAAATTTAGCAAGTTACACTTTAAGATAAGCAAAAAAGTGGCAGAAAAGTGATTGAATTCAAATCTGACAAATGTCATACACATTAACATGCGTTACGTAAAATTTCGGTAAACTAAGCTTCAAACTTCGGTACCGCGAAATTTAAATAATCAAATTTCATTCTTTGTACCTAATTCCAAACATAGTTGGGTAAAATATTTAATAAATGATTATGATATGTTAGAAATACCATCTTCTTACACTACAGTGAAATGTGTTATTTAATAAAATGCAAATTGATTTCATCATGTAGATATATTATAAAATTTACATTGTTATTAAAATGTGCTCTTCATCGACCTCTATATAGGTCTACCTGGTGAAATTTTAAAATTTTTATTTAGCTTGATCGTAATTCTAGTGCATCATTTTAAGTGCCCTTTATATTGTAAAATGAAAGAAACAGGAAGGAGGAGGAAAAGTTATGCTAATTTATGTTCTGCATAAATAAAAATTATTTTTAAGGATACTGAGTGTCTTAAAAGTAAGTAAACACATACTTGCTGCGGTATTTTAAATAGGATACCCTTATACATATATACATATTTTGACATTTTTGAATAGTAGACTAAAAAATACCCCCATTTTATATCAAACTGCTTTTACACATTTTACGTTTTTGTAAAAATTGTCACGATTCAATAAAAACTTGTTTTCAGCGCGGTGAATGGGTGCCGAAGAAAATTTGTAATCAAATGACAAGAATCCAAGAAGTGTCACAACCCGACAACTACGAAGAAATTTGCGCAACAATAGTGGAAGAAAATAACGAAGGGACAATAAAAAAATGGACTGATAATTCGGATGAATGATTGATGATGAAGAAATCAAATGCCCAACTAACAAAGGAAATCACTTTTAAGTAAATGCGTGTAGATATTTTACTTACATGAATAAATCAAAAGAATCGCTGCAGTCACAAAGATCAACATAAAGTACTTGAAGAAAGAATACCTACCGTACAAAACATCTAACAATTAGTTATAAGGCAATTTAATCACTTACAAATATTATATTGGTGGTTGTAAAGTCGTTTACTTAAATATTGTTTAGTTTGATCGATATAATATTTGGAATAATATACAGGATGCTTCATTTAAAAAAAATGACTTTCGTCGATGTGTTAATTTTGGACGGCCCTGTATGCATAGACGTAACTTTGAGTATACAACGATTAATAAACAGAATAAGAGAATATTGTTGTAGCTCCGTTACTGGTTGGTATATATAACAAAAGACTGTAACTGTCGATAAAATTCGTCTTCGTCGTAATTAAATTAATACCGAATTGTTTTAAACGTATTCTGTAAGTAATAAAATTTAACGACGTAACGGCGACATGGATGGGACGTCGCCGTTAAATCCTACAAATAAAATTGGCTGGTTTTATCTGAATTGTGTCTAATATTACAGTATACAGTGTGTCAAAAAAAAAATCCGTCACAATCTTGTAAGGTCTCTATTATACTATACATACTTTATGAATTAGAAGCATTTCGAAAAAAATTATTCAGTCTGAACTCTTTTTTATTAAGTTTATAATACAGGAAGCACATATGTACAAGCCTGTTGCAGATTTTTTTCCGAACTAGCTCTTATTATACTACTTTGTCTACTCGTACAATTATATCGGTGTGTATTGGTAGTGTTGTAGTAGTATCTAAGTAAGCAACCTTGATTAATTTTCCTTATTCTTCGACGGTTAACGACTAATAAAAAAGCAAAAAGAAAACATCTAGAACGTAGAATATACCCTTGTTAGACGAATGCGACCGACGGACGGTGGTTGCCTTTTACGGAATTGAAATTAAAAACCGGAGATGCGACGTAGTATGTATCTAATTCCGGTTGTCGTCTCGTCGGAATGCTTCTAAGAAATAATTCCGACGTGATGTCATGTACCTACATATATGGTTTCTTTCTTTAACTAACTAACTTGCGAATTGTTATTCTTATGCTGGGTTACTACTTAGATACATACATAGATATCTTCACTCTTCTTTAGTTTTATTTCTTTTGATTTTTTATACATCAGTATATGTATATACATTATATTATAAACACCAATTGATTGAAACAATGTGCAACCGTATTTCTTATGACTTATTGTTGTACACGAGGCGTCTACGATCCTACGTTTGCTTTTGTAGTCGTTTTAATTCATCACACGCACACGATAGTTAAGTACATACATACATACATATACGCATCCTCGTATAATACTACAATACACATTTTCTATGGTTGGAAGTCTCTTGGAATAAATCTTTTCGATTTATAGTAATAATAATTTTGTGTATTTTTGATGAGCTTTTTTTACGGTGCAAAATTATTATAATAACTACAGTCGCTTGCAATAAATCTGCGTATACATGTCCTATGCCAATTTCCATGTTTTTTTCGATGTATTTCAATACATTGTACATTGTACTTTTCAAAATGAGGTTAAAAATGTCAACTTGACAGTATAATACATGTTTAATGAAGGTAGATTGACAACTATCTAGCAACAAAATTATAGATGACAGATTACATCCAAATCATATAGATATAATAAAGCGTACGTAATTTTATTGCAAGCGAGTGTACAGATGATTTAAAAAAAAATCTGGGACAATTACTCTTGCATACTGTAAATGTGGCTTGTTAGTAATCAGTTGTAATCTAATATGACAATCGAATCTGACAAATAAGATAGAAATTATTTGTCATTGTCAAAATGCCTAAAAAAAATTGAAGACGGTTGGTCTATATGAGCAGTTGCTGAACATTTTAATATTAACAAAAATACTGTTTTTTATGTGAAGAAGCGGTGGGAACAACAGCAAACTTTATTGAGAAAAGTTGGTAGTGGAAGACGCCGAGTTTCTACTCTTGAAGAAGATGCTGCATTTTTAAATATGTTACGTGAAAATCATTTTTCTTCTGCAGTGGAAGCTAGAATACAAACAAATTTTCCTGGATCTCCTGCTACAGCTAGTAGAAGAGTGAAATCTTCGGAATTAAAGTACAGAGTTGCTGCCAACAAACCATTTCTTTCTGAGGAACACAAGCAATCCAGGATCATATTTTCACTAAATTACGTGTATAGAGACTTAGATTATTGGAATAGTCTAGTATTTACGGACGAAAAAGTATTTCAATCTAGCAAGAACTCAAAAATTGGTGTCTATCGACCTGTAAATACTAAGTTCACTGAGAAATATACATACTAACAATCTTAAAACATCAGGACGTTTTTCAGTGAACGTATGAGGCTGGATTAGTGGTAGTGGTGCTGGTGTTTGCTGGAGAATCTATGATATGTAGGTTTAACGCTCCACATTATTTAAATATTCTTGAAAACATAATGTTACCATCTGTTACTCAGCTGTATCCAAACAATTTTATCTACAGCATGATAATTGTCTAGTCCACACGGCGGCGGCAGTAGGCGAATGGTTTAGAAACCATAACATTAAAGTTCTCCCTTGGCCTGCTAATAGTCCTGACATAAACCCCATCGAAAACATATGGGGATTAATTGTTCAAAAGCTATATCAACGAAATTTTTATCCACAGAATGCCGAAGAGTTCTGGGCTGCAATCCAAGGAATGTGGGAAGAAATAAGTGGCGACGAAAACTATGTTAGGAAATTAATTTCTTCAATGCCAAGGAGACTTGACAAAGTTATTTTAAGTAACGGTGGTCCTGTAAAATATTAAACAATATCTTTTGTCTATCATTATTTAAGATGTACTTAGTCCATTGAGACAAAGCCTTAATTTCTAAAATATATTAACTAATGTTTTTTGTTAAGACTATTATTCATTAAAAAAATGATTTAAGCAAACAGTTTAATTATTTGTTTTAGTTAATAAGTGATGACATAGAAAAATCAATAATAATATAATTATCTAATTGTATCTTATTTTTATCTAGATTTGGTATGTCAGTAGTGCGCAACGAAATGCAAGCGATTTTAAGCGAGCCAGTTTTACAATGCTTGAAAAACACAAAAATGCGATATAAGTGTTGTCCCAGATTTTTTTGAAATCAGCTGTACATATGAATGATCTGATAATAGTAGGAAATAAATAGGATGTTTAAAGTTGCGTTCAATTTGCACATAATTACGTCTATTACTTATATTGTGTACCTATATCATGTTAGTTACAAATAAGGCTCCTGTTAGTAACAATTATAACGTATTTACAATATTGCATGTTTACGTTAATTTACGGTTGTAGTGAATACAAACTATGTATATTAAATCGAAGGTGCTGTCATGTCATGCAATAACAGTCGATCATTTTCAGTTTAAATACATAAATATGCAGGTACAAGTTTTCAGCGTAGAATGTGTATTTAATAAATTATAAAAGCTCTGCTCTAAAACTCTGCAACTTTTATATGTATGTATATGCAATCTTATATCTATTGAAAGAAATTCGTAAAATTACTAGGACTAGGTACTTAATAATACATAAATGATTTTCTAAAATAAATTATATTTTTATACGTTCCGGCAACGTTTAAAAATTACTTCCTGGATTATAAATAGAGCAATTTATCACCGCAACATCATCGAGATTTCTATGTAGGTATGGTATAAGTATACCTACTTATTATAAAAAGAGCATAATATTTAAAGCGTTTAGAAAACAATGGTAGGTCTGCGTGTTTCGTAATACTTTCCACTTTCTTAATAACAACGAACAATATTCTAGCAAATTAACCAAATCTCCCGGAATAATATAGTATACCGGCGCGGCGATATATTGTATATCCATGCCTGTACGGATTTCATCATAACGACAGGTTTTTGCTCTGAAGGTTATAACTAACGTCGTGATACAAAATATTTCATTATTACACGGATACCTAATCTGTTGAAATAGTAGAAATTATAACAATAATGCTGTTATTTGGTAATTTAATTGTTTAAAAGAGAAACAAAATAAACGTCTTAATTTTTTTTATTATACATTTAATATGTAATTGTAATTGAAGTAAATAAACGATTAAGTCAAGCATCAATGTGTGTAAAAAGCATCTGAAAATAGCTCAAAAGTGAATTAAAAGAACACCAAAAAAACGACGCTGTATTTCGTCCGTAACAGTGCTTTTTACACTTTCTATTTATCACATAACATTAATAATCTTAACAATGGCAAGAACTGATACATCATCTAACTAGCTACATACATATTTCGTAATTTACTTCTCAAAACACAAAAAAAAAATTAAAATACCTATGGTTAACATAGATTAATATGTAAAAGTTCACTACTTTATGGATTTACTTTATTGTGATTAAAAAACAATAGGATTCACTATAAATCCTATCTTATCTTATCTCGAAGAATTACAAATAACGTAAATTTGTTTCGCTTACGTATCATATAAAAAATCTTTTTCCAAACAATATTTAATCTACATTATAATCCTCTAATATATGGATTACATACTTATGTAGTTTATTTATACATTTTGTAGTATAAATAGATTTTAGTCATTTTAATTTTTACTATATTTAGACGACGTTTATTATTGTTACTTACAAAAAAAGTTATAGACAAATTTTCAAACAAATCTGCTTTAATATACATATATATGTAATACATAGTAGGTAAAGTACATATTTCGTGTTGTCACTCATCATAGTAATGAGACCTATGATGTCATTCTTGGTAAATTTCGATTCAACTGAATTGTCTAGCAGGATAGTCGTTACTGTCATATATACGCACGAATTGAATATTTGCCAGAATGTTTAGCACTTGAAAGTGCGAGTGAGGCAAAATTTCTGCCTTATAGGTATGAATATTATCGTTAGATTTAATATACATATGCGTATAAATCTTAATACTCCAACGCTATTTACATTTTACATTATTCTATTCTACTGTTCAAATATTTTAAAGTTTAAAGTTCGGAAACAAAATTTTTGCGTACACACTTTTATACATGTGTTACTAGATATTAAGATATATAATAATTTATCGCTAGTTGGACATTAATAATATGGTAAAATAGAAGGAAATTAAGTATAACGGAAATAATAATTAAAGAGGTGAGACCGCAAGCCTAACTATGTATGTAGTTCTCTCCGATTATAATTAATTTATTAGCACGTTTGGTTAGATGAATACATGTCTACGATGTGGTATTGAGATCTAGGTATTCATAAATGGAAATTTTTCTTTCTTTTTTTTCTGATGCTCTTCTGACTCTTCATTTCACTCGGCACACTTTCAATTAGCAAAACGAGATAGATTTTTAATAATTGCATTGCTATTACTGATTACTTGAATCAGCAGCCTCAATCACTTTCTTAAACTATTAAGATTTAAAGGTTTTTTTTTCGGAATAACCTTGCTATTTATAGCTTGAAGCAGTAATTAAAATGAACAGGTTCAATATCTTTATATTCTGATTTTATTCATGTTTGGTTTCAAGTATCGTCGTTAAAAATTGGTCCTTATTTTTTGAATTGTAAAATGATTCTTGATCTATCAGTCAAATGAATTTATTTTAACAACGAAGTGTTAAAATGAATAAGTGACGTATAGATATAATTTGTATTTTTCTACACCCGTCAATTGCAAGCAATAAAATATTTGCTTTTTTAAAAATATAAGCGTCTCGGGAAGGATTCGAACCTTGAACCTTTCGTTCAGCGGACGGACGTGCTAACCATCACAAACACATGTATAATTGACGGGTGTAGAAAAATACAAATTAAATGAATTTATATTTATAACACAATAACCTCCAAAACTTAAAAACTGGTACACGATATGTCAATTGCTTATCAATACACAATTCTATAACAACAAAACGTCTTTATAACGAAAATGCCGTGTTTTTATCTTCTATATACCTACAATGAAGAATCTATACAAATAAAATTGAAATCTTCAAATCTATCGCGTTTCTCTTAACCCAAAATGGACGTATATTGCGGTAGTTTGTATATATATACAGTGAGGTTTTTATAATACCGTACATAGCCCCTATATTCGGTAACGCATGGGCAGTTATGCAACCAACATTACTCCTATTCTAAACCTGCCTCTTTACATGTTGAATACTTGACTAATAGAGGGCGTATACGTACATAGTAACTTCGTTGATACTACGTAATAAACATAACCTCGTAAATAAATTAAAAAAATAGGTAAAATAAAAAGATCATATCAAACAGTGAATAAAAAAACAACATTATATCTAATGAAGAGTATTAACGTTTTAATAAAATCGAATGGCCGAATTCGAAATGGCCACCTTGACATTCCATACAATATGCTAGTCTATTAGGAAATTTTTACAAACATTTAATGAAAAAGACGCTTCATCAGCAAACAATATTTTTGTTAAAATGTTGTCATTTTCATTAATTATATTAAATAAAAGGTTTCACAGAAATCTATGCGTTTGATTTCATCTTCAGGGAATACTTATTGGTGATTACTAAATTTGTAAACTCTGTATTTATATACATTTTAAACAAGTACAGACGTTTTTGAAATGTTAAACTGTTGTGCAATATTATTTGTTGCTGTTATTGGGCTTTCTACATTTTATGGATTATTTTATCTTGTCACGACTTTGACAGTTATCGATCAGATGTTTATGTAGAAGCCAATAATGTATAGGAGTAATGTTGGTTGCATAACTGCCCATGCGTTGACATGGGACAAATAAAATCGAACATAGGGCCTATGTATCTTACTGTATATAAGGACTTTAATTTATTTAGTTAACCATTGAAAATTATTTCTTAAATTTACTCAAATTTAAAAGAGAAAAAAAGCCAAATTAAAATTTAATTTAATTAATTTACCTTAATTTATTGTGTACGATAATGTGTGCAATTTGTTTTCTCCTTCGTTATACATATTTATACATACTATATACATCCATTGTACTAGCTAACCGCTTAGATAAAACGTTCTTCGTGAGATTCTTCTTTAAATAATTGTTACATAGAAGATGTTGTCGCTGTTGCAGACTCTAACCTTTTTCGTATTCTTGAACCCCTTTGTTAATAATAATTGTTCTTTTAATTTATACAGGTTCCATCAAAATTCACTACATACAAAGATGTTCAAAAATTGACGTCCATACTAACAACGATCTTTTTCTTTTTTAATATGTAGATATGTAGGTACTTGTTTTTTGTTCTTTAGAGTTGACTTTGCTGTATAAGTTATATACAATATTATAAAATATATCGATTTTTAAACATTAGTTGACAGTATACGTAATAGAATGTGTAATTAAAGCAACAAAACTTGGGTGTAACTTGTGCATACGTATTCTATAAATAAGACACTATTATGTAAGGTATTGTAAATATCAAGTTTAAATAAAAACCACAAATGAATCAAGTACGTTGTGGATATTATTTACATTATATACATATTTATAATGTACATATACATATGTAGATATTCCATATTTGGTATGATTTTTCTGGATTACATACGTATTTACTTTCTGTATGGATATGACGCATTTCTGGCTTACATTATTATCCAAATCGTATTCCATAATAACTCGTGATGTGATAATATTGTTTATTTATTTAAAATATGTTCGTAATAAATAATAGCTGATACCTACGGAAAAAATAGTATAAACACGCAAATTAAATTATTTTTATGTTGATATCTATGTATGTATATTATATCCAAGTACCTACATACATACCTACATATATTGTTAATAAAATTATTTGGTATTGAATCGTTGTGCACTGTTTTGTGCGTATCTAGGTGAAATATGTATGGAATAGAAAATTGCGATCGCTGCATTTACTTGGCAACATTATCATCGTAATAAGAAGCAAGAAATTGTGTATGCTGCGGCTGCCTTATATTTCTATGTATTACGGTACAGCTGTAGCATTGTTATAGTTTTACCAAAGCATAGCATAGCATAGCACAGCGGTGAAAGTTATCTTGCTTTTGTTCTGTTGTAAAATTTATTATAACGACGCGAAGTATTTATTTTAAGTATAGCAAGAATATAGGTAGTTACAATATGAATTGCTTCAAGCTACATATATACATACATACATACATATACACAAATAATAATAACCAGATCTTTATATTATAATGTGCCAACATACATGCAATGTAACCTACATATCAATAATGTAGGCAAAATTAACTGTAACATGTATGTATTGTATCGTACATAAATATGTATATGTATAATGTTCAGTTCTGATACTGATATTGTAATCTCTTGTTAATTATTACAAAATCCATTGTGTCATATTTTGTATAGCTATACAGGGTGTCCCAAAAATACACCGACAAACTTTAAGGGGTGGTAGAGGACATCAAAACAAACATTTTTTGTTTAGTAAACATATGTCTGCAAATGAGTCGTTTGGGCTGTAGAGCAATAAATTGTTTTAAATCATATCTAAAAATAACTATGTAAAGTAATTCTTGATTTAATTGGACGCAACTATCTTTCGTTAAAAATTTGTCGATGCACCTACGGTTTTTCTTGGCCAAGAGAAACATTTCTTTATCATAGTAAACATTCGATAGATGTCGCTTTTGAGATAGACGTAATTATTTGTGATATTTAGTTGTCATTATTACATTTACTTTACTGATTTTTAATATAAAATTTATATTGAAAATGAATGATAATTACTCATTTGAAGAACTTGCCGATATGCATCTTGCTTACGGTGCAGCACAGTGTAATTGAAAAGAAGCAGCACACGCTTGTATGAACAAAGGTATCCGGCACGTCGGCAACCTCATCATACAACCTTTGCTTCCATCCATCGTCGCCTTAGAGAAAGTGGGAACCTAAAACGTCCTGGTGGTAGTGGTCGTCCGAGAACAGCTTGTACGGTTCAATTTGAAGAAGAGGTTCTACACCGCGTTGAAGAAAACCAATTTACAAGTGTTCGTGCAATTGCACACCATATGGGATCATCGAAGTCGACGGTACACCGTGTTATTCATGAACAACTTCTCTACCCTTTCCATTTACAACGCGTACAAGCTTTTAATCCTGAAGATTATCCACATCGATTGGGTTTTTGCCAATGGTTTTTGGGTCACAACGAACTTGATTTCGGGAGAGTAGTGCTGTTTTCTGATGATGCGATGGTTTTTTTAATAGTAGCAACAGTCAGACAGTTTGGCATGATGAAAATCCTCACGCTGTGGTCTCTAGAAGACGCCAACAACAATTTAGTGTTAACATGTGAGCTGGTATTGTTGGAGAGAACCTAATAGTTCACTTGCTGCCTGCTCAAAGTTTGAACGCAGACATTTATCTGAATTTTCTGCAAAATATCTTGCTCTATTTTGAAAATGTTTTTTAAACATTACCACAAATAAAGTTTGTCGGTGTATTTTTGGGACAACCTGTATATATATTTACAATACATTTTTTATAATTAAATGTAAAAGTTTAGTTTAAAAATGTTAGTGTGGATTGTAATTTCGACGAGAAAAACAAAGACGTCGTCGTCTTGGTAATATTGGACAAAGTCGTAAAAAGCTCACAACTGTATACTCTATGTTATACCACGTTAATAAGAATGAATAAACGTATATGTTGTATGCATGTTGTACACGATATAAAAAGAAAAGGAATAAAACCGAGTCCGACCCGCCTGTCAAGGATACAAGAACAAAAGGCGTCTCCGCGCACACCAGACAGACAGAATAGTCAGCAAGTTTATGGTACCTACAAAAAAAGCATTCACTATAGTACCCAAAATCTTGTATACCTATACGCAATCACAATACTGAACCAGCAACGGCTAATGACCCAAAGCATTCCTATTACATTACAAAACCTTTCCTGCATTTTCCTCTAAATAAGCAATTTATTCTTGTTCTTCTTTACATACATTGTATGTGCGTACATGCATATTTCTTGCACTTTAAACTTTGCAACGACGACCATCACAAAATCAAAATATCAAGGTTCGTATTAAGTAGTATTAATGTGGTAACCGTGAATGATTCTTTTTCTTTTAAAGATAAATACTGAAGTAAAAGTAACGACAATAAACGCATTGTAGTATAACGTGATAATATCACAAAAAGAATTTATATAAATATACACCCACGTGATGTAATAATTGGTTTCGGAAATAACTGTCTGAAAAAAAGTAAAAGTACTTTCAAACTAAATAACGGTAATGTACGATTAATTTATCATCATCATCAACATTATTATTAAAAGCCGAAAAAAAGAAACGATTTCATTTACATAAAAATAGATAGGTGGCTATGTATAGGTACATATACTTACATACAATATTAATTAAGTATACATATAGACAGGTGTCCAGCCTAAGATGCAACGTTCCGTAGCCGACTTATTATTACTTTTTTTGAAAAATGTTTCAAATAAAGTACCTCGAATCAAATTCTACACATTTTAAAATTAGTATCAGTAATGGCGGAACCGGTTCAACTGTAAGTAGATACTAACTTTATTATTTTAAATGGAACACCCTATATATTATTGCAGTTTTTGATTCCTTATTAAATTTAAAAACCTTTGGCATTTTCCATTCTAAATAAGCAATTTATTCTTGTTCTTTTTACGAAAAAAATACATTGTGTTTGTGTGCGTATGCATGCATATTTTTTTGCACATTTTAAACTTTAAGGTAATTTCCCGGCTTTCAAAATGAATAACTAGATTTTTTTAACCATCACAAAATCAAAATATCAAGGTTCGTTTTTTAAGTAGTATTAAAGTGGTAACCTTGAATTATTAGAAAATTGAGAACAAAAGAAAATCAAATTTTACATCCATTTATGTAAAAATTGCAATGCAACAATTTTCTAATAAAAACGTGCCCTCTTTCATGATTAAGCGAAAAGTAAAACCGCATGATAATTTCGCAGTTACGGAGATATTTCCAAACACCGAAGACGCTGCAGATGTCATTTTTTTAAAAATCACGTTTCGGAAATCGAACTTAGACTCAAAAAAGCTCAAAAAGTGCCTTTTAAATTTAATAAAGGAATCAAAATGTGCGATAATATAATAGGGTGTTCCATTAAATAATATCATATCTTTTTTTTTTTTTTTTTTAAAAATTAACTTTATTAAAAGTCCGAAATTACTGAACTAATTTTAAAATTTGTAGAATTTAATTAGAGGCAACATTTATTTGAAACATTTTTCCAAAAAATTAATAATAAGTCGGCTATGGACCGTTGCATCATAGGCTGGACATGTATATGTTCTAAAAATAAACTTTCTCGGATAATAATAATAATAGGTAAATTTTATTGATAAAAAATGCTTGTTTAATATTTATTACTTTATATGTATATGTATTTATTAATTCAAATCAACATATACATATCTCCATGTATGTATATACATATGTATTTACACTTGTTACAAAATAAAAATTCAAATTGGAAATTTTTGAACCAGCCTGTATAGTTGAATATTAAACATTATTTTATTAACATCTCAAATTGATATCGTTTAGACTCTAAACCATATATCTAGTGATAGTTTTGAAAGCCCAGAAAGAAGGTGTTAGCAAGTGGAAAGACAAGAAGAAACCAACATCGATAAATGTTTACAATAAGCAACTAAGTACCTACAAACGGGCTTATTTTATACGAAAAAATAACTTGATTGTTGCCTTGGGTATAGGGACCAAACCAGAACTATTGTATATACTGACATTGAAAAAAAACTGTCAATGTCATGTTATTAGCCAAGTAAATAGTATGTCCTAAGATCGTTGACATTATTATATTTGGACATTGAAATATGCAGGAGAATATATTGGAGGCTTATTGTCATCTAAGGATGAGTCAGAACATTATTTAATAGCAGTTTTACACTTCTTTTTTAATAGTAATGAAGCTATATGTAGTGATTAGAGAATTAATTTTAGAAATAAACTCTATTTTACAGCAATTTTGTTAGTTTATTTAACCAGTTTTTTTTTAGTTTCCAAAAATAAACCATAGTGGATATTATTTGTATATAGGTTCCTATGTAAAAACAACAACAAAAAATTACACAGGATAAAATTAAATCAAACATTAAAGGCGAAATTAAATAAACACTTCGATTTGATAGCCGAAAAATAAGGAATTCCGGTAAAACAGAATCAAGGAGGAATCAATTTGGAGTTGTCATGGTAACGGACATAGAAATGAAATTTCTACTGATTTGAAATTAGTTCCCTGTATTGTGGCGATAACGTACAACAAACAAGCACCACTTTTACATGTTGCAATACTATAGTATAGCATTGTGTATTATTAAGGAAGTCTGCGGAATGGAGAGTTGAGGATACAAGAAACAAAGTCATGAAATCGTAAATTAAACGCGCACGGCTCTGCTTATACATTTTAATGAATTTTCTTTTCAGTCCGAACAATTAGGTGTAATTACAATTAAAAACGATAAATTTCTACGAAACCATCGTTGTAACTAATTCGAAATGTGGTGATGAGTAATGCGATAAGTATTAAGTCTTCGAACGTATAATTTCAAAAACTATTGCTTTATCTGGTACATACCTACTACATGTATGTAGGTATGTATATGATAAGTTACGAAATTACCACGTGAATGATTTCAATTAAAACGCATTCGAATATGAATTTATAAGAATTGTCTTGACAATAAAAGACGACTTTTGTGTAAACGATAACAGACCTGACCCTGATTAAGTTTACATGTTTCGGAATGTTGAATAACAAGAAAACCGAACGAAACTGTAAATACAACGATCGGTGTATGGACCACATGTTAAATAACCCAGATATCGGGAACTATTGGACTCGAGAAGAGAATCCGTTATCTTTCAAACGGCACATATTCATATTAATAACATAACAAAACATATATTGCATAAAAATCTGGCAAACTAACCGTGCTTGTATCTTCTATAGACAGGCTTCCTTTTGTTAATACTTCCTCGTCCCAAAAAGATAAACGACGAACACAACGGCTAATATATCTCGCACATGGGCACATACACTTTCCTTCTTGCTTGGTCTTAAGTTAAGGTCATTAATTAGTCTATTCTATTCTATGACATAATAAACGTCGCGATATCTATCGTTAATAACGGTTTAATTTTATTCATCACTTTCGTAAAAACCCGAGATATAAAACACGATTCGACGCTAATGTATTTTATGAAAACGAGTTCTTGATTCTCTCCTATCAACAATAGATATGTCTCGTAACCTCATGCACTGTTAACACATAAGTCTGGCTATGCGCCGACAATAACTGTCCGAACCAGCACAGACTGCAACCTGCAACTGATGCTAAATACCAAGTTAATGGGCGGCCAACCTCAAGCTCCATATGACTGGGTTGGGGAACAACGCAGCCTATACGGATAGAGAAAACGGCACATACAATCATTGTACATACATTGATTGCATGATTTAATTTAAGTGCAAAAGAAAAATTAAAAATATCCTCTTATAAATTCAAATTTAACTGAATAAAAAAATCTGTTAAAAATACGATTGTGTCAATTGGTCGATTTTCCATGTTTATTATATTGAATTTCAGATGTATTTTAATCATTACTCAATTTTATAATTATATTTTAAACTGTAATATTTCGAAATTAAAAGGTAAAATAATTAGGATTTATTGTTTGATTTTTGTATACTGGCGCCATCTAGAAATTGACGGTTGAACTTTTTAGGTAGGTCCCTAATTTCCTAATTATATTTTTTAAAATTAATTGTGTTTAATTGAATGCGGCAATTTATAATTGATTAAAACAAATAATTTAATGCATATTTTTATGAAAATGTTTCTAATATACAGAAATTTCTTATTAGGAACGTGGTAGAAATAATCATATTGTATTTCAAAGAACAATCAATTTGCTCTCTTAAATTTATTTTCTCGAACTTATCACTGTACATAAATATACCTATTTATCTAATAATTTATATAAATATGTATGTACTCTTTCTATGTATACGCTAAAATAAATATAACAAACCGATATTATTTATTGTATGAAACAATGGAAGTTTCTTACTTTTTTTATCCACCATTTTATATTAATTGGATAATTATTTGATAACATTTCTTATTGTTCATCAGGTCAGGTATACCTACGTATACAGATACTAAAATTGTTTGTATACTTTTATAGGGTATACGCATACCTACCACGACTACAATTAAAAAACGAGGGTGTTCTCGACGTAAAAGATCTACAAACATGGAAAACGGGTAAGCCCATCCTACTGCTAATTAAATTTGCTAACAAGAAATATACTGTACATGCTAATTACTACGTAATACACCTTGAGAAAAACGAAATCGCATGTGTTGAAATAAAATAAATGTTTGGATAATTTCAACATAACCTAATTCTTTGACATATGTTCATGTCTTGTCAAACATCGATAAATGATTGTCTTGAGGAGATGTATTTTGAAATTAAACATCAATCAATTCAAGATATTACGACGAATACAGTTAAAGAGGTAGTATTTAAAGTCTAATAAACTTAATTGATGAAGATTAGATCTTTGAACTCTTGTTTATTAAGTTGCCTACGTCCGTCCTATGTTCACATTTACATACATCTCTTCGTTAAATTCCAGTGCAATAGAATGTTTACCTACAGCGAGAGTTTTAGATGGGAAACAATTAGCTAACGAAATACAAGATGAAATTAAAGCGGAGATAACACTATGGGTTGAGAAAGGTAACAGAAGACCGTGTTTGAAAGCAGTATTAATTGGAGACGATGCAGCAAGTAAGACTTATGTACAGAAAAAGATGATAGCATCTGAAAGTGTAGGTTAGTCCTCTTTCCGTTCATTTTTACAATAATTCTTGTATCGCATCTATATTTTCCGATAGGTATCGATAGTGAGACTATAAATTTGCCAAGTAATATAACGGAAAAGGAAATTATCGATAAAATTAAACAATTAAACAAAGATAATAGTGTCGATGGTATATTAGTACAATTACCAGTACCAGAACATGTTTCTGAACGAAACGTCTGCAATGCCGTTGATCCTCGAAAAGACGTTGATGGATTTCATATCATTAACGTGGGCCGGTTAACATTGAACATGGATACCTTCATACCATGCACCGCGTTAGCTGTTATCGAATTAATAAAACGGTAATTTCGATGTGTATAAAAGGATAAAATGCAAATGAATATCCGATTTAAATTATAGGAGCGGAATCAAAACGTTTGGGAAAAATATTGTAGTTTGTGGTCGTTCGAAAAATGTTGGTTTACCCATAAGTTTACTGCTACATTCTGATGCTAGAAACGAATGTCCCGGTATGGAAGCCACAGTCGTGTTGTGCCATCGTCATACACCTCCGGAACAATTAGAGATTTATGCGAAAACAGCCGATATCATAATAAGCGCTACAGGTACAGATGTTTCGTATGTTTTTAAAAAACATTAATACTGAAGTTAATGATGCAAATTGTAGGTGTTGTTGGTCTTATTAAATCACATATGGTGAAACCGGGAGCTAGCGTTATCGATGTCGGAATAACACGGATTACAACTCCTGCGGGTAAAACGAAACTTGTGGGTGATGTCGACTATGAAAGTTAGTTTCTTAAATAGAATATTAGATTTTTTTTATGTAATTTAGGTGTAATCTTTAATCGTACTTAATTTTATTCTGTAATAGATGTGAAGAAGGTGGCCGGGTGCAATAACTCCAGTTCCGGGGGGTGTTGGTCCGATGACAGTTGCCATGTTAATGAAGAATACGCTTAAAGCCGCCAAGAATTTGGTGGCAGCACCGGAACAGCAATGACACCAGTATTGTTTGTTGTTTTATTATTTAACCTTGCCTTACAAGTATTGTGTTTCTGTTTTTATCCTTTCCGCACAAAAGTATTTCACTATGAAGTATTATATACATATATATAATTTATTTATATACTCTATTATGTATATAAACATTTATATTAAAAAGACATATTTAACATAGAAATATTGTTTTATTCCTTTTGTATATGTACTTGAAATTGTGGAGATAAGTACTCAATACAAAAAACGATACCTAATACCAAAAAAGGAGTGTATGCAAAATAGTTTATTTTGATAAATAATAATATAACGATTTATATATACATCTTCCATCACACATCCAACTTGCTCAAAACATCATCCATCCCGTCATCGAAAAAATCCATACTATTACTGGTGTTCAATTCGGATGTCGTCGTCGACTCTGTCTGCTTCTTTGGGGAGGTAAAGTAGCTGCTGATGTCTAACGTACGACATGTCGTCGTGCTAGGGTCGAGGTAATCCGTTATCGACTCCTTCTTAGTTATACTCTGTTTGCTGACGGAGACATTATCGAACGATTCCTTCGACAATCCGATTTGATTTAGCGTCTGCTGTTTCTCCTGGATGATATGCCACATCGCGTCATCCGCTGTACCCGGTGCTAATAGATACCGTGCGATGACCTCGTCTTCCTGTCCGATTCTATGAGCTCTACTCTCGGCTTGACTCAAAATCTAAAACGAATAAATGATATATTTACAACTAGAACTAATGGCGAAATAATTTACGCTTGGATTCCAATGTAATTCCGCAAAGAGGATTAATTTAGCCCTGGTTAATGTTATACCGGCATTCGCCGCTGTTATCGAAAGTATTGCGCAAGCGTAGCTATCGTCCAATTGGAATTTGTCAACGAAATATTTCCTCTGTTCCGACGTTGTATTGCCGTCGATTCTGATAAATTTCTTATTTCTGCAGATCAACAGTTGTTGAATCGCATCCAACATTTTTTGGTGATGGGCGAAAACTAGAAACTTGTCAGTCTCATCCAATACTTGCAAGATATAAGAGCTACAATAGGATACATATTTGTATTAACATTAGCAAACTTAATGTCGATATAACTTACCAAACGAAAGGTATTTTGATCTTGCAGGTTTCAGCAAAGAACGTTACCAATGCGGCTTGCTTGTCTACACCTCGCTTTACATTATTGTATTGTGTGGCCAAGATACTCAAATTCTTTCTATCATCCTCGCTCATCTGACTCAACTTAACATCCAATGTGATCACCTGTTGTTTCTTCTCTGGCAACATCTTCAAAACATCCTCTTTCGTCCTTCGAATCATAAATCGTTTGTTCAAAACCACCTCAAGTTCCTGTAAATTCGATTGCCCTGTAGCATCCCAACCAAAATTCGTTGTCCTCCCATCACAGTATCGTTTGCTGTAGTCGAAGAAATTTCCAAAGAATCGCCCATCAATTAAGGCTAGTTGACTGAATAACTCACTCGGTCTGGATAAGGCTGGAGTACCGCTTAAAAGGATGACCCGTTTTGCTGTTTTCGCTAATATTGAAGCGGCTTGCGTACACTTTGCTTTTGAATTCTTCAGCGTGTGAGACTCATCTATAATGATGACGCCAAATTTCCTCTCTTTTAATTTATCGACAGCCCTCGTCATCATATCGTGACTTGCTATAATAATTTTGGCGTCCCCTATATAGTCTTTGGCGGAAATCATGTATTGAGTGTCCATTAATGCGGTGTTTGGTAAATATCTATGTATTGTATCTTGCCATATATTCCTGTAAACAAAAATAAACAATAAAATTTAAAATAATTGCTACGACTTGTCGAATATACTTCATTGAGGATGTCGTTATAACCAGTAAAGGCCAATCCTCTTGATAATAACTCGCGATACCAAGCGCTTGGAATGTTTTTCCTAAACCCATATCATCAGCGATTAAACAGCGGCCCCCTTTATCAATTCCAAATCTAAAACGATTTTATTAATGGATGAGTATGAATCGTCTAAACTTAAATCGTACCTTACACCATCCTCCTGAAATGGCATTAATGTTTGTACTAATTCCGGATCGATTCTACTTAAATCAATTTGACTGTAATCTGATTTTTGTTGCTGGCACACATTTAAAGCATATTTTGGTATCTTCGTCACAATAACATTCGACTGAAGCGTAAAAAATTTACTTAATAATACTTGGTAATCACTTATATCAAAATCCCATATTCTTGTTTTAATATCTATAAATTAATAGCAGCATTTCTGCAATCGAGTACATAAAGGCATATACTTACTGTAGGATTTCGATGTGATAGTTTTAAATATGTCGATAGCTGGAGCAAAATATTCAGAAAGATTGACAGCAAACCTCAATTCCGATATAAGATAAAAATTTGCAGTAATAAGTTTATTTGTCCCGTAGAATGGTAATACCGGTTTTGTTTTTGTATATGGTTTAAATAGGAACTGTTTATTTGGTGAGTGTAGACTGTTTGATGTGCCGACATTGTTTACACGATTTTCTTGGTTATATGCTGCTGTCGTTGAACTGTCATCTTTAGCTCTTTTATAAAGCAGTTTTTGCTGGGCTAGCTTTCTTTTCTCTTCTATTTGTTCCGGTGTACATTGCATTTTCTTTATTTACAATTTATACATCTATCTATAAATTATTTTCCATATACAATTTGAATTAACCAATAGATTAGAAGACTGTGCTGTATGTAAATTTTTAACTACTTACCTTGAAAATAATAAACTGAATTTAAATAAATAGTCGATGAATAAATAACCGAACAAATCCAAAGCAGACAACAATTAAATAAGCTATAAAAATTTAGGCAACATTTGTATTTACTACATTTATAACGTCGGAGAGATGAGATAAATGGAAATATCTAAACGTAGGGCTACATGCTCTAGAATTAAAAATCACTAAAACTCTTTTGTTCTAATATAGTTTTACGATTAAACAAAATATCAATCTCGAAAGAATTATTTGCATTAAAAGATTAAATTAATCAATAAATTGACATTTAGTTTAGCGTAGTTTTAATTGAATATATACCATTTTCATTAGGTGGCGTAGATTTCAATAATTTGACGAGCAAATTCATTTTTATCGAATATATTCAAAATTAGATGGCGAAGGCTTACGAATCTCTAGAAAAGTAAAAAGTAATGAAATACTTAAACATGCGTAACATTTTGGCTGAAATAACATAGGAAAAGTGAAGATTAGAATATTGGTTGTAATACAAAATATATTATAATATAAATATAAACTTCTCGGAAAAATAAAATATAACATTATATAGTCTAGGGATTCTTGAAACGAGTTTTACTGGTTGCATATTAGGTATGTAGTTTAGAACTGAATGTATTGAGCAGGTATATTTCAATATAATCTTTTCGGTATAAATGCGATTAAGGCAATAACACCCTAATATTCTATTTACAAAACATATTTGTGCGTATATGCGTTGTTTTTTATCTGTTCTAAAATGTAATAAAGTAATAGGTACTGTTTTTTCGTCTTCGTTAAACGTTGTATATAGTTATTTTAGTGAATTATTTTTTAATTTGCTTTATACCATTAGTGGTAAATCTTTGAAGAGGAACCATAATTATTATTTTCAGGTAAAACCTACTCATTTGGAAGATCGCTAAATTCAACAGTCGCAAATTGCATTAAATAATCACTTATTGAAAAATATTATAGATTCAAGGCCAACTAAATATCAGGAAAAGAAATTGACTTTTGGTTTTTTGATAGAAGAAATATATAGAATGAACAACTTTGTAGAAACTTAATGGTTCCAAAATTAAGGCAATTTTTCCTTGGGTGTTTTTTGCCTGAGAGGATTCAGCAGCTTATGTAGTGAAAGCTCCGCATTAGAATTAGGAAACCTTTCTCCACACAAGTTACGCTTATGAAGTATATTCTATAATGGATATGACTACATATTTTTATAGATTATTATTATTAAAATTTCCGTTATAACCATCACAGTTATGTATGTGAAATACTAAATGTAAATATAAACAGTAAATTTTATAATGGAATGAATTGTTATCTGTATTTTTTATCAATAAAAGGCAAGAGAGATATTTGGGTTTTAAATACACCCACACGCCAAGTAATGATTCATCAATATGTATTTACTTATGCATGTGTAGTTGTAAGAATATGTCTCGAAATACTGAAATCAATTTATTACTTGAATAAAAATAATTTAGTAAGACCTTTCTATAAAAAAGTATATTTGTGCATACAATCAAGTTTTGCAATTCTTGTGATACTAAACTGACTAAATCCAATAATCGTGATGCGCAGTATTTTGAAAGCAATATATTAAATCCTGTATACTGTTCAAGTTATCATAAAAAGTAATATGTGTGATGACTATCTTTAGTTACGGAAAAAGAAACGAGTCGTATGAACTTTCATTTACATTTTTTAATAAAACATTTAATTTTGTTTTTCTGAATATCAAAACAGTCAATTTTGGTGTTAAACTGATTGCCTATAAAGTTTATATAATAGTTTGCTAGTGACATCTAATATAAAACTGGCAAACTGTTTACAATATGGGGCTGTTGTTGATACTCAGCCCCTAAACTTACTTCCTGAAAAAAATACTGAATATTTTGAAATTTTTTCAATACACATTATCAGTATATTTTTCTAAATTCTAAATAATATTATCAAAATTTTATATTTTTCTCAATTCGCAATCAAAGAATATTTAATTTAAAAAAGATATTTAGATTTATAACAAAGATAATATCTTCAATGTGAAAATATATTTTTAATGTCTAGTTTTTCCGAATACTACGTTTCTAATAATTATTGTCGAACAGCGCCCGTAGTTTTAATTGAAAACGCCACATTAAGATTTTATTTGAATTCAATCTATATTAGAATAAAGGGAGTTTGGAGGTGTTTAGACTGTCGACAAGTGCCATTTATCACCATATTTTTATCTGTTCTAAAAAATTATTTCTAAACTAGGAATTTCCAATTAATTAAAAATAGTCAATAAATTAGATTCTTACTAAAAACGAGTCGCTAAATTATCCATTAAATAACCTATATTACTGTACCATGGTTACATATTTATATGGACTTATTTTTTGACAGTTGTTGAGTGGTCCCTCAGGGTTGATGTTTAGGATCCGTACACTACTTTTTTTTAAATCAGTTTGTACGGATTGACCTTAGCAAGTTTTTATGTTATAAATGTGCATATTCACAGCACGTAATGCTGTATTTTAATGTAACTACCAGTTTTAAACTATTAATATATGAAATTTACAAATAATGTTATATCACACTTATTATCTGTAAAAAGAGCGTTTTAAAAATTTCAGTAGGATTAACAATATGGAAAATGTTGTCGCTACAATAAAATTAGAGAATGATCACCAAACAAATTCATCTATTGGAATGCAATCGTCTTACAAAGAAAGCTATAATCCCTTAGTAAAACAAGAGCACAACCATGAAAATTTCTATAACCCTTATGGCAGTTATAATTTTACTAATAACGAATATATTTACAACCAGGGAAATATGTTGAAGGATAACGAGTACTATAATAGATACACCGAAAATTTTCGACAATATAGTCTGTATAATGGGCAAAATCAATATTTGCAAATGTTTAATAATTTTAATGGTTATTGTCAACCGCAGGCGATGAATCTTGTATATCAGAATCATCAAATAAATCCTGTCGAGTCTCACAATTACCATAGAAACGATGAATTATTCGAATATAAAGATGTGTCACAGTTGGTTAGTGTTGAAACTGATCAAGCAGGCTATGAGTCTTCAGAAAATCGAGAAAATGAACAAGTTACTGTTAAAAGAGAACCTTTTGACAATATAGAAGCGATAGAAGATAATCAGGCGGTTTCAACTAACGTTTTGAGTAGAACGGAAAGTCAACCATTAGAAAATAATAATAGAAACAAAGTTGTACAAGAAGATAGTAACAATTTAAGTTTTATACCTCCAGTTATCAATTTTAGAGAGCATATGACTTCGGTACATGTGGACGAATATAACGTATCCCATCATTTCCTGTGCACCAATAAACAGGTTTCCGAGACTCCGGAAGATTTGAATAAGAAACACGTTTGTGATATTTGTTTTAAACGGTTTAAATGTAAAACGTATTTGATGGCCCATAAAGCGATCCATACAGGTAGTATCCCATTTAAGTGTGGCGTGTGCAATAAGGAGTGCTTGACGAAGCAACAGTTGATTTACCACGAGAAAATACACAGCGGAAATAAGCCTTATAAGTGCGAATTGTGTCCGAAAAGTTTTATGAGTAATAAGGACCTGCGGCATCATTTTCGAACCCATACCGGTGAGAAACCTTACCAATGTGAGACCTGTCAGCGGTGCTTTTCGTTAAAGAAGAATTACGAGACTCACCTGCGAATTCACACTAATGAGAAGCCGTACGGTTGTAAGACTTGTGGGAAATTATTTAGTCGAATGGATCATTTGAAGCATCATATTCGGATACACACCGGAGAGAAACCGTTTACTTGCGATATGTGTTCTAAGACGTTTTCGAGGAAATTTTTACTTATGCTGCATATAAGGTATAGTTTGACTTGCTTGGTAGTAGTTTTGAATTTTAACGTTTACGATTTCTATCTAGGTACCACATGGGTGTTAAACCGTACAAATGCGATGTATGCGGGAATGCTTTCGCGGAGAAGAATACGTTAACCAGGCACATGAGGACGCATACGGGGGAGAAGCCGTATCGATGTGAGGAATGCGGAAAGTGTTTCGCTGGCAGGAAAGATTTGTTGACTCACAGCAAAACCCACAGCGACGAGAAAGATCATAAATGCGAAGTGTGCCTGAAGGATTTTAAAACGAGGGCCTATCTTCTGGTGCACCTGAAGATACACGTTGAACAGAAGCCGTTCAATTGTCATCTCTGCGACAAAGGCTACAATACGAAGGAAAAATTAACGCATCATATTAGGTAGGCCTATATTTTTTAATTCTTCATTTGTTTTATATGGAATATAAATGTACAATGCCAGTCGGAATAATTATGCCGATGATGATATTTTTGATGTTTGCAGATCTCATACGGGGGAAAGGCCCTTCCAATGCAGCATATGCCAGAAGGCGTTCTTGAGCAAGGGCGAGTTGACGAGACACATCATGATCCACACCGGCGAGAAACCGCATCAGTGCAAGGAGTGCCTCAAGTGCTTCATTACCAAGAGTAAACTCAACAGGCATATGAAGTGCCATCAGAGCGAGAAGGAATACAAATGTCTCACTTGCAACAAAGCTTTCGCCCAAAAAGACGGTCTCGCCACGCATATAAAGACGCACACCGGAGAGAAAGCGTTCGAGTGCCATTTCTGCAAGAAGAGGTTCATCACGGCGGAGCATTTGCGCGGGCACATCAGGTCCCACACCGGCGAGAAACCGTTCAAGTGCAAGATCTGCGACAAGCACTTTTCATTGCGCGGCAACGTCAGCACGCACATGAAACTGCACTCGGGGATTAAACCGCACAAGTGCGACGTGTGCGAGAGAACTTTCGCCCAGAAGAGCACGCTGCAGAATCACATGAAGACGCATCGATATCTCCAACATACCGCCGCCGGCGCCGCCGCCGATTCCATACGGGAGCAAGAATTCCCCGCCGTCGAATACATCAAACAGGAAGAATACGTAGAGGATGTTAAGCCGGAGGTTGTGGACGATGTCGTGGTTGGGGATTGCAATGTCGTGCCTCCCGCCGAAAACGTTCCGAACACGAACGAAGTGAAAACCGAACTGGACCCGAAAGATATTAAAGTTGAGGTTATTGAGGATGAGTCGTATTAGAATCGCGTTTCGATTGTTTATAAATATTCTGTTCGAATCTAGTCATTATGTGCATGTACATATATTTATATTCCGTTCAATTGATTTATTTTGTAAATAATCTTACTTCTGTAGGTAGCGAGAATGAGAAATAAATTAATTTTGAAATTGTTTTATGTTTTGGATGTGTAAGAGCGGAGCTCCATCCAGTTCTACCGCGGAAATAGGCGGCATATTCGAATATGTATTATACAACAGGATATAATGTTATATGTATAGTAAAAACAACGGAGATTTAACAAGAAACTACAATACACATTTTTATTTTCATGTAAAATTCTTGTATCCATACAAAATCGTATGTATTGTACCCGTTACAAAGTGAAAAACATTTATAACTGTTATAGCAACAACTCTTTTAGTTTGCGTCCACAAATCCCTTATCACAAAGCTTCCTGCTTATTATTAAATATAACGATTTCTTATCGCAAAAAACCATTGCATTCGATAAAAAGCTTCGTTGTACAAGCCAGTATAATCATCATTCCATTAATTTATTATTCTATTAAAAAAGTAGAAAATCCTTTATTGGTAAGTTTATTTTCTATCTATAATAATATAATTTACACATAAATCATAACGTGGGATGTTTATTCTAGGCTTGATTACTATACATAACGGTAAATTTAGATTGTGAGAACTATATTTTACCATATACATAATAGTGTATAATATCAACTTAAAGAATGAACAAGGAAACAGAGCATATTAAAGCTGGTTACGGTGCGGTATAGACGAGCACGAGGTTCATTTTATTAATTTATCTCTTCGAATTTATCGATTATTTTATAAACATCCCCTTTATATCAATTTTAACATTTCAAAATTAAATTTATATTTACCGCCAAATATTTATCTTCGGTAACTATAGTAACGTAAACGTAAACAACACACTTTTCGGCCATTTTTTGCTTGGTGTACAGAAAAACCAAACTAACCTAATTTGCGCTTAAAAATGACGTTCTGCATCCTAAAAATGTCCTGACAGAGTGTTCTTGTGAGCGTTTTTTTTTCCTCTTCGTCTTGGCTTTAAATTCTACATTCCACGCGAACGCGTACACTTATTTCGTGACGATGGAAGAGGATCGCGCGAAGAAAATTGAGGCAGGCAGAGAGAAAGTAAGTTTAAAAATAGATTAACGCGTTCGTCGGTATGCGAAAGGGCATTCGGAATCACTCATTGCACCCGAGATTCGTGTATATTTTAATCTAAATATAAATTCTATATGTTTTAGCTGGCGTTGTATAAGAAAAAGAAACAGAAGAGAGGTAAACGTACTCCAGGAAATTCACCAGCACATAGTTCAGATTCATCCACATCGTTGAATGTCAGCTTACCAGATTTACCAGAAAATACGACCGGCAAGGGGGTCGAGAACGTTTCCGATTCCAGTATAATTTCTGAACACCTGCACTCAGGTAGCAGCGGTAGCGTAGAAAATGATAGATCGTTACAAGAAATTGAAATATCCAATAATAGTTTAGCGATTATTCTCGATAATTTACCGGGAGATGATCAGGCCTATCGGTTATCGCAAGAAAATTTATCTCCTGTTAATTCTAGTGAGAAAACGGATACTATCGTTGTGGATAAAGTAAATAGTACAATTGCAAACGATGTTATAAGTATTTTAAACGAAATTTTATGTAGTGAATGTTTTAAATCGAGAGGTGATAATAGTGACTTGACGGATACGAATGATTTGAGTATAAATATCTTTGAGGGCGTTAGTTTAGACGATAGCAGTATTAATAATTATGTGACTAAATTAAGGCAAACTAACCTGAGTGACGTGAACGACGAGGAGTTCAACAAGATATTAACACCTGAAGAGGTTAACGTAATTAGCGAACATAGTTTCGAGCGAATTAAGGCGTTGGAGAAGCAGTTGGTGAGGAAGGACAGCGAAATAGCTGCGCTTAGCGCTGAATTAGATTCGTTGAAAGAATTAACGAATAGTTTGAGTACTACGGACTATAAGCCATTTCACGAAGAATATCACAGCAGGGTAAGATTATTTCGTTGTTATTAAATGTGGTGTGTACGTTATTACTTATTGGTTTCTGTAGCTAGTCGAATTTCAAAACGCTGTTGTACATCGGGATAATTTGATTCAACAATTAACGGAATCTCTGCAACAATCTATTCTGAATCGGGAGGAACTGCAACAGCAGAGTGAGAACTTTGCTAAAGAGATTTCGCTGCTTCAAAAGCAGCTGAGCGAAACATCGAATATCATTAAACGGCACAAATGTACGATGGAAAATGTTGAGAGGTCGCCTGCTAGATCTGTTAAGCAACAATTTAGAAAGAAATCGAAGGAGATCGAAGACGATCACTCAGTACCTCTTGATGGCAGCAATTTGTCATTGAGAGATGATGAATCTGGTGTTGTCGTTAAAGAAGAAAACGGTGGTACGACCTTAGTTAATTTGGAGGAGGAGTGTGCGAAATTGGAAGACACTCTCGGAGCGAACCAACTTTTATTGTTAGACGAATTGAAGGTTAAGATTAATATGTATGTTCAGCAGAAAAATTCGGAATCCAATAGGAGATTTCAAGACGATATAAAACGTTTAAAAGTAAGTTTGGTGTTCTAACTAAGGTAGCCGTTTCTAACATCATTTTCTGTTACAGGAGAAACTTTTAACTGAAAAAATTGATTACGAAAGTGAGATTAATAAACTACGTCAACTCTTATTCAGCGTAAAGGATGGGTCGGTAGAATTTGCGGAGTTGAAAAAGGAATTGGATACGAAACATGCGAAGGAAATGGAGGAGTTGCGGACGTATTTCGAAAAGAAATGTGCCGATCTGGAGAAGAAGTAAGTAGACGAAGTTGATGTTGTTCATGGTTAAAATGATTCTCTTAAATAGTTACTCGGAGGAGATATTTAGCCAGCAAAGTCGGAAAATGTCCGATTCTAGCACATGTTCGGAATTAAATTCGGATACTTTCCCGGCTTGCGCAGGTCCGGGTCCGGGAGGCGACGCAGCCCCTGCCAGCGATATCGAAGAGAAACTTGATCCTTCCAAATTGGATCTGAATTCCCCTACGAATGACGACCTAACGAGGATTAAGGACGATTTGCTTAAGTTCAGCGCTAGATTTTCCAAGATCAACGTCGATAAGTTATCGAAAGGTGAATTGAAGAAGATCAAGAGCGATTTGGCGAATAGCAACTTGAAATTGTTGGCGAAATACGATTGGTCCGAGATCAAGAGCGACATGCGCAATAAATACAACGCCGAATTGGAGATATTGAGGGAGGATTATGATAACAGGATGGACCTGTTGAACGTCGACTACGACGTCAAGATCAGGAACATGAAGGAATCTTACCAGGAACAGATCGACGTCCTTAAATTCGAGTTGAACGAAGCTTTGAGGAGTGCTCAGATGAGCGTCAGTACGGCCGTGCAGGAGGTGGTAAGTTCTTTTATCGTCTAACGTTGATTGTTTTAATTCGTTTGTTTTTGCGACGACCACCAGGCTAGCTCGGGCGAATACGAATTAGCCGAGGTCGTGCAGAGTTACGAAAGGAGATTGCAGGAGCAAGTCACGTTAGCCAAGATCGATATCATCGCCGCTTTAGAGCACCAGATTCAGGTAATTCTGTTCGATTTCTAAAGCAATAAAAAAAAATTAACATTTTTACGTTTAATACAAGATGTTGGCTAACGGGAACGCGGATTCGGAATGGCCGTCCGAATTGCTGCAGATCCGCAATAGATTCACCGAAAAGTACGAGAAAGAAATCGAAGGGATGAGGGCGCAACACTCTCAAGAGATTGCCCAATTGAAAGAGGAACATTTTAAAGTGCTGAACGGCGCATTGGAAAGAGCTAGACGTCGTAGTCTACGGGATGGCGAGAGTTTAACCGATAAGGATCTCGAGATCATCAAAGATCGGTAAGTACTAAACAAAAAAAAAAACATTTTTGTGCGTCTTGGTGTGCGATTATTCTCGTTTTGGTCAAGATATTTTACTTGTTCGAAATTACTATAAATATAGTTTCGTAACACAATATAAAGATGTATATTTTGGTTGGTTGCTGTGGTTGTCACGGATAATCCGTCACATCTGTCATTCCGGTCGTCAAATTCGTCGTCAAAATTTTTCAGTGTTTTTTTTTAATCCATCGAATCGCCCTTCTCTCTCCCGCCCCTTCAAAATGCTGTTGGAGGAACACGTACAGCTGCGCATCCGTAATCGCGTCGAGGAAAATCAGAGGAAACTGGAACGCCTTAGGAAGGTGCGCTCTTTCCACCAGAAAACAATACTGCGCGATAGGAATCTCCTGCTGAAGGTCATCGAAAAGATGAAGAAGTTAGAGTCGCGGATCGCGATGTACGAGAAGAGATTGCGAGTTTCCGTCGTCGGTAAGAGGGAAACGTCCGCCGGCAAGAGCAAAAAGATTGTAGGAGATCAATTCTTGAGAGCCTGTAAACTGTGTTGAATATTCTTTGCTTGTTGTGATGAAGAAGTTGCGTCGGAACAATAGTTTTGTATTTAGAGATTTGGTTTATTACTAAATATGTAACCTTTTTATTTATTGTTTCTTTTTGGTCGTGTAACTCCATAATATTAATCATTTGATGATATAATATGTGTTGATTTAATGGATTCTTAACGTAAAACAGTTTGCAATCGAAAATAAAATTTTAAAAAAACCATTTTACTATAATAAATAATAACGCCGTTTATTTACATAATACATATCAATAAATAGACTATACACCCACCGTTAACAACGTTAAATCGACGAACGAAACTCGCGACGCATCAACATCCTCATTGGTAGTAGGTGTTCCGACAACGTTCTAATTTCTTGATCTTATCCGCCACCCTCTTCTTATAATATTTAATCTCGCAATCCATGAACTCCTTATCCTTCTTGATGTTATCCAGTTCCTCCTTCATCTTCTGCTGAGTGACCGACGACGATTGGTGGCTCATCATCTTCTCCATCCGGCATTCTAATTCGTGCGCCCTCTGGTGGATGCACAGCAGCGTGTTGATGATGTTCGCCACCTCGTCCTCAAGTTGCAGCTTCCGATCGCACAGTTCTTGCAGGCGTCGGTCGGCTCTCACCAGCTTCTCGTCCAGTATGGAAACTGTGTAGCAGTCCCGGCCGTCGCTTCCGTCGTGACGTTTCCTCTTGCTCGCCATAATCTTAATGCGGTCGCATCTCTCCCTCACAACAGTAATTTTGGACTACGTGTACGGACGATGAAAGAAAAAAATGACAGGTGTCATCGCGTTAGCGTTTTCGACGTTTCGAACGTCACTTCAGACATCAAGATGACGATCACGAATAAAGGAAATTCTTTGTGATATTATTATTGTTAATCGACGACATCAGACGCGGGAGATCGTGGAAGAAATGTTTCGCGGAGATGTTTCACGGTGGTAATCCGAACGCCAATAATACTGAGACGAATTTCGATAAGCAGCAGCACACCACTCACCATCCGAATGATTGCCGATGTTTTAAGTTCGATATCGCTAACAGGAGGAGTCCTCATAAATTATCGCCGAAATTAAATCCGTCTACTACTAGTACTAATGAGAAAGAATCCCGCCAATCATCGACATCTGACCGATCCGATTCGAATTGTAACGATGAACCGAACATTGAACAATTCAATTCGACAACGTCCGACGATAACTCCGATATCGAATCGTCGACGGCCGATAGTTGCATTACTTGCGACGATATCGGTCCCTTACCCGACAGATCTTCGCGTTGCGGCGTAGACGAGAAAGAGGATCTGGATAACGCCGCTTTAAACCTGTGCAATATTAGAGGGATGAAGCACGACTTGGATTGCCATTTGAAACAGGATGTTTCGAGTTTGAGACGCATCAATGAGAAAATCGAATCTCTGCAACGTGAATTGATGGAATTGAAACGGGAACAAACTAAAAGGGAGTTCCCTATTAGCGAATCTAAGATTAGAGTTGATAAGAAAGTATGTAAAAAAAGAGTTGAACCAAGAGATGACAGAGAAGAAACGTCGAATAATAGAACGGCTAAAACTTGGTCGAAGCGAAAGGGTTGCAAAAGAAAAGGAGAGATTAAGGTAAATGATTCGAAACAAAGTAAACGTAAACAGAAGCATAATAATAATAAATGTAAGAGTAGTCATGTTTACGACAGTTCGCAAAGATCCCCATCCTGTAATAGTGATTGTACCTGATTGTTCGTCTTCTGTGTGAAAATGTGTTTTCTTTTTAGGTCGTCGCTGAAACTTGTAAATTTTTTTCTTGATTTATTGTCAATATTGTTTATTTTTTAATTGATTCAAAGAAACAGTAAATTATTTTTATGTTTATGGTGTATACATGTGTGTATATAAAATGTAGCATTGCAAGGATAAACAAGCAATTATACTCAAATTTGTCAGCTACAGGGTGAAAAGAAAGATATTCTCGCTAAATGAAAACTACATAAAGGCCCTGGCATCATCGTTATAGAGGATCTCATATAACGCTAGAATAAAAAAAAATTACGAGAACTCGAATTTGTCATAAAAAGTAGGGTATTCTATTTAAAATGTTGAAAAATTGATACGGATTTTCTGTATAATCGGAAATCAGCCAACTATAGTCAAATATTTTAGCTAAAACGCGAGTTTTGGGTCACGCTGAGCGGGTTCTTTATTTCAATTTTCTCTGTTTATATGAATTTTTTGAATTTGGTACCTTGCGGAGTATACGACGTTAGCATTTTGGTACGGTGGGAACAGCAGTTGCAGTCGTTTATAATTTTACGTATAATTATACGAGGGGCATTATATAACTCGAACTTAAATGATAAAAAACCTAAAATGATGCCCAAAATTTTAGATTTGTTTTACACCTGAAAACGATGCTTGAGATACTTTCCAAGTCGTGGGACACACTGTATACATATCTTTCTATATTACACATCATCTGTATACTGTGTTTATGAAGGCCATCTTGCAACGTGGGATAAAATAATATGCGTTGAACGTATGGGTAAGCATTTCCTTATTAAGTCGTCTTCACACTCAATTTGAAGAGGAAGTATTATCGAAAGTACAACATGCAATCTATATACAATATTATATGTTGTATGTATATAACTATACAAGTACCTATATTGTAGTGTTTATTAATTTAGATGAAATGCAAATACATACATGCGTACGTTGTTAGTATACAGATCAGTATGAAACTTAAATAAAATTCTGGAATTGTCGCAAACCTACGTGCACTACTCATCGGCACTGTTGGTGGAATGGAAAGATTATTCATATAAGCTAACGGTCTAACTTCAAATACTCGAGCACAGGGTACTCTAGCTCGCGTCGGTAAACCAATAGCCATCAATTCATATGTGTCGTTCGATACAAGCGCAAATCCATATTGTGGGTTACATCGAGATTCGAGTACTTTCTTGCGATCATAGCAATGTGTCGGGTGGAAGCCCCATTGTTCCATCGCTAATTCATAAGGTAATATAGGAGGATTTAGCAGCGGATCAGCACACATTGTGAGCTGACCTGCCTGCAGATACTTCACATAAATTAAGTTTATTTTAACACTTTTCGCACTATACGATGAAATATATGCCAGCCAACAATGGTGAAACTCCCATCCGCGTACAGTATATTCGTTTGCATTAATGAATCTTGCGGTAGTAATAAAAAGCATTTTTCTTTGTGTCTCCCAGCCGAGCACCCTTCCATATATTATTCGCGACGTCTTTGTGTCCCATCTCATAAGTTTAACCCCCTCGATCTTGTCGAACAAGTCCAAAACTTCAATATTCGCTAACAACATATATTTACCGTACTTATTTCTGTACACCACCGCAGTACAGTAGATTATATCCTTCGTATCACTCCAATTACCCATACCAACCAGAAAGCGTCGCGGATCTATAGGAACAGGTCGTGGTGTAGGCGGTGGTGTAGGTTGACTACCACCACCACCATCATCATCACCACCACCACCAGGACAACAATAAGCTGACATTAGCCAGAGTGATATCGCAACATACCAGCGTATTAAGTTGGACATTTCAAAATTTGTAGGAGTACATCGATAGGTGTAAAAGTACTATACATAAAACCCGATAGTAATGGAAGAGAAGAATAGTCCCCACATCGGTTAGACGATTACGTTTGGTAACACAAACATCACACAAAAAATTTCAATCAAACGTAAATATAACATAACGTAATGATCCATGCGTCATCAATTAGATTTGTACGAATCAAATCAGTATTTCGGCGTTACGTTAAATACTGTAAATATCAAAATGAATATTGGAGCTATGACATTTTTCACCTTTGGGTTAAGTGTGTGGGGACTTAACAGACCGTAAAAATTTAAAACAAGTTGTTGCAATTGTACCTACCGTAATGTTCTACTATGTATTGCCGTTATAGTTAAAAATAAATGTCTTCAAAAAATTATTAAACGAATACGTATTTGTAAGGACGAAATCAATGACAGTTCCATCAAATGTCTACGGAGATGCATTGTCAAACGTATGACAAATTTTTAAGTGAAGAAACGGAAATATATAGCTTAAGCGCAGACAACGAACTAATCTCGTCTTTGTCTTATTCAAGTGAATTGCACGAGCCGTACGTCTGTGCTAGGGAAAGTTTCGAAATACAAACTGTCATCCAGGCTGTTCTTGTCATATAAATAGGTAGATATTTGGATATGAAAATTATTCTTTAGGCTTATTCGTTGCACCTACACTAACTACAGTATTGTACAATAGGGCAGGAATTGTAATATAAAATGCACAGATCACTAACATCTATAGATACCCGACGCCAGTGCATTAGGTTTAAACCGAATACTGGAGCGCCTCTGGTGTTTGAAGGAAAGAAGTAATTTAATTTAGCGGTAAATTCAAACGGAATCAGTAATAATTGTGAATGATTTATAATAGTTATTTGTGTATTTAGCGAAAAGTGACACATTATTGCGCGAGAGCAATAATGTCCCTTTTTGCATGTAATACATACAGCATTTTTTCTAGAATCACTTAATAAAGCGAAACTGTTTAAATCATAAACTTTATTGTAAAATATTTATAACAAATGGTCAATAGAATAGAATACAATAATTCACTTATCGGCATTATTTGTAACCTGGAACCTGAAAGTGACGATTTTGATGCCTTGGCTTTCTCAGGAAAATAGGCAACAAATACGGTTTCCAAACATTATAAACATATTTTCTTCACATTACACCATTCTATGAAGTGGTCGCTTCTCATTGTCTTTGATTTTTCTGACAAAAAATTCAAACTTACGGCTCTTGCAGCACTTCTGATCTCAGGAAGTGTACTCAGAATATCACTATCACTATTTTCTATAATTTTCTTCAAATATATTTTAAGTTAACGTGCAAATTGCGAGAAATTATTGTGCTTTGCGATATGTCAATTTAAATGTTACATACTGGTTGTTATTGACAACACGCAATTTTCAGACTTGATCGCTCTAGAGCGATAAAGTGACAGTCAGTGACGGTCATGTGACGGTCTTCGGTACCTAAACATCAACTTTTCGTTGCCAATGATAAGCAAAAAGCATTCTTTGTCGAGTGATTCCTCGAATGGCTCCATCTATTGTTTGAAGGAGCAAACCACCCAGCTGGTACAATTTGGTTCCATTTAACTGAAACGTCTATAAGTGTAAGTGGTCTGTGATAAAATGTGTTCCTATTGTACAATATTGTAGTTAGTGTAGGTGCAACGAACAAACCTTGTGAGTATCGTTGATTGAGTTCTATATAAGTGACGCAGGGCATCATCTTTCATGATTACAACTATACAGTGTGTATTAATATAAAAACGGAGTCTATCACTAATCTACTTTATATTTGTACGTTGTTTTGTATCTATGATGATTGAGTGATTTGTTTATTTAATGAAAAGTAAAAAACTGTAAACCGTGTTACCTACAATGTATGAGATAAATGAAGAAATTCCGGAAGCCGTACTCGAACGAGCATTAGAAGCCGTTGAGGAGTTACTCCTCAAAAAATCACGACTATTCTATGATAAGAGAATTTTAAAAATTTGACGACTAGAGAATTAAAAATTCCATCGCAACTGTCAATGAGACAGTTCTAACGGGATATTTTCATAAACTGATGCTGATATGTACAATCAGTTTTGTGGTCAGTTTCTAGCATTTCTTTAATATTTTATTATTGAGATTATGTGCTGATGGCTTTGTGTTTCTTGTATAGTCTAAAGTATTTAGTCCAATTTCACTATGGACAAAGTATTCCATGTTGAAGGCAAACAATCAGATCAACAATGTTAAACAATCAGAAAATAGGCATATCAAAGTAGGTACAACCGATTAGAGACTTTTCTAAAACAAAAATCAAAGGGATCTTCTTGCGTTTCGAGCCGAAAGCGGAGCCTGTTAATAATTGTAGCCTATAATAATAATTTTACTACGTCTAATTAAATTACTTTGTTTACTCAATTGGATGACAATGTCAGACAATTCTAACCTCTTTGAAAAAAACTATAATTAAACAAAAAATTAAAAAGACATACATATAAGTATAAATACAAATTTCGATATACTACGCCAATTTCCCATTGTTTTTCTTTGATGGGAAGCATATAAATAGACGATCTGTCAGTAGCAGTCGTACACATACTAGTATTTGTCAATTTTGACGTCTAGGGAAAGGCGTTTTACGTCACATTTAACTCGACAAAATTCAAGTCCTTTCGTCGCAAGTTCGAAGCTGAATGCGCACTTGCATGGGATAAAGCAGACGTGTGTACTTGCGCGATAGCGGTAATCATGTCGAAAAGAATCGATAACATAAACAGTAGGTTGGAAAAATCTCAGCGAAAACTGAATAGCATGACGAACGCGAAAATCAACCTGGAAAGGACGATAGAGAAGCATTTCAAGGAGGTCCAATCGTTGAACCAGAAGATATCGCAGGTGGAAGTTCAGATCGAGAAGTTAGTGCAGGAGGCGGCCGCCAAGGAGATCAAAGAAAGGACGCGGAGGGAACTGGCGATGATCAAACCGAATTGTATGAGATTGTAATCGTCGAAGGAAAATGTAATAGTTTAGCGATTCTAACGCGTTTGGTAAATAAATTAAAATTATTTCAACGGAATTACTGTTTACTACATTTACAATTTGACAATTTTAGAACAACAGGGATGGGAGGGGGAACGGGCGCATATTCTAATACTAATTACATTCTTTATCGTCGTTCCCAGCGCACCTCTTTAATCGTTCCAATTTCTCGCGCAATTTCCGCCTGTAATGTTGCAGATCTTGTTCCGTCTTCTTCCTCTCCTCTTTTATCATACAGATCTCGTTCTTCATCCTATTCTGGCATTCCTGTGCGGCCTGTATCGCCATCAATTTCTCCAGGCGACACTCCAACTCGCCTATTCGCGAATTGAGGCATTTAATGTCGTCCAAACTCTTATCCAGTTCATCCTCGAGTTGCCGTTTACAATCGACCAACGATTGCAGATGCTGTTGCGACTTGATGAGCCGTTCGTCGCAACACTCCACCGTGTAACAGTCCTTGGTCGGCTTCTCCCGTTCCGATGATTTGTGGCGTTTCTCCAGAACGCACTGCGGTTCCGCTTCCGTCTCGGAACGCGGGCACGTCTTCCTCTTGCGCTTGTTATCGTGAGGCTTGGGCATCGTTACGTTTTACGTTTTGAAACGGTGGAATTTGAAATACATGAGACTTGCGCGGGTCATCTGTCGAACGTTAAATCATATCTGTCATTAAGCTGACATTAATCGATCGTTAATACTATAATATATACAGAGGATGCGCCGTATACAGGATGATTTATTTTTCATGAATATAAAAAATCGAAATTATTTTACGTGCTATGTATCTTTCTTTTTTCCAGCGATAATCTGAAGAAAACCAACACGATATTACGCCATCTATTGAGTGAATTGCTCGTGCATTTCACGCGTTGCGAAGATGAACTTAATAGAACGTTGGTGGACGAGATCGCGAAATGCGGCTTCGATAAATCGGAACTGAACGATTCCGGTTCGAGTACTACCGAAGATGTCGGCGCGAATCTGACGAAACGCGTTCATTTCGCCCCGAATTTCTCCGACTTCCTGAATATCGTCGATTCAACCGCGAACGCAAGTTTAGATTCGAAGGATCTGTCGCTGGACCTGAGGAACGAATTGGGTTCGTGTTTGGAGAGGTTGAGGTCCGACGCGAACGCGATCCTGGCGTTAACGACGAACGCACGTAATAGCGCCGGCGTCGTCGATAACGGTCCGCTGGCGTTTCGCGGAAAGGACGTCGCCGAATTGGAAGAGAAGTTGTCGTCGTTGACGAGGCAGTTGATCGTCGATTCGCAAGTTAAGAACGATCTGGTCGTTGAATTGGAGGAGGCGAAGAATTACGTGAGAAGTTTAGAATCGGAGAGGGTGAGTTTGGAGAATCACGTCGAGGAATTGGTGAATAAGCAGAAGGTGTTGGAAAGGGATCTGCTGGACGCTAACAAGAAAATTACTGATCTGATCGAATTCGGTCATAAGGAAGTTATTTCCGAAGGATACGGGCAAGATCATAGGAGTTCGAGTTTAGGTACTTGCAATTAATTAGAATCATATATCTATGGAAAATTTGTGAGCATTTTTTGCTTTTTCAATGAGGATGAGAATACCTCGTTTTTTGTTATTGTTCATTATAAAAGCAACAAAAAAAAAATGCGGACGAATTGAGGATAGGTAATCTGAAGGTACTTACGTATGTATATATTTATTGGAAATGTTTAGGTGGAAAAATTGCAAATTTAGCCGAATTACAAGAAAGAGCGCGAATGTTAGTGGCGGAATGGAAAAACGGTGCGGATCATCCTTTAATTCAATTGGTTGAAGAATTATGCCGGGAAGGTGAAAGGATCACCGAAGAGGCTAAAAAGGATAAAGAAGATTTAAGACAACAAGTGAGTTTCTATATTTTATTAACAGCTGTTTTTTTTTCCTTGTACATAATAGATAAATGCTGCATAATTTTTTGGAATGGCTTCTACTTAATACGATATCGTATATGTATATCGTTTTCTTTTCTCTGCTGAAGTAGACGTTGTTTTTTAATCTTTTAAAAATATTTTTTGCCGGAAAAATTTCGAATTATAACTACTTTTTTTTTTTTTCTTATACATATATTTGTTTCTTTAATTTGTTTTTTTTATAATTTTATTTCTGAAATGAATAAATAAATAGAATAGGTAGTGTTAAAGATGATTTTACTTTCTTAATAGGTTGATCAACCGATCGACACACTAGGTTGTAGTTCGAGCGGTGTTAAGGTAATTTGCTGTAAAATTACTCCTTCATCAGCTAAATAATAATATAATCAATCTCCTCTTGGCTCTCCTTATACATACTTATGTGTACATACATATATGTATCTTGTATACTTATCATATCGATTTCCTGTTATCTGTATCGTAACGCTTCAGTTCATTTTTTTTAATTAAATTAAAATTAAAATTCATATTTCAAACTGGAATTGGAACTTAGAACGAACGATTTCTAAAATTGGCGAAATGTTATCCCAACGTTTTTTAACAGTGATGGAGTCAGTTTGGAGGATTGACGAATTGATGCGGACGTATATACAGGGTGTCCCAGCTGACGCGGTTTCTTTGGTAATTTCTTTATTTTACAGTATAGAGAAAAAAGTTTCAAATAAAAGTTGTCCCTGTTTAAACGACGGATAGCTAGAACATATTTTCAAATATACGGGGTGATCCAATTATAAAAAAAAGTGTATGTAACTTTATTATTTTAAATGGATCACCCTATATATTATATATTTTTTAGATTCTACATAATGTTATTTTAAAGTAACTTTAAATAATTAAGACCTTCCTAGACCTGTATGCTTTTGTTTTCGAGAAAATAAATATTTTATTAAAAATTTTGAAATTGCAGCACTCTCATTAATGAGCTGTAGGATTAAAACTAAGAAAGGTAGAAAATTTTGGTTTGCGCGAATTGATACGTAACATGTACGGATCCTAAATGGGACACCCATTAAAAAAAACAGAGTTATTGACATTTAAATGTTTCCAAATGTTGGCACCAGTAACAGTATGTCAACAAAAGGATCCGTACATGTTAATATAGGAAATAGTAAAGCAATTCAAGACGTATCAATTTGAGTGAACCAAAATTTTCTACCTTTTACAAAATTTTCGATAAAATATTTATTTTCTCGAAAACAAAAGCACATCGGTCTAGGACGGTCTTAATAAAAGTTACTTAAAATATGATGTGGAATCTTAAAAAAATACAATATACAATGTGATCAGTGAAGTCCGCATCATATGGGATTTTTTTTTATTAATATATTTATTCTAAATTTGAGTTAGGCATCAATTTCTGCTTCGACCAAGATGAAAATTAACCAAAAAAATAATAGTCACGTGATTTGCATTATCTGTGAAATTCAAATTTGTGGGGTTATTTCTCAGAATATCGAAAAAGGTTATTAGAAAAAGTTTTTCTAAATGTAATTTTTAGCCCATATGCAAAATTTCAGCTGCGTAAGATAATTTAGATTTTTTGCAAATTTTTTCTAAATGGCACCACTATTGCGAGATAAGACAACGCAACCTACATAAAACTTCTTAATTTTAACAATGCTTTATTCCAGACACATTTTCTTTAAGGCAGCACCATATTCAATGTGCGTTTTTCTACAAAATCCAAATAGGGCTATTAAAATTTGGTCACATGTGATGCAAAGTTTATTTGTTTTTGACCCTGTATAAGGTAACCTCATAAAATAACTATTTTTGAAAATGTAGTTTGTGTCTAAAAGTAATACACAATAATATTAATACAGACAAGTACACAGCGTCACAAGTAAAGCCTGCGTTGAGTCTTATTTCACAACAGTGGTGCAATTGGCAAAAAATCTAAATTATCTTATGCAGCTGAAATTTTGCATATGGGCTAAACATTGCATTTAGAAAAACTCTTTCTAATAACTTTTTTCGATATTTTGAGAAATAACCCCACAAAATTTTTTTTTGAAAATTTCACAGATAATGCGAATCACGTGACTATTATTTTTTGGTTAATTTTCATCTTGATCGAAGCAGAAATTGATGCCAAACTCAAATTTAGAATAAATCTATTAATTAAAAAAAAATCCCATATGATGCGGACTTCACTGGTCACACTGTATAAGGTGATCTATTTAAAACAATAAAGTTACATACGCTTTTCTATAATTGGAACACCTTGTATATTTGAAAATATTTTCTAGCTATGCGTCGTTTAGATAGGGACAACTCTTATTTGAAACTTTTTCTCTATACTGTAAAATAAACAAATTATTAAAGAAACCGCGTCAGCTGGGACACCTATATATCGGGTGACCAAAAGAGAAATTAAAGCGATGGCCGTAATGAAACACAAAAATATGTAATATACGATAGATAGTTGTTCAACAATATTACCAACCATTTCAAAAATAGTGACTAGATTGATTAACTGCATTCGCTCACATCAATTGTTAATGGTTCGCTAACTGACTACATGTTTGATTAATTTACAATACATGTTGATTTACTCTCAATAATGACTTCTTTCAACGTGCAGTGCGTTCAAAAAACTTTTTATTAATTTAACTAGACTATGTGATGAATTCGATAAAGAAAAAGAATGTAAAGCACACTACAATCTCGTTAGTTGTAATTTCAAATAAACATTTACAAGTGTAGTTGCTAGCCTGTACCAAATTTTAATATTAAAGATTAACTTGATTATTCAGTGTGGCATTCATATTCGAATTATTAATATTTGGGTTATGGAGGTTACACTGTATGCAGTGCGAAATAAAATTATAAAAAGGAACATCGATAAAATTCCTTTAGATAAAAAAAAAAAAAACTTGTTTATATTTGTTTTGTGTGCTGTTTTTCAAGCGTTCATTCGAGATCTACTGAAGAGAAACTATTGCAGACAATTATTCTCATTGATAAACTTTAATTCATTCTGGAATCTAATTTTATTTAGACAGCCCATGAGCTCTCGAAACACGTTTCCTGAATTAATTAATTAAATGTTGTGTTGTTGATGTTTTTTATCTACATCTTACGAACCCACAGTGCTTGACATAGCATTGACAAAGGAGACATTTTATTAAAAATCGGCTGCTAATCCTACGTTGATTATCTGAATGCTTCTATTTCATAATGGTGCTTTCCCATCCACTGTATAGTTGGAAGAAGACTGAATTTTAAGGCATGAATCAATCTTCTAGTGTAGGCGGCTTACTTGACTCATCAATTGGATTTGTTTGTTGAAAAAAAAAACTTTAGTCTCATGTGATTTTTTACTTTTACCATCTTTTCTAATGTTTCTGTTATTCAACACCCTATATTGTTTTCATTTTATTATTTTTTGAGCGCACTGTATATTTCATGATAAATTTGACAAAAAATTGCTACATTTTAGAAATCGCTCAATTCAAATCATACCATGCCATGCACTATCGCTGTCTTTTATACTTTCGTAAATATTATTCACACATTCAGCGCAATAAAATTTCGCACATTAAGGTAAGTTAACATATGAAGTCTTTTATAGTTTATACATATTTTATAGATTGCGATTAGATTAAATACAAACTTTCATTAAATATGCATAGATTATAAAATGCATCATATTTTAATTCATTATTAATAGTGGGAGAAAGTTTATTACCCTGACTGTACGTACTAACTTTTATACATAAAAATAACATCGAAATAAAAAATAAACTTAAATAAATAAACACCAGTAAAGGGAATTACTTTATCCGATCACCAAATCGCATGAGCATGTGCATTATATGTATATAGAAATAATGAAATAATTCAAGCATGAAGTCATTATCACTATCAGTTGTAAAGATAAACATTGAATAATTATACGAATCCATCTATATATTTCGTCAATTATTGTTTCACAAACAGAAATAAACAACCAGTACCTACGTAAGTACATACAATTATATCGTGTATGCATGTACTTACTTTTAAAAAGTAAATATTAGTACGAAGATTGTATTTGCTGGTAAAAGTGTGCAACCGGGTCCCGTACAAACGCGCCAATAAAATCCATTAAGTATCGTGAGTAAAACCGCTTGTATATCGCTTACCATCATCGTAATATCACACAGTTGGCTTTACTTTTTTTTGTTACGTTTTTTTTTTAAATATTTTTATTTCTGCCGTAAGGAACACGTGCATTTTTGTTTACTTATTATTACTGTTCTGAGTTAGTATGCGTAAGTGGTTTCGTATGCGTGTATATGTATGTTGTGTAGAGAGCGCGCATCAGATGATGAGCTTTTAGGCCGCGTAGTGAAAAGGGAGAGAAGCTAGAAAAAAACTGAACGCTTGCTGAACACGTTTGACAGATCGAGGCGGCCGATAGGAAACTACGCGCGACCTGCTGCTTCCTAGAGGAGCAGGCGATGGAACGCGAAATGGAGAGGGACGAATCGCAGAAGGAGATCGCCTCGCTCAAAGAACAATTGAAGGAGAGGGACAAGGATAGGGAGACGTGCGAATTAGTTACCAAAGAGGCAAGTACTGGCGTGCGCTTTTTCAGCTTTCTAGTTTCCTCTACATATGTACTTTGACGCTGTTTGGATGGAGTATTCTGCTTGGTTAATTATTATTTTCAGCTTTCTTTAATATTATTTAGTTTGATGGCAGCTTTTAATTGAGTATAGGTACATTTATCTGTATGATGTATATATACATAATACATAGATTTATTGCACGAATTAAATTTATTGATTTGTAGTTGTATTAGTTAGTTAGAGTGATGAAGGGCACTTTAATATTGTATGTACAGACAAACGACAAAATTGTTGAAATATCTCTTGGTATACTGTATAGGGAGGACCACTTAACGCCTGTTGTCGCAATGTCTACGTCTGCATTAACAGCACAGTGAGTTTTTTACGCTTACGCATGTTTTTTTTTCTCTTAATTTAATTTAATTTATTTGAAATCATTTAACACACTCACACTTAATAAATTTGACTCTTTTGATCGTTTTGTTTTCCTATAGTTTATAAAATTAATCTGTTTGAATCTGTTATACTATCAACATAATCTCAGCGAAACCGTTCATTGAGAAGTTTATAGGATTCTTTCCAAAATATAAATTTGAAAATTCAGAATTGTGGATAGTCGATTATGTTCTCTTCAATGAAAATATGATTAGATTTCTAGCGCTTCCGATTATACGGGAAGTCGCCATCTATTTTGTTATTCTTAAGTTTTATAAATACCTTTAGTTTTACATAGATATTTTAATAGTTGGCGAGCCAAATGAAAACATTGTTAAAGGTAGTGAGTGGGTCAAAGACCGAAGGTGCGATGTGGCTTTTTTTCCCAGTGAAGTTCAGAAATTTTGCATAGCTGCTATATAGGTATATCCCCTAACATACCACTGAAGGATTTTGAAAAGAAAGTAGACGAAATTATGAATCATGTAAACCGCAGTCACGAGGAAGCAATCCTAGTAGGCGATATTAATTCCAAATCTATACAGTGGGGATCACCGGTGAATGACCGGTGACGTCTAACATGGCCAGTCTTTATAGTTTTTTACACCCATTTCTTCAAAAATACATTCAGAATGTCTTGCTATGTGTAAACATTGTTTTCGTTATTGTTATCCACTTTAACTCATTATAGCAATAATGTAATGGTTATTAACTCACAGGCATCAAACGACGAAATATGATTTTGACGTTAAACTTTGACAACAAATCTTTGAAAACGCTTATTTTCCATTGCACACTGGATAAATATCGACGAGTTATGTATGCAGTTAAAAAAAAATCTATCTCCTGAACTATTAATTTTTTAGGATATGTCGAATAAAAAAGATGTCAAATTGAACGCCGAAGGTGATTAAGTGATAAAATATGGGAGATGCCATTTGAAAAAATTGAGTTATGGTTCTTCAAAATTTTCGAAGAATTAACGTGCCATAGTACAGAAACCACGCAATGTAGGCAGCCGTTCTCGACGGCAAAATATACTCCAACATGTTGTTTAAGCATGTTATGAATTCTAAATTGATATCTGAAAAATCGAGTGTTCTCTGACTTTTTAAATAAATGTCCGCTATAGCAAATTTTTTTAGAAAAAAATCGAATAACTACAAAACGCCCGAATCAAATTAAAAAAACTAAAGATATTTATAAAGCTTAAAAATAGGTAAATCCAAATATGTAAAAATATACAGGGTGTTCCATTAAAAATAACAAAGTAGATAACGACTTCCGGTATAACCGGACCGAATTTTAATAATATTTTCATTGAAGAGAACATAATCGACTATATATAATTCTGAATTTTCAAATTTTATATTTTGGCCAAAACACTATAAACTTCTAATGAACGGTCTCGCTGAGACACCCTGTATTTTTATAGCGGTTTACTTAAAACACCTACCGTATAAATAGAAATCAATCTATTAATTAAATAGTGTTTAAGCCTTTTCTTTATTACACAGTTGCAGTATGCATCCGAAGCACGGATTAAAATCTTTAAAAACGAACTAAACTTTTTTTTACGAAAAATCTCCGAACTCTCGATTTTAATTTATAAAAATATGGATCGATGGTATAAAAATGTTGCAATCTTTTAGAACCAATAGTATAAAATTCGGTTCTACAATAAAAATATTTCTCAAAATCAAAGAGAAAAAACGGAAATTGCAGATCGATTTTAAGATCTTTCGAGGATTTTTCGTAAAATTATTGTTATTTCGCTTTTACTAAATTTATTCCATACTTTAGGTACACACTGTATTTATTTTCAAATAAAATAATCTATGCTTTTGATTACTTTACTAATCCTTTTTTTTTCATATCCTTATTTACAAAAATATTCCGCATTTTATCTCTTTTTGTTTTCGTGCTTCGCCTGTAAAGATCGTCGAAGCCCCTCTAACTTAACACATCCACATACGTACGTATCTATATACATACGTACTAACACCTTTAATATCATCCTAGAGCGGGGAATAATAAACAAAGCCGACAAGTCTATTTATGTCGCGTTCTATTTCTGGCAACTTTTTTCATTCTTCTTCCTCCTCCTCCTCCTGTATCGCTACACGCTTCTCTATGCGCTCGTCGAGCCTCTCTGCGTTTCTGCTATTTTTATTAAAACCATATCCTCTCTCCTGTCGGTCTAAAGTCTAGACAGATGTGTTTACTATAACACACATCTATCTATCCGTACGTTACACCTTCGTCTTCACTCTCGAACGCAAACAATCTAATTATCGGATAAACATTGATTTTAAATCTTCAATTCGATTTAATTTGAATATATCTTCTATACCGTGTTTATTATATCGGCCGTGATAATCGAACGAGATGCCGTTGCGCAGGTGGAACAACTGGAGCTGCAGATGCGCGAGATGACGAAGCTGATCGAGACGAGCGAACAGAGACGCGAAGAGGTCGAGAACGAGCGGAAGGAAGCGGTGGAGAAGATCTGGGTGTTGCGGGAGATCATCCGCGATCTCGAATATCAAGTGGAGACCAAGAACGGCATCGAAGACGAGTTGAAGAAGCTCGTGGGCGAACTGGAGGATGTCGTTAAGCAGCAAACCAGCACCGTCGACGATCTGAACCGCCAGTTGGAAAGTTGCAAGGGCGACGAAGGCGATGTTCATCTGTTGAAGGAGAGGATCGTCTATTTGGAGAACGAAGCGCAGAAGTTGCGGTTGAATCACGAACTGGTCGGCGGCGAAGGCGCCCTTAGAGAGATACAATTACAGGTTAGTTTCAATTATCTTAATCGAACGTTTTTAATTTGTCGAAATTTAGTTGAATCAGTTTGAATCGTCGATTGAGAAGAAAACGAAGGATTTGGAAGGGTTGCATTCGGCGATTTCCACCACAAGTTGTAGTTCCCCATCCGAAGATATGTCGATAAGAGATCAGGTTGTGCTTGCTTCCCTTTAGGCGCGATTATTTTTTGTGTAATTAAATTTTTGGCATTTTCCAATACAGATCCGCCCGCAAACACCGACTGTTCTCGGGGAATGCGATATCCCGCTTCAACAGCTCGCCAGATTGAAGGAGAAGCTGGTAAAGCATTCGAGAGCGGAAGATGCGGCCGTTAAGCGTATTAGAGATTTGGAGATGCAATTAACCGGTACGAAACACGAATTAGAGGTAAGTGAAATTTAGTGGGCTTTATTAAATTGATACAAATTTAAAATTTATTAATTTGATATTTCTCGTTTAAGTACTCGACGTGGACACGCTGTATAAGCTGTGTTTTGATAGCTAAAACCTATCAAACTGTCATAATTTTGATAATTTGGTGGTTTTACACAGGTTTTAGCTGTCAAACTACGGCTTATACAGGGTGTCGACGTCGAGTGACTGAGGGAGAGCACCTATAGTATACCTACTCGTTTAGAAACAAGATTAATTAATATTTTTTAAACGATTGTTTCAGGAAACCCAAAACGAAAAGGAAATTCTCCAAAATCAGGTAACCGAACAAATCGTCTTGTTATCCTCGCTCCAGATGCGTTTGGACGAACAACGACTGAAAGCCGAGCACAATCAGCGACAAGCTAATTCGTCGTTGGAGGTGCGCATCTACGATCTAGAGACCGAAGTGCAAACCCTCAAGGAGACCGTCCATTGCAAAGAGAAGACGATCAAACAGCTGAACAAGATCGTGGAGCAAACGAAGGAGCGTTTAGAAGATCGCGAAAAGGAATTGAGCGCTAAAGAAGAAGACGCCACCATTCTGAAGTTGCAGGCGGAGATCGCGAAGTTATCCGAGGAGAATCGCCTATTGAAGAGTAAAATCGATTCGGACGCACAGAACGCTCAAATCCTACCGAATTTAGTCGATAATATCATCGCGGATAAAAACTCGGACATCGAAAAGCTACGACGGCAATTGTCGGATTTGCAAAAGCAATTCGACGAATACCAATCGCTCAATTTGGATTTGGATCAGTTGAAGCAACTTAGCCAGATGGTCTCCAGCGATAGGGCGCTCTCCGACATCTTAAGCCTGTTGAATCTGAGCGAAACCCCGGTCGAACAAGTCCGGAAGGCGGAACAAGCGACCGTCGAAAGCTTAGAGAGTCCGGTAAATTTGGCGTACAACAGGAACGCCAACGAAACGGTTTTTTTGGGGAGCCAGAAAGATTTTTTTGTACCGGAAATCTCGACTATTGAAAAGGAAGGACCGTTAAACGTGAATTACACCGTCGATGGTGCTCCTCTGGTTAAACCGAATTCGACGGAAATTCATAAATCTAGCGCGAATTTAGAATTGGAACGGTTGAAAGCAGAACTAGCCGAGAAAGACGATATTATACGCGAATATATGGAGAAGTTGCAAATTCTCGAGGAATTAGAGAAGGATATCGAGAAATTGCGAAAGAATCTAGGAACGACTGAAGATGATCTTAAAAAAGCGACGGAAACGTTCGAAAGTGAGAGGAGAACGGACGAAGATGTTAAGAAGAATTTACGGATCGAATTGGCCGAGAAGAAGATGCATCTAACGGAGAAGGAGAAGCAGTTGGAGTTATCGGAACAAGATAACGCTAGGAAGGATCAGATGTATATGGGATTGGCTAGGGAGAAACGCGAGATCGAGTTGAAATTAAACGAGGTGCAGCAGGATCTGGAGCATTACAAGAACTTCGATGTGATCATGAACGAGAAGAATAAGGAGATCTATCGATTAGAAGAGCAACTGGCGAAATTGGTGGAGTCCTGCGTCGCCTTGGAGGATCTGCAATTGAAGATGCACGCGAAAGATGGGGAATTGGAACAGATCAAGGCGAAATGTAAAGAGTTAGAGGATGAATTGATCAAGAAGAATGAGGAATTCGAACAGCTCCAGATGAGATATCAAACTCAATCGGAAGATAATCAGAAGTTGAACAAAGAATTGAAGAATAAATCGGAACAATTGGATTCGTTGACTTCAGAATTGAACGCGACTAAATCCGAGTTGAACGTCAAAATGGAGCAGCTGGCGGGATTGGAATCGGCAGCTATTAAAACTAACGATGACGACATTAAACGGCTTAAGACCCTTCTGGTCGATAGGGAATGCGAATTGGAGATTTTAAACGAGGATCTGACGCGATATCAGAACGAGATGTCCAAATTGGAGGAGGAGATCAAGAGGAAGCAAGCGGACGTCAAGTCCGAAGGGGAGTTAGAGTTGCAATCGATGAAATTGCAGAAACAGATCGCCGAACGCGACTTGGAGATATTAAAACTGCGAACCCTACACGACGATTTAAACAAAGAGATACAACATCTTCAGGATCATCTGCAGGAGAAAGATAAGGTGATCGAACAGATGAAGGCGGACACGAAGAGTTTACACGTTAATTTGGAGACGATTCAGAATAAGATACAGGAGACGGGGAATATCGTCGATTTGCGGAAGAGACTGCAAGAGGAACAGCATCTGAACGCCATCCTCCGCGAAGAGATCAACGGCTTGAGGAATCCTCACGACAGCATCGAAAAGAGGGAGCGCTCCTTTTCGATCGAGGATATCACCGGCCAGGTCCGTCGACAGCTCGATTATTCCGCTCATCTGGACTCGAATATACTGCAAGCGTTGAGCTCCGGAGACGAATTAAACGCCGACGCCGACTCGATTAAGGATCAGCAGCGTTCGCTTAACGATTTCGAGCGGCTCAAACGAGAATTGGAGCAGAAATTGGAGTACGAACGCGGACAAAATCAACAGCTACGTAACCAGTTGGAAAAGGAGAAGAAATTATCGACCACCATTCAAATCGAGGACGCGAATTTAATCGAACAGATGAGAATCCGCCTCGAAGAGGCATTGGATGGGGAGAAGCAGTTGGAAAAATCGCTGGAACGCGAGAGGAAACAACGGATCGATCTGGAAAATCAAGTTATCGCTCTGAAACAGAAGTTGACGACCAACGTGAGTACGAGTTCGAACTCGAAGACGGAAGTGACCGAGTATAAATCGCTGCCCAATTTGGACTCGCAGGAGGTGATGCGTTTACGCGAAGAACTGAGATGTCTAGGCGATCAGAACGAACAGCTGCTCGCCGATTTTAAATCGTTGAAGCGCGCCAAGCACGAATTGGACGCGAACTTGAAGTACGCCAAGGATATGCTGCAATTGAAGACGGACGAGGTCGAGAAGACGGAAGAGAAATTCGAAAATATGCGGAAGAACGAGGCGACGTTGAAGGAGGAGTTGGTTCGATGTCAGATCGAGTTGGAACAGAAACTGCGCGAGGTCGAGAATAGCAGGGAGTTGATGGTAATTTTTTGTGTAATCAATCGTTTAATATTTAATTATTGAGGATGTGTTGATATTGCAGGGAGATTTGGAAAAGGAAAGGCACGATATGAAGAGGAGGATACATTCTCTGTCGGATAAACTCGCGGAAATGGAGGAAGAGAAACGAATCGAGAGGTTAGTCCATCAGCAGAAGGATGCTGGATTATCGTCGACTGTACCCGAGAGATTTTTGAACAAAATGAAGGTCGGTATGCGTAGAATTTGGATTGTTGAATATTCGCGTTTGTTTGAATCAGGAGGTGACGACATCGTTAAAAGAGCAAACCGATGAGAATAAAGTCTTGATGGAGACTTTGAACAAGATGACGCGGGAACGTTCTGGCCTACTGGAACGAATCAGAACGTTAGAGGATCGAAATAATTACAAGATGCCTTTCGACGATCCAATATCCAGGGTGAGTCGTGATTTCCTGCATAATTTCTGTGTTTACTAATATTCGATTCCGCAGGCGAATCACTTGTTTGGAAAATATCTACGTTCGGAAAGCTACCGGAAAGCATTGATTTGGCAGAAGAGGTATTTGGTCGCGTTATTAGCGACTTATCAGGATTTCAAACCGATCACGGAAAGGATACCTTCCTCGATATTCGAACCTAAACATAAAACACCCGTTAGAAGTAGAGGTAAACGGAGATTCAAGTAAGTCAGATTTAATATTGCCGAAGATTGAAGTTTATAAATTTGTTTCTTTTTTTTCTAATAAAATAGATGCGGCGTGATTATGGTAATAGCCATAGTTCGTATGAAATACATGGTGCAAAGATGGCATTCGGGTAGGAGGATGGCCGCGTATAGCCAGCAGCAATCTCACAATAGGAATCGCTCTACGACGAACGACAGCAGATACGCAAAATAATAACTCGCCGTCGACGCAATTTCAAGTCGGCCAACCGGTCTCCAGCCAGAATTTCCATTCACCCCTCCAGGAGCCTCAGTACGGCGGCACGTTTTCGCGTTCCCCCGTACATCTACTCGGGCAATTAGATCAGCACGCCGATACGGCGAATAATAAGAGGAGTCCGAGGACGTCGGGGAGGAATAACGAGGAGTCGACGGCGTGGTCGGGGGTGACGCCCCCGCAGAAAGAACGATTGCGAGTTACGAGCACCGTGAAGTAAGTTGATCGGGTTGTTGTTGTTGTTGGTCAGGACGAAAACTACCTCAAGGTCGTCGCGGTTTATTTATTTATTTATTCTTTTAATTTCAGTATTGCACCGCACTCGGATCACCTTGCACCGTTAGAGACACCGAACGTGATGTCGTTTTTCAAACGTTTCAATGAGATACAGCAACGGCTAGGCATGACTTTCGAAAATCTCAATTCATAGCCATCGCTTCTTATTTATTTTGTTTTATTTTTTATTTTTCGATGCTTCAACTTTATCTCGATAGGTGCACGATAGATTATTTATTTCTTTCTCGTTGTACATTATATAAATATATACATATATGAAGAAGGATCGTATGTAGATATATTTTTTAGTAATAATAATAATAATAATAAATGATGCGTAAATATTTATTTATTTATTAAGATGGAAAGTATGAATTACCATTTCTAGTCAACGAATAATTCATTCAATCATTTTAATACGGGAATGATGTCGTGCTCAATAAATCGAACGATCTACGTGAAATGTTAATGTAATGGTAATTTCCTCGCGTTTTGTGATACAGATGAACGTATTTCTGTGCCTTTTCGAACGATATTCTGATTCAGTTTCGCCCTCATTCTAACGGATGTCTAATCTTGCGAGAATGTGTTTTATAAATTTACTCGTCGTATATTGTAAGATATTTTGTAAATATGTAGAATATTGTAATTGTAATTGCGGTTGTGAATTAATTTTGAATAAAAAAAACTTTAATACCAATGTAGTATTTGTTGTTATTGACTTTCCATACCATTCCAATCCAGCAAACAGTCTGACGTCAATTTTTGGTATTTTTTTTTATATATTTGGTGATTATCAGTTATTGACGTCATAATATTATCTATAGTAGTACGATATAGGGTGTTTTTATTATTAATTAATGATAATGAATAATACAAAAAATTAAAACTAAATTTGGAAAGTGAAAGGACGTTTTTATTGATTTGTAACAGACTGAATATTAGATGGACATCAAATGAATTTAAAATGAATGATGATGGAAGTTTTTAAATTAATTAAAGTATAATATAAATTATTAAAATTAAGCAATCTTTATACATATACAGGATGAGGCATTAGTGCGTCAAAGCTCAATATATCCATTAATATTAAACATAAAGATGTATCTTTCGGGTATTGCCGTGGTTGTTGTAACAAACTTGACGTTTCGCTGATCATACTGTCAGCTTCTTCAGAAGTTTGTATATTGGACAAACCGGGCGCAGTATAGAGTGCAGAGTGAAAGAGCATCACAGAGATGTCGAACAGGGAAATACTGGAAAATCTGCAGTAGCTGAACACTACCACACCGGAAGCAGTCACGTAATCGATTACAATGACGTGAAGATACTAGCCAAAAGCAACCACTACTACCCACGGATAGTGAGAGAATCCCTGGAAATAATGAAGAATCCGATCAACTTCAACCGAGAAGACGGATACAGATTGAGTAAGGTATAGAAGTTAGCGCTGGAGAGCCCGAAGCAGCAAGGACCAACGAGGACGCATCCGAGATCATCTAACACGAATCAGACACGGATTAGAGAACGATAACGGATACGGTTCAGCGGACTAGAACGGATACGCATCACTGGAGCGGAACAGGGACTGGGTATATAACAAGGAGCAGAAGACATCAACATCAGACTTTAGAAAACTTCTGAAGAAGCTGACAGTATGATCAGCGAAACGTCAAGTTTGTTACAACAACCACGGCAATACCCGAAAGATACATCTTTATGGAACAGTGGCCGTGAAAGCCTACATTCGATTATTAATATTAAACATATCACAAAACGTTACGTACAAAAATCATAGACAGTCTTAAGCTGCATATTTTAAAATTATTTTCGTATATACAGTGTGATTCATATTGCTAGGGTGAACCAAACATACATTTTCTTAAATGGGACGCACATAATTTTAAAACATGTAGCTTAAGACTGTCTATGATTTTTGTACGTAACGTTTTGTGATATCTTTAACATTAATGGATATATTGAGCTTTGACGCACTAATGCCTCAAATTATAAAAGAAAAGTATACCAAACACGGTCAACAAATAGGACAAAATATAAAAAAATTAATGGATATATTGAGCTTTGACGCACTAATGCCTCACCCTGTATGTTGCGTGCATACATATGTAGGTATGTATTTTTTGTGTAACATTTATTTTCGAAACCAATCGTCCCTATTTCATATATGATGCAAAATATTTAATACGCAAGTTTTATAGATATTGCATTGCATACAAATAATATCCGATCGAGTGCAAATGCGAGTGTAATCGACGTTTCGAAAAAATAATCGTAAAAAAAAGTATTAGCTATGATGCCGTAACACACGATATTGTAACGAAAATGATTTAGTTGCTGTTATAACTTATAACAATAGAGCGGTGCGATGCGTCAGGTAATTCGCAACCTGAAAATAGTTCGGTGTTGATAACGGCGGCACACATACACAACACAAACGACAAAGTTAAGTGTCGACCTCGATCGTAACGACGACGACGACGACGACAACCGTATATACCTGTACGGATATCAATTTGAATATTATCATCGCCGGTTTTTGTGAGTTGTTACGAAGCCCGCCACAATTAAACGAAAATAGTTGAGAATACTATTTATGTATTACATATGTATGTAGTACATATATACATACATATACATATCAATACGGTAATAGTAATGGATAATGAGAATGAGAACGAGCGAACGGCCTTTCGTATTATCATTACCTGGTGCGGTGCATTACCGTTGGACGTCGCACGTTTACAAAACGCGAATGCGTAAAAAAAGGTAATAATCGTCGTCGATAGATATATGTACGTATATGTGTGTACGTATACATACAATATATCCGTTCGTGTAATATGTATATGTGCAGATAAAAATTGCTTAAAGTTATTTCCACATGCACGACATACACGATTACGACGACGACGACGAAGCCGTCTTTTTTCATTTTTCATCGGAGTTTTTTTTTTTTCGTCCACTTCAAACACGCAAAAGTATTACCTACATGTCATTGCATTTACAATTGTCTTGGCGGTAAGTACACCACAATAATATACTTATATGTACTTATTATTTATTACTTATTACGAAGCGTGATTGGCAACAGTGATTCGTGTGGGCGATGGAAACTGCAATTCTATTAATTTGTTTTCTTTGCTAGTTCCAATTAACTATTTGTTCCATTAATAATCGACCAGAACATCGTAACAGATTTATGAATATTTTTTTAATATATGCTCTTATTGATTGTATTTCAGTATTAATAAAATAACAGGTATAGAAAGTTTTATTTTTTAAGTTTCAAGTTTGATTTTAATGCAAATCTTTGATAAAGAAAAGTAGAATAATTTTCGATATTTTTGTAAAATTTTATGGTAAAAATTAAACACCCCTTACCGTCTATTCGGTAATCGTGTCTACTTTGAGAGATTTAATTAATACATTTTGCTGTAATTTAAAAACGAGGAAAGTATAGAATTAATTCTATAATATTGTAACTTCTGCTAATTAACTAGTAAATGATTTCTCTTTTTATTTTGTATTTGTGTAATGATTGTCGATCTATCTCATAATACACATTCATTAATACACATCTTTCAATTTAGCAAAAATTTCGAAAAAGTGAAAATCATTTTCATCTCGATTTTATATTCAGAATGCATTGACTTTGACATCGACAATTAACAAATTAATTTTCAATTTTTAAAGCATCCGTGACAGTTTATGGACAATAATCTAGTTCATAAACTAACGATGCAGCCATGCGGTTTCCATATATAAAACTAAAAATAAATGTTTATTTTTTTTGTTATTTTACACACTTGATCCTCGCGAATAAGTTGTGAAAATTTTACTAATTTGTTCGTGCGGCTCGAGTTAGTAAAAAGCAATAACAACCATCGTTATATATTAGACACAGACAAGGAATCTTTGCCGTTGGAGTTCAATACCAGAACAAAGGACTATCGGGGAATCCAGCAAATAAAAACCAAATTTTAAATTAGTCAATATTTCGCACTGTATTCAGTGCTTCATCAGGGTACAAAATTTTTAAACTCATTGAGAGAAAATATGTGACATAAACTACTAAACGCAGAATGACCGTAGATTCTTTTACAACACGTTGAAGTTGTTAAAATTTAAAATTAAGAACAACACAACATTACACGTTAAAAATGCAAATAATGCTGGATTCTCCGATAAAACCGATAATCGTTTGTTCCGGTGTTATATATTAGATATGTATCACGCACTATAAATAGGTAGAATTAAAAAAAAGGAATAATAAATGAAACAAGATATATAGCAATTGGGTACTTTATTTATTCATTCTTTGTTTTATCCTATTATCATTATTATTATGTATCGTTACTACATATACAACATTATACAATCGCAGAATATCAGATCATCGTATCATTGTATTATTCAATAACTTAATTATGACATTTTACCATCCACAATCGTTCGTATTCTATCACCGGCATGTGTATAAAAATATATGTATGAAGATAGAGCGTAGGTATATACTATTATATAATATGTATATACGATCGGTCGGAAGTACAGAATTCAAAGGAGAATTTAATAGAATACAAACAGCATAACAATTCAAAATTAATCATTTATAGCCTTCTTTGATATAAAATGGAGCATCTGCAGACAGTAGACAAGTAACTTGAAGGAAGACGTATAAGATATAAATGAAAAGTTTCATCTCAATTTTTAATGCATTTTTCAGTTTAATACATTTATTATTAGATATATTAATAAAATAAGCATTATCTGATTCTAATCTGTCATTTATGGAGATACTGCTACTAATACTGAAAGATATGCTTAAAAAGTTAAAAAATTAAAAACATGAATTTGAGTATTGTACTTGCTCGAGTCAATTCAGTTAAAAATAAATACATTTTTTTTCGCATTATACTTTGTAGCTTCGTTTTTATCGTTATCAATTCTTCTTTTATAATAGTATTGCTGACCTCTTTTTGTTAATTCATTAATATTTATATCGCCATATACTACATAATTACTTTACGTAATAGTCATTTTCTTGCTATATTCAGCGTTAGGTACAAAATTCAAAATGACTTTTGACAAGTATACAAAACCCCAATATACATCATGTATGTATGTATTAGATATTATATATAATATTTATATACGACTATTTTATACAGTCATGTTTATTTTACACATATATGATATGTATTTATTATACAATAATTAATTATACAGATTTTTCTTTTGTGTTTTTTTATTTTGGAACACACTGTATATCTCCAGAATATCTAATATCACGTATACACGAGAACAATATCGGTTTCGAATTAATTCCTTTATTTAAAACTTTAAATTGTTTCAACGCATTCAAATCTGTAGTAAAATTAAATCGCAGATTACAAACACATTTATTATTTTCGTGTATACAATGTTTTCGAAAAGTAATCTTACAAGAGCTTATTGTATAGTTTATTAACATTATTAGAATAATATAATACTTTCACGTTATTATTGTATAATTATAGTTGTATGTATTATTATTATTACAAGTATATCAAAAATTATAAAGCGATCATTCACGATTTTCAATATAAATCTAATTTTCAAATATATAGGGTGTAACATTAATAATATCTATTCCATATGCAAAATTGTTGTCTGTGTGTATTGGAATATTATAGTAATAGGAATTCTAATAAATATTGCAAAAATCACCCAGAAAACAAGCATATTTTCAAAAAAAAATTGTACAAATCTTTATTTTTAATTTTTTATTTTACGTTTCGATACATATCCAATTGTATCATTTTCAAGTTAATTTAAATGTTTACATATTAAAAATAGGTCGTACCTACATGTAAAAGATACATGCAAGTTTTTTTAATAACATTTACACAAATAAAATGTGATTGATTTTATTCGTAAAAAAAATCGTTTAAAAATCATCTACTTCGACTTTTTTTAATGATCGCCATATAATTTTTTAAAATTTTGACTACTGGACGATTCCTTTGTATTATTAATAAGTTTATTTACAATTTTCAAAATTATATCGCTACATAAACCGCAAATAATGTTTTAAATTTTTTTCTTCATTCATGTAAATCATTTATCATCATTGTATTTGTTTGCTTCTACGAATATATTGACATTCTAGCAGTTAATTTTATCGGAAAATGTTAAAAGCATGAAAAAAATGTAAAACGAATGCAAAGAAAAACGATAATTTGCGATAGTTAAACTATTGCATGCGCAAAACGTAAAAGGAAACATCAGCTAATAGTCATCCTTGGTATGTTACCGATTCCGAGGTTAATACGAACATACTTTCTTATGCATTTTGTATTGCAGTGTTACTTAGGAGATAAGGCGAAGTTTAATATGTATGTAAATGATAAGTGTGTCGTGTTTGGAATTAGTTTTTCTTTATTATAAAATAAAGGAAAAATAAGAACCATTTCTTTTTTGTTTAAACTAGGTATTAGTTTCTTTAAAATTAATCAGTAATAATAAATTAATTGTTAATAATTATTAAGATTTGAGGTCATTGCAAATTTTAAAATTCTTTCCTGCTTATTATTGCATAAAAATATTCTAAAATATTAGAGCGCCATCTTTGGAATTTCATTAAAAACTTAAAATTGCTTCATCTTACAATAGATGGCAGCATCGTATAAAGAATTAAATTTATTCAAATTTAACACGACACAGCTTTCAATTTTCTTTTATTTCCCCTATTTTACAGGCTTTCACGGTTCAATTCGAAGACATTTAAAAATAATTTATACACAAATAGACATGGAATCACAATAATAATAATAATAATAATAATAATCGCAGGTATACTATTCGTAGTAATACATGTTTATTTTATATTAATACTATTTACAGCATATTCCCTGGTTCGCTCCTCGTCGACGGATGATACACTTGCTTGTTGTGCGGATTGAAGCTGCTCAGATGCGGCGTCCCTCCGTTCCAAGACAGTCCCGGTGGTCCTACTCTAGCGTAAACCGGCTGAGTAGGTGACACCAAATCGGGAGGGTTGGGATTCTCCAAATTTGATTTCCTGTCCTTTTTAGATCGTTTAAGGGTGTGCGTAGGTGTGAAATACGAATCAGAATAGACTTTCCTGTTGTAATAACCACCGTTCGAAGAAGGGTAAATCGGTTCGTCTACGTTAGGTGAAGTTCTCGGATTCCAAACCTAACATATAGAGTTTTATTAATTTTTTTTTCGTTTAAAAAAATTACTTAAAACTTACCATAGAATTACCTATTCTTCGAGTACCGGTGACTAAAGTCGTGGTGGCGTAAGGTGCTGGCGATATTGCGCCGTTATTCATAATCAGAGCCGTTTGATCGACTTCTGCGTAATCGGCGAGCTGCGACGTCCTATTCGAATCTAAATTCGGACTGGCGTAATCTTGAATCTGCATGTTACGATAATCTTTTAATTTCCTCCCGTTCGGTTCGAATTCGTGGAGTCCGTTCAGATTCACCGAATAATTCTTGTTATCCGCGTTGTAATCCAACCGATCCGGTCTCGTGTATTCTTTCTGGTGCAGCGGATTCGTATGCAAATTGATGTTATTCTGTTTTAATAACCCGTTCTGTTGGGTGTAATCTTTCTGACAGTTCAAACTATTATATTCCAGACGGTTATAATCTTGTGCTGGTAATTTTCCGTAATCTGGAAGAGTGCTCGCGAATTCCGGAATAGTTTCTTTATCCAACCATAGCGGAGCATCATGTTTGGAACCTACGGGCGTCGTCAAAACACCACCGTTTGATCTACTCGGCGGTAGTGTCTTTTTAGACAGCATTTGTCGACGTCTAACCAATAACATTGCCACAAATAAAAGAATCATAACTGATACCATACTGATCAATAAAGCCATGAACCATGTCTCGGTTATAAACTCCACTTCTTGCATATTAGCACCAACAGGCCTGAAAACATTCATATAATGATTCAATTTTAATACAACAATTAAAATAGATTTACTTTTGTTGGTGATCAACAATTTTGGAAGCCGGATCGAGTCTTAATAACGCCGCAGTACTAAACGGACCAACTCCGGCTCTCGTGAAAGCCGCAACCCTCACAGTGTAAGATACACCGGCTACTAGATTCCCAAGAAGTAAAGTTGGCGTAATTCCGACCGATATCGTTTCGATTTTACCATCAGTGGAATTCGCTTTGACTTCGACCTTATAACCTTGGAGCTCGCCGTTGAAGGATGATAAAATTGGAGCTTTCCATTTCAAATATACAGTGGTCGAGTTGATCAGCATGGCTTCCATGTACGATGGCGGTTCACTAGGTACTGTCGCATCACACATAAGTTTAATAAAACAATGAAAACGATATAAAAATAGCTTACCATCTTGCAAAGTCCGAACAAGTCGTGAATTCGAAGGTTGACCTTCGACAGTCTTGTAGAAAGGCACCAGAAAAAATTCATACCGCGACCATTTCAACAGATTATTAACCGTAAAACCGGAAGTACTTCCCTTATCCAACAACACAGTCAACATGCTGTAACTTTTCGGTAAATTCAATTGATCCTCCAATGAAATGTAGTAGATATAAAGTCCTTCGAGGTAGGTGGTGTCCAATATAGTCCAAGTCAGTTTGACGGCCGTAGAAAGAACAGGTAGCGCTTCGGTGAGTTTAGCGATCGATTCGGAAATCAACGAAGCGCGAGCCTCACTGATCTCGGTCACTTCGGGGTTGCCCCAATTCTGAGCGTTATCTAACCCGACGAAGATAGGTTCGGAAAGCAGAGATGGCGGACCTAAACCGTGAGAATTCTCGGCGCGCACTAGGAACGTGTAGGGGATTCCCGGACTCAATAAGTGTTGAGTGAAATACGGCCCGGACACTCTTCTCGCTACCACAGTCCAAGTGGGAACCACGCCATCTTCGCGCCCGAATAATTCGATCTGGTAACCGAGTAGGCTGGACGATCCGATTTTATTATTTTGCGCCCACGTGATCGTCACACTTCCTTCGGATTGATTTAAGGCGTGCGGTCGACTCGGCGGGCCCGGCAGCATCACCGGTTCGGGAGCTTTGAAGAAGTTAATATTGGGATTTTTCGGATTTTCAACCCTGAGGTAACCGGACCACGTCGCTTTACCGCCGCGAGATGACGCTACGCACGTGTATCTGCCGGAATCGTTCTTATCCAATTGGGCGATTATTAATTTCCCTTTCACAGTCATGTTGACTTTTTCCGAAGACGAAACGGGTACTTCTCCTTTGTACCAAGAAATGACGGGGTCGGGATTTCCCGTGGCTTCGCACGTCAATATAGCCATGGAATAAATCGGCAACGTTTGATTTACCGGTCCTCTCGTTATAACAGGCGGCGGTCGATCTTCTTTTGACGTCACCGTTAATCTAGTGCGCGTGGAAACCGATCCCGCCCAATTAACAGCTGAACAAATGATGACAGTTCCCGAATTTTGTATCTGAGCGTTTTTTAACAACAGAGTCGATTGTCCGTCGCCAGAAAACGCCTCGAAATTACCGGAAGTCGTTCCCGGAAACACCAACATCCTATCCCCCTCGAACGACCAGAAAATGAACGGTTTCGGACTGCCGTTCGCGTTGCAATGGAACGATACTTCTTGTGCGACTTCTACGGTTTGCGCTAGAGGTCTGGTGGTGAAAGTGGGAGCAGCATGGACAGATAATATCGCGGAAGCTGTTAAACTCCCAGCGGGGTTACCGACATCGCACGTGTACCGTCCTTCGTCTTTTAACGTGACGTCTTCGAGACGTAAAGTTCTGTCTTCGAGGACGCGGACTCTACCTAACGGCATCGAACCACCGGGTGAATTCCGCCACCAGGAAACTTCGGGGAAAGGATTACCGCCCACAGAGCACGAGAATTCAACCGTCGAACCGACTAATGCCGTGATATTTTCCGGAGGTCGTATCATGAATGGTTTTACTGAAAAGAATATTATATGATAAGAATATATATAAAGACTATTTCGTCATATGGAAGATGGTCATCCAATTAAAGAGTATACATTTAAATGAAGTTGTAATACTAACCGTCGACTTTGAGGAGAGCTGTGGCTGATTCTCGAACGCCTGCCGTATTCTTAGCGACGCATTGGTAACGACCATCGTCCGCAGGCTTAGCATCTGTAATGGCTAAATTCGATCCGTCGACTATTCTTAACCTGCCGTCTGTTTCTAAGGTGTGGCCGTCTTTTCGCCAAGTTACCTGAGGTTCTGGAGTTCCTTTCGGCGGACCGCATTCTAATACTACGTCTTTGCCGGCTATCACTCTTGTACTTTGCGGTTCTAAGCGGAAATCTTCTTTTAATACTGCGAAGAATAAGATAATGAAATTATTGTGTTGGTAATTAATTATATATTGGATATGTTAATTATAGGTAATTAAAAATATATAAAAAAAACTTAGTTTTACACAAAAAGAAGAAGTGGACGTTTATAAATTTAATGCTGAAGCTTAATACCTCTGAGAAATGATTGGCAATTATACCCCATCTACAAGAAATCTAATAATAATCTTGATGGAAATTATCGCGGCCTGTTTTCTAAACACATTAAAATTCAATCTATCGTTTAATCGAATTTCCAGCTAAATCGTTAATTTTAAACTGATACGTTATGTCCCCCAAATACGAAATTATTATAGAAAGCACGAAAGTTGAACAAAATTGAATGTTTTATAGTGCAATTCAATTCAATTCAATAGTTTGAAATATAAAATTTGAAAGGATTCGTTTTTGTAACAAATCAAAAGCTTAATGGGTAATTGTTCATTGTCATAGGCCCGACTATTTTATAGGTAATTAAAATGTTAAATCGCGTATTGCAATTCGACAATTCGATTACCGGTAACGCACACGCCGAACGCTGCTGGAACCGGCAAAACCACCCTCTCCCAATAGATATTCGACAATCAATTCGGAAATGTAATTCTTTCTTTTTACGCCCTCTATTTTATATTTACGACCATCTGATTAAACGCAATTATTTTTAATGAAAATTATTGCGCGCACGAAACTAACCAACGCAACATCAAAACGTTGATTATAAATCACACATCGTTTACAATACCGGGTGTCTCAAAATAATGTACTAACATTTTGAATGACTATAAAAACTTTATTTATGAACATAAAGACAAGTTTAAAAGCTTGAATTACAGAAGAAGAAATGTAATTAAAGAATCATGTTCGTAAATGTTCAAATTGATGGCCGTCATTGTCCAGACAACGCTGATAACGTGTACCAGTGGATTCACAAACGTCACGAAACAGTTCATTTGGAATTTCGCGACATTGTCTTTCAATTTCCAATTTCAGGATCATCTTCATTGAGAGCATGGACTAGTGTTGGAATGTAGCTTTTCCAACGCAGACGCTTCATGATGCGATGTACGCTGTCTTTTGAGATGTTTGTCTCCCGAGCCGTTTGTCGTAGAGATTTCCGTGGGGTTCCTGCACCTGCTCTTCTTTTGCAGGGTTGGTGGATGTCCGTGGTCGTCCAGAACGATTCTTGTTGACGTTGTGAACGGTTCCATCTTTTTCAAATTTATCTCTGATGCGAGCAATAGTCCGGTGCGTTTGTGGCGGTTTATCAAACTCCCTTCTGAATCGTCTTTGCACTTCAGTGGCATTTTCGGTATTCCAGTAACATTTAAGGACAAACTTTCTCTCTTCAAAGCTAAGTTGATCTCCTGGCATTCTGTTACATTAGTTACAACTGAAAAAACAAAAAGGTCAGCGTATTATAGTCACTCAAAGTGTTAGTACATTATTTTAAGACACCCTGTATATTATCTACATACAGTCTATAGCATTGATTTATTTATGGTAATGTGTGCGTACGTACGAATTGTGTGAAACGATAAAATTATGTCTGCATCAGTTTATTTTAATGTTGATAATATTTAATTGATTAACAAGGATTAGTAAACCGAAACCGATATTGTTAAATTAAAATTGAGCCCTTCTAATTCCGGTTTTATTAACTAAATTCGCGAACGTAACGGTCCGTGTAGCAGGTCGTTCATGAAAGGATTCAATTCGCTATCAACAGATGACAGTCGCCACTCAATGGACGCATTGTCTAATTGTCGGGTCGGGGATGGACGCGCGGACCTTCAAACGCTCAGAATCGCTAATGCCAAAGTAAACCGCATCCCCATTATCATAATAAACAGGCTGGCAGCAGCCGGATAAGTGAATTATCCAATAAAACGCGTATATATAGCGTCGCAACACACTAATATATACATACATACAAAGCAACATTTTCAACAAAGTCACCGCCGCCATTATTACACAATATGCATATATGTATACGCCGGATATTATTGTGCGTTTTGTCTGACTGACGCAACGATGATGGTATTATCGAAATAGAGCGTACCCCATTGATGATAGAGTGACCGTGTAATCAGATTTGGTAGTTCGTTACTGCTACAAACGCGTGCGTTTATGTACTATCGTTGAAAACTTAAATGAGAACATTCAATGCAACGAAGCTTTCAGAGTCCGTTATGGCATGTAGCAGGTTGCCTATTTTTCACCAATTTTATTTCACAAATTACTTGAAGGAAACACAAAATTTAATTAACTTTAGTTTTTTTATACATTAATTAGGTAACATTTATAAAATAGAGGTACAGAACGTGTTTTTGATATAATGCAATAATTAAAAAGTGAAAGAGATATTTGCTGAAAAACTAAAAAAACGCTCTGTAGAAAAATTTATTAATTAATTCTGTATGTCTTGGCCAAATTTTAGAGAAGTTTAAAAACAAACAAAAGAGAAAAACGTGCGGGGTCTGCCGGAAAAAATATATGGCTATAAACTACTGATTTATATGACAACACCGCAAGTCAGTGGCTATATTCAGCCGGACTCATCGTTGACGCAGCGTTGACCTAAGCAATTGCATTCAATACAACGCTAAAGTCAGCGCTGAGGCTAGCGAACGCCATTTTTTGCAGCGGAAAGAAAATGCGCTGCGAAAGTAAGCGAAAGGGGTGGGGAGCCTCAAAATTTGAAATTTAAAAATATGTATTACAGAACATGAGTTTAGCAATGGAAAATTAACATGGATTAATAATTTGTACCAATTTTGCTCATACATACCTACGTACACTTTGACAATGTAGAATTTCTTTAGCTTAAATAGAGAAATTACACTAACATGTACCAAATTTAATGATTGAAACTGCAATTTAATATCACTAGATAAGTTCTTATTTGGATTATGACCAAAACGACAAATTTTCAAACAGTTAAACTATGCGTCAGCGCTAATATTCATTATACACCATTCAGTACGACCCAGCGCTAAGTTCCAGCGATGACAGTCTCAGCGCGTAGTGATTAGTCCGGCTGAATATAGCTAGTGTTTACTGAGTTGCCTAAACAAATACATACATAGGTATATAAAAAGTGGAAATCGCACACGATCGCATTAGGCCAATAATTTTATTTACGATTCCACTAGAACTGTTTAGATTAAAATGATAAAATTATAAGCATTACACAAGCTTTTATTTTTCAGTTATATCAGCTGCTTTTTCGATCAAAGGAAATACTAATCCAACGAAATAGGTTTATAACGGGTTCGAGTTCTACCAAAACTTATCAAATTAAAGGAATGCCACAGTAGAAAACCGTGGATATTCAGTGTACATAGAATTTGTAAAATATAAAAAAAGAAAGCTACTGTTTTTCTTATTGTATTCATTAGTTTATAAAAGGTGCCCCATCAGGAACTTGGAGATTTAAATTTCACATTATTTTCAAATAAGGTAACTTAGCAACCTAATATTTGGTATACGTCATCTATAAACTTGTAAACGTCATCATGCAATGTTTCACGACTGAAGAACGTATCCAAATTGTTCAAATTTATTATGAAAATGGTCGTTCCATTACGAACACAATTCGTCGACTACGCGTTGTTTTTCATCAGAATCATATTCCCAGCAATACGGCAATTAGAAATTTAATGGCAAAATTTGAGCGAACTGGTTCTGTTTTCGATGTAAAGACACCACTACGTCCTCGTAACTAGGGTGAATGAAAGTGTTATCGAAAGTCCAAAACTTCAATTCGTGATCGGTCACAGCAATTGGCCACCTCAAGATCATCTCTGTAACGAAGTTTAACAAAAGAGCTTCGGCTACACGCATACAAGATCCAGTTAACACAAGAATTGAAGCCCAGGGAACATCACCACCGCCGTATCTTTGCCAGTTGGATTTTGAAGCAAACTGAATTTGATGACGAATTCTGTAAGCGAATCATATTTATTCAGTGACGAAGCTTATTTTCACATAGAGGGTTACGTAAATAAACAAAACTGCCGCATTTGAGGGCGTGAAAAGTCTCGAGAGATTATTGAAAAACCCATGCACCCACTACATGTCACTGTATAGTGCGGTTTCTTGGCCAATGGTGTTCTTGGACCTTACTTTTTTGAAAATGAGAATGGAGAAGCAGAAACTGTTAATGGGGAGCGGTATGGACAGATGTTGAATAACTTTCTATGGCCTCGTTTGAACAATCTTTACTTTCAACAAGATGGGTCCACTTGTCACACTGCCAGGAGAACTCAAAATTTACTGCAGGAGAAATTCCCTCATCGCTGTGTGATTTTTCGTAATGGTGACGTGGATTCGCCTGCAAGATCCTGTAACATAAAACCGCTGGACTTTTTCCTTTGGGGTTTCCTTAAGGATCAAGTCTACACAAATAATCCGCAGACAATTGATGAATTAAAAAATAATATTCGTGCGGCTATTGCCGAGATTAACTTGCATATGCGTGATAAAGTCATAATAATGTCTTCTTGACAATCATAAACAAGCAATTAAAATGCTATTGAAAAATAAATTATTTAGATGTAATAAATGGTTATTCTAATGAAGTAAGTATTATATTATGTAATATGTAGATGTCAAGATATTGCACTAATCATTATTAGATATTAAAGAAGACTTTAAAAACATTTCTTTTGCTAAAAATCAAATATAATATGTGCTTATATTATCATTGTTTGGATTTTTGTTTGAGTATGAATATGATTAAATAAAAATTATCAAAAATGACAAGTAACATGTACTAGAACTGACTTAAATTGGGTGTATTCTATTGGCAACTGGCTTTTTTGAGTACTGTGTGGAAACTATAGGTAGGTACTAGAAAAGTTTCAAAGGTGAACTCAGTGTACCATTTAGGTTCATATTTATAGTTCGTACTTGAGGTTGTGTCAATGCTTGAGCACGCAATTTTGACACATTTGTAATGACATTGACATGTCAAAATCGCGTGCTCAAGCATCGACACAACCTCAAGTACGAACTATAAATATGACCCTTAGTGCTACCAGTAGAAAACGCTATAAGTTTCAGACTCGAATTACGAAAGACTTCTTCAATTTAATACAAACATAATGGGACAATAATTTTTTTTAAATTAAATAAATTTATTGCAGATATTTTTATTTTTATGATAAAATCATATTTCTGCTGATAAAGCGAATAAAGGTCTGAACGATCACGTTCAATCAATTCCTGCCGATGTAAGCAGTAAACTCGAGAGAAATTCAAACAATTCTAGTACACGTACACATACAAACAACTATTGTAACTACATATATGTACCTATACATATGTACGTATAAAGTTGGACGTGCCTAGAAACTCTACACAATAATAAATCGTCTCCAAGACGAAGAAGAAAGAAAAAAAAAACTAGTCGATTTAAAATTTAAAATCTGCATAATTTATTTAAACAAAAGCATTCAATAAAATCGTTCAGTTCAACTTAACTGCCTCTATGAAATTTATATTTACGATAATGTATACGCGGCGAGATGATAATAGTATTAGCGTCGTTTTCGCGACGATTTCCGCCTCCGTTTCATATAAAAGAAGAGAAGATACGGCGGTGCAAATCGAACGAACCCGTCCATCCTCTCCGGAACGGGCCCACAGGATGAATTTTATTTCCATCGTAAAAAGGTGAAATATGTAAGTGCGGAGGCGAACACGACGAACGCTGCTGAGCTGCAAGGACCGGAGAGAGAGAGAAGATGTGCCGACTCCGGAATCGATTGGTTGACGCGGGGATCACGCCGCCGACCGGCTTTCGCCTTGTCAAGTCGCTCTCGTTTCAAGGCAGGTTTGAAGTCCGGAAAAGCTTCGCAGATTTCGCGAGCGCGGCGGCGGCGCTCCTTCTCCGATGGGGATTTCCACGTCTTCTCCACGCCGCGATATGTTGTAGCGTACCTAAGCTACGTGCGCGTACTTCGTGCACGTCTCGTCTCTTTCTCTATCGTTTTCGCCCCGTCAGACCTCCTTTATTATTATTATTATATCGCCGGCTGGCCTGGCCGTAGCCCCGGCGCGTCTTATCGAAACTGGAGCGCTAACTTTATGGAAATTTTACTTTTGGGGATTTTAACATGTCTTCTTATTTTACATAAATACCGATGATAACGGTTCTTCTTCTACTACCACCACCATCACCATCATTATCCCACTCTCGTTTTCTACCAGCTCCTTTATGTACATATGTATATAAAGAGAGAGAGAGAAATCATCGGGACGTTTATAAGTCTCCCGATGATGGTTATTCAAAGTGCTCTTCTAATATACCCAAGTATCGCAGGTATTTCATCCGTGAAAGAATAAAACAAGTGACTACAATTACCGGAATTTCTTCATCTAGATCTACAGCAAATATTACGAAGAATTAATATACACTTTGACGTCATCAAAAACTAATCCATCGTTAACGATGTATACAATACATACATATGTATATGTACAGGGTGGCCAACTAAGAATGTCGCTCGGCCATATCTCAGGAGCCGTTTACAGTACAGCTTTGGGAAAAAAATATTACTGACTAAAGTTACCCCGAGAAATATATGGAAATTATTTGGAAAAGCGTAGGATGACCGCTAGAGGGCGTAACTGATCACCGAAAATTTCAATTCTTATTTTACGCAAAATTTATCAACTTAAGGTCTATTATAAATATGAAAATCGGAATCTACTGAAAATTTTGCATATTTTACATCGGACAACTTTTTTGTATTTTGTCAAATAAGGAGAGGGGAGGAGGGGAAACTTTGTATTGAAAGAACGCTTATAACTTCCGTTCTGTCGAACCGAATTTTGCAAACTTAGTCTCGTTGAAAACAGCATTACTCCTTCAATCTAATCCGTACAAATTAGAACCAATCTAATAAGTGACATGCATGCTAGAGGGCGCTGCTTAAATTTTTTCGGAAATTTTGTTTCTTTCTCGAAAAAATTAAATGGAAACATACATTTTTGACAACAAATTAAAAAAGTAGGCTAAATTAGCAATAAATCGGCGAAAACCGGGTATCGCTATCTTTTACCAATTCGAAGATATCCGCAGAAACGTGTCCGATGGTAAAAATTTCTTTTATAAATTTAAATTATTCTGCTTCCTGTCAACGGAATTTAGCAAATTAGAAAGGATTTTCATTGGGCTATGTCTCGTAATTCAAACTGTTGAATATTGTTTTGTCCATTACCGCGAGAGGGCGTTAAAGAAAACGTAAAGTTATATTTATGCTCATACTATAAAATAGTGAATTGAAAGCTTAAGATTTTAGTAAAAAGCACAACCGTATAATACAAATAAAGAATGCAGAAAAACAACAAAAACTAAATCTTGAAGTTGTCTCCTATTATTTTCGATTCCAACTTTCACTCTACAACGAGTAGATAGAACTACTGTCTCTATTTCTGTCATAGAAATACTTTGAACGATATTTCCAATTACCACAACCAAGTTGTTACAAGCGGTAGATCGCGTTGCAAAAATAAGATATTTTTTCGACCTAGCAAATAAAAATCCCACCAAATCAAATTTGGGGTCCTGGGTGGTTATGGAAATAGACTGGCGCAGCACATTCATCATTTTGAAAAGCATATATTGTTGCAAATTGCAAGCGACATTTCTTCTATTCTGTTTTCTTTACCGCCCTCTTGCGGTGACATAAATAAAGTAAATATTAAACAATTTAAATCACTAGCAGTAGGATTAGGAAAATCCATGATAGTCCATTTTTTTGGCCGCCAAGCATTCCACGCATTGTTCTTTTCAAAAATCATAAAATTTACGTATTTAAATTCCTTTATCGCCCTCTAGCGGCGACGGGCAAAATAAAATTAAACAGCTTCAATCACTACACATAGGACAATAAAAATCCTTTCTAATAAGACCAAATTTGCTAAATTTCGTTGACGGGAAGCAGAATAATTTAAATTTATAGAAGAAATTTTTACCATCGGACACGTTTCTGAAGATATCTTCGGATTGGTAAAAGATAGCGATACCCGGTTTTCGCTAATTTGTTGGTAATTTAGCCTACTTTTTTAATTTCTTGTCAAAAATGTACGTTTCCATTTAATATTTTCGATAAAAAGCAAAATTCCCCAAAAAAATTTAAACAGCGCCCTCTAGCATGCACGTCACTTATTAGATTGGTTCCAATTTATAAGCGTTAGATTGGAGGAGTAATCCTGTTTCCAACGAGACTAAGTTTGCAAAATTCGGTTCAACAGAACCGGAGTTATAAGCGTTCCTTCAATACAAAGTTTCCCCTCCTCCCTTCCCCTTATTTCACAGAATACGAAAAAGTAGTGCGATGTAAAATATGCAAAATTTTCAGTAGATTCCGATTTTTATATTTCTAACGTACCTTAAGTTGATGAATTTTGCACAAAATAAGAATTGAATTTTTTCGGTGATCAGTTACGCCCTCTAGCGGTCATCCTACGCTTTTCTAAATAATTTCCAGATATTTCTCGGGGTCACTTTAGTCAGTAATATTTTCTTCCCAAAGCTGTGCTGTAAACCATTCGTGAGATATGGCCGAGCAACATTCTTAGTTGGCCATCCGGTACATCTGTAATTACTAATTTCACGTTGTATGTATAATTGTAATTTTACGAACGTACAGTCAAAACACGCACCCATTCCAATTCCGATTCCACACCTTTATTGATTCGTCGAGGAAATGAAAACTGCTGATTGATAGATAGACTCAATTCATTCCAATCGTATACGGGGGCGCCAGCCGAACTATCTCAATTTCCTGCATCTCCGCGTACACAAACACACATACATACATACATAAGTATGCATGTACCACTATGTATACATACGTACATTCAATTTCAAGTATTCTATTCGTTTCGGGTACCTACCGACAACTTCGAACCCGGAGGATCGACTTTAAATTCTAATTTACGATCCGGCTGCATTCGCGCGGACAACGCCGACCGTTCGAGGGGTCAACAGAACTTTCCGATGATGCTTAATGCACCGGATCGAATACGATCGGTAGCCGGGGCCAGCCAATTCACCGCCGCGTGCTCTACGAGACATTAATTTTTATTTCGGTCGACGTTTAAACGGGGGAAACCTACGACCTACAACGATTTGAATTCGATAATTGAGTATTCACCGAACACACCGGGTGTCAGTTTCTCTCTTTTTGTTCTTTTTTTTTGTTTTTGCAACAGTCGTTTACTACAGCCAGCCTGTGCATCCAGCATATCTTGCCTGCGATTATATTCCGAGCATCTTTCATGTCCTGTGCCTCTGCCGCTTCCATCCTATATAGTCGTAATTCTTAATTTGGCAGACGCGTTTTATGCGGAGAATCGAAAGACGACCGCGCTTACTGGTCGACTGGCGCTTGTCCGTTCGTTCCTCTTAATGGCCATATTTTAATTTGATTTTTATTATTATTGGTGGCAGTAAAAGTCCTCGTCCGAGATTTACGAACCTCGAATACCATCGCGTATACCCAGAAACGAACCAACGCATAGCAGAGATATTGCGGTCTTGAGTCGGTCGATGAGAATACGAATATCTAAAAAGATTGTGTGACTCAAACGAGCATATACATAATATGTATGTATAAATAAATGAAATTAAAAATGTTATGCTCTATAAAAAAATCCATTATTTTTATTAGACGCGAAGATGTTCAAAATGACGTCCTTCCATTTTGAGACAGGATCTACACTTTCTTTCAAAGGAAACGCTCACTCTTTCAAGATCGTTTAGCGGTGTTGTGTACACTAAACTTTTCAAATACCCCAGATACTAAAGTCCAACGGGATTAGATCGAGAGACCTTGGAGGCCAAGCAATGGGACCTCCTCGCCCCATCCATCTCCCAGGAAATTCATTGTTAAGATGTTCCCTAACAGCACGCGTGCGATGGAGCTCCATCTTGCATAAACTAGAGGCTCAGTCTCAGATTTATAGGTAAATCTTCCAAAAGTTCAGGTAAAGTATTTTCCAAGAACTCGAGGTATGCGCGTTATGGCAAAACAATCGGTCCTAACAACCGGTCCCCTATCATGCCTAACCAGATGTTTAGAGAGAAACGTTGCTGGTGTCTGGCTTCTCATCACACCAAACGTGATTGTTGTGGAAATTAAATATTCCATTTTTTAGTAAAACCAGCTTCATCAGTGAAAAGGATGTTATCAGCCCCCAAAAACCACTCACAGAAAATCCTTCTCACTTGATAATCCGGAGCAGTAAGGGATTGTACCCGAGGATATGGTAGGGGTATTGGAGTTGCTCATGAAGAGTTCTCCAAACAAGATTGCTGCTTACACCCACTTGAGTCGAAATTCTTCTAACACTACTAAACATGCTATTTTCTCTGAAAACATAGTAATTTACGTTCTAGAATAAATTGATTTTTTATTAATTACTGTTTTATTTGATCTGGGATTAAAACGTACCGTTGGAATAAGTTTCTTTTACAAATAAACATTTACAAAACGATAAATGCAACGATATAATAAACTGTACGTAAACAATGTCGTAATATTTTTAGAAAGAAATACAGAAAACTCAACAATAACCAGAAGTCAGTCTGTCGTCTAGCGCACGAAACGATAAGAGCTTTTGACGAAGTCCAACTCTGAACAACAGCACGTGGTGGTAGTGGTAGTGGTGGTCCGCAAGTTGTACAGGGAGACGTGCCGCTGCCATATAATGAAATATTTTCGCTTGTTTTTATATCTCAGCAACAGCAGAGACACCGGGGCTAAGAGATATTGCGTGGACGAACGGTCCACTAAGTGGTCATTAATCAAACGATCCCCCGCACACGCAGTATCGAAAGAAACGTATTTTGGTCATCAGATGTGGATGTACGTTTCGTGTGTGTGCGTGTGTGTGTGTGTGTGTGTGTGAGCGCGCGTACATCGTTGATTCTTGCGTCAGACATAAATTACATTTTTATATGGCGATAAATTACGTTTCACGGAAAACAACATACATACACACACACATAACTAGAAGTTGGTCGGAGTATGCTTTCTTTTTCTGCGGTGAAGACGGAAAATATGACGTTATTTTTATTGAACGAAGAACTTTTAGTTGTAATAGCGTAAGTACAGACGTACAATCTAAACAACTATCATTTTAAGTTTATATTGTCTAAATGCAACGCCGCCGCGTTGGATCTACACATACATACTTTGCAAATGGCTCATTTGCATGCTCGATAGCTATAAACGTCGCGGAAAGGTTATAAATACAAGAACAAATTGTATGTAGTTTCCTCCAAGGGCATTCAATTTAATTCTTTGTACAATTTATAACATCGCTTGATGATATTTAACTAAGGTTAATATTAGGAGAGATTTTCGTACGAAATTGATGGTTGTTTTTATTGCTCTCGTAAATCAAACTAAAAGTAAAAAAAAAAAAAACTTCGCCGATACGTATGTATCATTATTTTGTTAGCAGAACACGAATTTATTAAACTGCGAAAGTATTTATGTAGAATTTTCTTTATTATATATCTCGTGAATTATATCTTTGCGGAAATTATAGATCGATGACTTCCATATCATATTATTATTCCGTTATAAATATAATGTCCACGATAGTACAACTGAATGTTACAATAATAATGTCCGGAAGCGTACTTGACTTTGACAGTTGGATTAAAAATAATACTATTTGATTAAAATTTGAATAATTAGCGACTTTTTAGAACTTATATGTATGTTTAGTAATGGTTTTCTTAATTTATAGCATCTTTAATACTGTAAAAATATATCGTATACCTATATCTACATCATATGTACTAATATGAATATGTATAATTTGGAGTATTCTCACGATTTTGACGATTAGAAATATGTAAATTAGGATATTAGGAACGCTATTTTGAAAAGAAAATGATTTTCCAACGATACGTTTGTTTGGAATTTACGTATAAAGTAAAAAATCACAAATTTTGACAGTTCGTTAATAGAAATATTTAACTTACCAAATTATATCTTCTAATGCAGTTTTTCACGTAGAAGCCGTTGGTATGGATAATATTTCGATTCAAAAATAGATTATCCGAAGATTTTTAATTGAAATTAATCAATTTTACCGATGTTCTTATGTTTATTTTCACATGACATTTTCCACCAATCAGGTGACAGCATTTGTAAAAGGACGCTATGCGAGATGGGAAAACAGACAACTGATTGTGATCTATGTTTGTGTGAGTATGTTGTAAGTTTGTGCTCCGTTAAAATTCGTATTTAAATAAATTTCCTGTAGTAAGAATATAGTTTTTAAATTAAATGTGAAATCCTGCATATTTCGTTCCTACCTGTGATCGATATTCCTTAACCTGATCCAAGCGAGAGATACAATTAATGGCCTGTGAAAGATAAGTACCTTTCTACCTTTAAATTTCTGCTTCATTTTATCTTTTCTACCTATTATTTGCATGTATAAGTAAGATTAAAGATAATTATATGCGAATTTCACGTTCTTTCAACATCTATTGACTACTAAAAATATCAATAATTAATATGACAAAAATATACAAGGGTTAAAATTGGCAATTTACATTAACTGACACGCCACTATGCGGTAATTTTTAGAACTAGCGTTGGAGGTATTTCTGGTTGTATTGTTGGGTTTTATTATGTGGCCTTTATCATTTCGTCGGTATTTAATACTTTCGGTACTATTTAATGGCAGATTTGTCATTATAAAAACAATACAAATATCAGTTTTTAGTAAAGTACCATAAGTATTTTAAACAATATTCAAGATGTACAGGTAAGTGAAATGATTCAAATTTTATCTAACCTTCAATTTTGTGTGAATATAAGCAACATGTACCTTATAATAGATTATAATAACATAACAACGTTCGTAGATAAACTGATTTATTATTATTCTTAATAGATTTTATATAAATATAGAATACATTAATAAACATAACCATTAATAAATATAGTATACACTGGGATAGAATCAGCACCGGGGCCTAAACCTCTGGTTTGGTATATGTCATGAAAATTCAATGTAGTATAAGTAAAGTTCCAACAATGATATATATATATTTAGTTTAAAAGACTGAAGAACTAATTCACCGAATTAGCCAACTTTAGGTTGATTGATTAGACAATTTGTACCGACTTGTTGTTTATGAGAATACCAAAGTAATGAGATAACTATATTGTTACACATTATGATTATAATAAACTATTCAATACAGCATATAACTATAAAAAGGCACTACATTTTTATCTGGCAATTGTATTTCTGAAAATGTAAGGAACAAACATGCATATATTGGGCTGCTGGTTTTCTCATTATCAACTTCAATTTCCATACTTTTTTCCTGTCCATTTTTCCCAATTTATTTGTTACATTAATCTACTTTTTTCTTTTGAAAAGCGGATGAAGCTTAGAGAATTATTTCTACCTTTTTCGTGGGACAGCCGTAAACGCAGCAGTTTATATTAGATTTTCCCTTTGGCTTCTTACATATTTCAGTAGGTAGATGAAGTAAATCTTAAAAAAAGCCATTTCTTTATGAAGAAATTGAAATCAACATAAACTTAAACTGGCGAATGTATGAAACGTTATATGACACTATACAGGTGTACCTCCATTCGACGCCATTTTGACATCGATTGTGGCGCCACCATCGGTAATATTAATTGCCAATTTGCTTAAAAATTAGATTTTATTTGTATAGAGCTGTATTAAACCATTACAATTATTCTGGTTGTACAAATGTACCAATAAAGTTGTTGTTATAAAAAAAAAATTGGTTTTTATTTCTATACACGTTAAAAGATACGCGAGATAAGTTACTTTGAAGTGAATTGTTGTGTGAAAAGAAGTAGTAGCGTTTGCCTTATATGTACAATAATAATCTGAACGTATTAGTAGCAAAATCCAACAATGTAATATGTACGAGTACATACATACATTGGAAACAAATTCAACTTCATATTAGTTGTAGCAATAAAGTTTAAACTACCGTCTCACGTTAATGTATTAAGAAGCTGTATAATTTGAGGCACGCGTAACATACTCGCTGATGAGCGCTCGTTTTGTTCCTATCCAACCCAGCATTAAAGCGTTTAAGATCGGCTAGAGATAGGGTAACACCGCGAGCTCACGCAAAACACATTCCACTACGTTGTATGCAGAAGAACGTAAAGTTATTCTGTTATTCGGCGACTGTTGGTACTACGTTGTCTTCGTCCCTGTTGGCTGTAATTGCGTAATTCGGAGATCCCCGTGCGTTTATATTAATTAATTTTTACGATTATGACGACGTTGGGTTGGTTCTCTCCAATTGTACGTTCTATTGTGCAGAGTAGAAACGAGACGGGAAAAATACCCCGCTACGTTAGGATAACAAGTTAAATGTTCTCTAAACTTTTGGATGTTTACGTGTTGCGAACATCAACATTTAAAATAAGCATATAGACTGCGTCAATTACATATTTACAGTGTTGAACAAAAATTGTGTCTCTTACCAAAACTATTAAAATAATAATAGAATAATAAACTTAAACTTGTGCTTATAAGTATGTGTCTGTACCCGTGAAGATAGCAAAGTCACGTAAGCCGGTAAGGTAGGACGATAATCTGATGATGTTGATGCTGGTCCGTCCCTTTTCGTTATCGGAACCTCAAATATCCGGAGGCGGCGTGCACCGCCACACAGCCACGGAATTAGCATACTTACCGTTGAACGGTTAAAAGTCGACGACAAACCATGGCGGCGACGACGGCGATGACGATGCGGCGATGTTGTAGAAGTAGAAGCCCGGGAGGTAACAACAACTCTTACCACGTTGCAACATATTTCCGTCTTCCCACGGATCCCATCATATCTACCGTCTGCCGTCGTACATCGTGTTTTCATTGAATTAATTACTTGTTTGGACTCCGAGTCGAACAGAAACACACGAGCCCTCTGCTTGCAGTTTGGGAATAATTAGGCGAATAATATGCTTTTACTTGATCTAACTTAAATGTTATCAAGAACATACCTAATTCTTTTAACGCACCAATAGATACAGTATAATGAAATTTCCGTACACAGACGGTAGTACTAACCCCAGACTATTTTTCTTCGTACAGTACAGATAATAGTGCTGCAAGTCGACCCTCGAAAAAGTCAGGAGTTCTGGGGAAAAGCAGAGGGTTCTCCTCGTTTAATACCTTTTGATATTGTACCGTCAAGGTATTAAGTAGCGCGGTACAACTCTCGGGGATGGTCCGATTCGGCATTAGAGGATGGTAGGATAATGAAAGAATCACAATTAAACAGAGATATACAGTTACTCCCTTTTATCTATCTATCTGCTCTGTGTCTGCGTGTGTGTGTGTTTAGTGCGTAGAAAAGTTTTAGGGAATAAATTGGACTTGGGTAGCGCTACGGAGCTGCCTTGAATACTTCGATGTCTTCTTTGTGAGTCATCTCATCATTTATAGCTCTTATATACTGTGTGTGTATGTATAACGAAACGGATCGTTCCTTTTTTTGGTCTCTTCGCTATTTATTTGAACAAGACGAGTTGATTAAACTTCGCTAACAAAAGATCAGTTGCTTATTTTTCTAATTATATCGAGAAGTCTCTATGCTGGTTTATTTTAACTTACAAACAATACAATTCATATAACTCAATCGATATGAAACTCAATATTACCGATTCAGCGCGAATACACTAACTAGATAACAACAAAAAAAATCAAGAAACATAAAAAAAGAGACAAATAAACAGTCGTCACTAATAAAAATAAATAAGTAACCGACTCCATATAATAATATGAGATTCCCGCAGGGACTGAATTTCGAAAACGAACGAATATGTAGCGCAAAAGAAGGAAAACGAATGGAAGAAAATAGAAGAGGACAACGAGTAGACGATATAACGATATTATCCTTTTTATCAAATAATAGAATGATACGGGTCTGCCGCACGATTCACCGAGGCAGGGCTGAATCCTGCCTTCAGCTGAATTTTCGTATATGAACAATTCGCCAGACCTCTACAATTTTATATAATTAAGACTAAAGGAACAGTAACGAACATTATGTTACTAAATATAATTGGTTTTTTTCCCCCGTAAATTAATTAGAGATAGCTATCTTGAACGTTTGAATAAAATTGAATAGAAGTGAAAAAATTATATCCTTTATCCTTGTGATATAGGTACTTAGTGTGTTGAATTCGAAAAATTGTGAATACTACGAAAACTAGAACAGAACTGCCCAAACAGATTAGAAGATATCTTTTTCGTTAATAGACTATATAACTTGATCGTGTACTTATTTACGTATGCGCAAGGAGATAAAGATTACAGCTTAAACCCATATAATAGTGCATGTTAAATTATTAGCCCCGACAAAGATAAGAACGGAACACAATACACGTATACATACATAATACTCAACAACCGGCTCATTGCATAATATAATCCTTTTGAAAGGATTTGCGGACCACATCCTTCCATTAATAAGTCCTAGATCGCGGTTGGCTTTCATGCAAAACAAAGGAAAGGAATACATAAACGCTACTTTCGACCGTTCCACAGCTTACTTGTCTTTACTAAAACATAACATGCCATCCGTACACTAAACCTGATGCAACGTTTTAAAATGGAAGAGTGTACAGTACCTATGCAATATGTATGAATATAGTATACCTAGATGGTTGTAGTGTTCACGCCGTGCAGGGAAACATCATTTGAATGTGGTGTGTTTGGCACTCGTAAACCACTAAATTCGAGGCGATTCATTCGCGCTCGACTGTCCTTTTCATATCGCACTTATTTACTGGCGTCGCGGGATTTTCAATTCGAAACGCCCCTGTTTAAGCGACGGCGGTATAGATCTCTTTTTCTTCTTTTACTGCCGGCCGGTAGACAGGCTGTATTGTCCGAATAATAAATCGTGGGAGGTAGAGACTGCGTTTTGTTTATTCCTTTTTTCGCCCGGTTTTATTGAAAAATGTGTCGTCGTTTATGAAGCTCAAAGGTACTTTTACGGCAAGAAAAATGGTGCTGGAATATCCATGCATAAATTTTCACGGGGAGAGGGGAGGGAAAAACAGGTAAGAAATTATGTGTAACGACAATTTTGCAAACATCCGCACGAAATAAATTCCGTAGCGGAGGGCAAATTTCAACTGTCCGAAAATCGCGCAGCTCTAAACTAATACAGAACGCTTATGGGTTATTTATTACCGGGACCAGGATGCGGGTGGTGGCGGCCACTTTTCTCTTCGGCTTCGAATCGTTCCGATATAAAGCTTAATGATGTCACGTAGTGGTGCGGTATATACGACCGAACAGCCAAAAGGGTTCCAGTTTAATGGACCATCGCATACGAGAGTTTGTCTGGTTGGTCGGTCGGTCGGTTAGCTAACTGGCCACCCGTCCGGGGGTCCGTCGTCCTTCGATGTTAATCGTTGCTCGCAATATTGTTTAAAAGCTCTATACCTACACATACATACATATATGTATATGTAGTAGTCCCGTATATTTCCGCAACGCTTTAGGAAGCTTGATTTATAATATTCGTTTAATGATCGAGTTATACTTGAAAACAAGGATATACAATTGTTTTTATGAACAATTAATTTAAATCTGACGATAGTACATACTTCGTTCCGCTATCACAAAGATCGATCAATTAAATTTAAATAGACCACTTACACCGCTTCTAAGAGTCAATTAAATAAATCATTGAAGCATGCATCCCTATCGCGTTCGATGAAGAAAAAGAAAAAAATGAGAACTAATTTTCACAGTTCACGACCGACTTGATCGAGTACCACCAACGACGCCCCCGTCATCGAACAACTGAATGTGGCCTGAAATATTGGACGGGTGTGCTAATAATAAATATACAATAATTTGCATCTAGTACGGTACGGATCTTGATTTTCATCGCAATTTAATCATAAAATGTCTAAACTTTCATATATATAAGAAACACGAAAGAGAATATCACCGGTTGGAAGGATAAAACAGGATTAATTTCACGTAAGGGATCTTGACGTTTTGTTTTCGCCTCATACCTTTCGCCACGGCTGCCGCTATTATTTAACTTTTAATATGAAGAAAATACAACCCTTCGCTGATGCTTGTTGTTGTTGTTGTTATTCTGTTGCTGACGTTAATTTCAAAGCTCCGGCCGGGTAGGTAAGTTAAAGTTTGTAAAACATTAGGCTCTCTCTCGCGTTTTAAACGCCAACATATATCTATATATCAAGGCCATTAATGTTAAAAGTTTACACGGTAAAAAGAACAGCTATTACACTGCTGTATATATGTGCGTTGTATATTTCCGAGGCGGGCTTGTCTAATTACACAGAATGATTGTTCTCGCGTAGAATTAACAAGAAATTAATCACGAATATCGCATTAGATGACGTTTAAGTTGAGAAAATCTAGGAGACAAGATATAATCGCCGGTTCTTTTTTTTTGTTTTGGTTTTCCAGAAAACCGAAACTCGTTACTCACAGTCTACGATTTAATACCGTCATTTGTTTTTTACGCTATACCACCCTAAAACGACACAAATTCTTCCGTTTACCCTAATAAATGACCACATTAAATGTCCTTCCGATGTTGTAGTACATGCATATACATATACGGATGATTCGGTTAGAGAATTTTTCTGTATGAAACAGTTGAATCGCATGATTTTCTTGTTTTATTACCTCTAAGCCCACTTATGCTTGAATTGTTTCCCCCTTAACGTACGCATTAGCATTTGTTTTTTCGTCATTACCCTTTTCGAACGTAGTCAGCATTTATTTTGCGTTATCCTTTGAGCAAACATCAATTAAAATGCGCAACAATGGCTATATATGTACGTTATTGCTGCTACTAGAGGAGCAATGAACGGACGAATAAAGTGTGTATCATCTGTTTGTTTGCGTTAAGTTCGTATCGTGCAAAGCCCTCCTGATATATGCACGATATAATAGGTCCCTGTAGATGCTAAAAAGTTGTACGGTAGCTATATCAAACGTGTTTTAATTCGCAAAGAACGTAGTTTTTGATTTAAGTTTGGAAACTGTGGTTTAAGATTACCAAAATATGTTATTACTATTACGTTATATCTTCGCATTTTTTCGCGAATATAAAATGAATCGCTATAACAGATGGAAAAGATGGTTAGTAATAACATCATCTCATTTTCGGTATAAGTATCCCTTTCGCAGTCTAGAGAGCACGTGCTTATGTCAGCTTCACGTGTTATCAATCGTTAGCTATATATATATGTGTGTAGGAAAGGGTGTCGAAAAATTATACAAATGGACTATTTCGGGCGGCATCGGCATTTAAACGTCTATAGAACGAACGCTCTTTCACCGAGACGTGCGCCGTCGCCTAATACTTATTTTCAAAGTTGGAATTTTAAGTAAAAGGCAACAAAATGAAAAGCGGCAGCACCAACGGCGGCGGCGGCGGTGGCGGAGTGGATGGAGTCGGGGCATACGCACGCATTCACGCACAACAATAGGCGACGAGAGCGATGAATCAAGGCATATACGATCGTTTGTAACATCGGGCACGTCTGATGTAAACGTCGCATCGTCGAAAATAGAATTTTCGTTTCACGTTCTTGTTTTTCCACATCTTGTTATACATCCATCTCTCGAAATGTTATTAGACGATATATATTGACGGTCGTTATTTACAGATTTTAGTTGAACGTCTTGAGTGATGCCATCGAATAGATATTTAAATCTGAACGTGTGTATAGTATGGATCGGTGTAGGCATCGGTTCAATCGGTTTATTTTCGAAATGAACGTGTAGTGTGTATATAATAATGCAGCAGTAAAGCAACACGAGTTCTTTGAAAGAATAATAGTCTCTGTTGATTTTTTTTTGCCATCTTTAAATAATGATCATCATTGTCTACGTTTAATTTATTTTCCTTTTAGTTTCCTCGGTGTTCGTCAGATTTATATTTAAATTATTATTATATTTAATTCGTTAAACGAGAGATTCTATAAAATATTGAAACTGATGCTGGCAGTCAAAATATACATACATACATATATATATGTATACGAAACGGAACTAAATATTTAATCCGCGTTAGTTTGTCGGTGACCGTGTTTTTGGCGGATAAGGAGTCTCCCCTTCTTTGATATAACTACGTTACACCAATGAACTTAGATCTTTCGGCGGAAGAGCTTTAGCTACTCTTCAGTGTACGTAGGCGTATTAGGGGTAAATGAAACGACAACAACATACAACTATATAATACAAACGTAGTGGTACTGCGTATTCGCGACTTCTGTTTGCACATTTCCCGTTTCTTGTTTGTCTAGTTTACCGAGAAAAGGGCAAACTCAAGACGACGAGATCCTTATATATATAATACATATACTGTATATAAACGTTATGTTTTATATGTACAGTCTGTTCCAAAATTAATGTAGGCCCCCGGTGCCGAAAAACACGTTATAACTGCTCATGCAAATTAGATGCATGAAGTTTAATCGATATTTGGTTTGCACCGCATTTTCAAGATTAGTATTCACTAACGAAAAATCGTATTGGATTAAGGGAAAGATCATTTTTATGGGTTTATTTAGCCTTGGGAGCGACATTAATTTTGGAACAGACTGTACATATATATAAAGTATAAGGACTATTGCTTCTAAAATGTTAGGGTTGTAACCCTCCGCGACCTACGCAAACACTTACACCTTCTTCCGATTCTACGTCTTCTTGACGATGTCTTAGTGACAATTCCACGCTGGATATTCAATATTATACCGGGTGTTCGAATTGAAGTCGACACTATTGTTAACTTCGTTATTATTGATGCTACCCTTCCGAATACGATGGTAAAATTTAAAAAACAATTGAACTTCGCGTTTTCGAGATATTAAAAAATGGAATACCCTGTATATTTTTGCACATTTTAAACGATAATTTAATTTTAAACAAAATCTATTAATAAATAAACGAAGTACAAGCGTTAATGGAAAATCATGTAGACATTGACTAGTTATCGAAAAATTAATACACTTTGCTCTTTATTATTGTCAATATTAATCTTATTTGAACAACCAAAAAAAGAAATTCTCATTGCAAAATATTGAATGCATAACCACCCTTATAAATTTCATTTTTTTTAAATCTCCAGAAATAAAAATCGAAATCTACACGCAATACATCTACAACATTTTGAACCATAAAGGACAAGCTGATGCAGTTTAGACCGATTTTTCAAAGGCTTTAGACAGATTGGATCACAACATTATTCCACGCAAACTCAGATCATTCGGTTTTAGCGATGCTCTGGTGGGATTTTTCGTTTCATACATAACCAGTCGTAGGTACACAATATGTGTTCTTCAATGGCTACTCTTCTTCGAATTATTTTGCAACTTCAGGAGTCCCGCAGGGTTCTAACCTAGGTTCTCTAATATTTATTATGTTTATTAATGATATCACGGAAGTGATTGCATCAGAGAAAGTTCTATTCGCAGATGATCTGAAGATATTCACAAATATTAGCAGCAGTAATGACAGTTTAGCACTACAAAATGACCTTAAGAACTTACAAGAGTGGTGTGTATTGAACAATCTCTCCCTAGAGTTATATCATTTAGCAGTCCATTACAATTTTGACTACATTCTCAATAATAATCCACTGTTTCGTTGTGAAACTATTAGAGATTTGGGCGTTCTTTTTGATCATAAATTGAACTTCAATCAGCATGTTGATAACATCACCACCGCACCCAGATGCTCTCTTGGTTTCATATTCCGTAACTGCAAATCTTTTAGCAATATCAACACACTCCTTAATACGATCTCGTTTAGGGTCATATTTATAGTGCGTGCTTGAGGTTGTGTCGATGCTTGAGCTTTTGAAAGATTTCATTACAAATCTGTCAAAATCGCGTGCTCAAGCATCGACACAACCTCAAGCATGAACTATAAATATGACCCTTAGAATATGCTTCTTTAATATGGTTTCCATATTATAACAATCAAAAACGTCAGATTGAAACAATTCAGCGAAAATTTGCGAAATTTCTGTGGTTTAGGGCTGATCATGATTACCCACCTCGAAATATCGACCTGAGGTAGTATTGTCTAGATTTAACCTAAATTGCGTTTTTATTATTACTATTAGCAAGCGATTAAAAGTGACTCCTAAGCTGTATTAATATGCAATCTTGCCATCTTTGTGAAGCATCATATCGCCTTTTATGATGCCGCGCTGACTTTTCCCAACAGCGAATTCGATCCGGGATTAAACTTCTGAAAAAATGTCACCGTCCCTAGAATTGAACCCCGGCACCTATCGTCCTCTCACAACAATATGCTTAACCATATCGACCCCGTTAAAAACTATAATATGATTGCCATCAAAGTATTAACGATTTTTTGTTCGCCTTAGATGATCGATGATAATAAAATGTTTCTTTTACTTGCTAATAATCGGATATTCATTGACTCTCAACTTGAACTGATTCTTTTAAATGCTTGTAGTTCATTTATTTGTAAATTTTTGGGTGTCTATGTATTAATAGATTTTGTTTAAAAATAAATCATCATTTAAAATGTGCAAAAATATACCATTAAAAAAATTGTATTCCATTAAAAAAAATGTTTTTTTAACATCTCGAAAACGCGAAGTTCAATTGTTTTTTTTTAAATTTTACCATCGTAAACGGAAGAAAAAATGCTACTACTTTGGTCATTTAACAAACATCGTATCTTACAAAGTAGTAACAAAGTTAGCAATAGTGCCGACTTCAATTTGAACACGCTGTATAGTAGGTAAACTATAGGCGTATGGGACCAGTCACTCGACGTGGACACGCAGTATAAGCTGTAGTTTTGACAGTTAAAATCTGTGTAAACCCACCAAATTGTCATAATTATGACAGTTTGACAGGTTTTAGCTGTCAAAATACGGCTTATACAGCGTGTCCACGTCGAGTGACTGGTCCCATACGTCTATAGTTTACCTACTCTGTATATACAAAATATAACGTTTTATTGTATGAACAAATACTGCATACTATAATTTCCATTCAGTTTTGGACAAAATATGAGTATAATATAATATGTAGGTCAACTACAATATCGCAACGTGGAATGTGCATTAGGTACAAGATTTGCTAGCTAGCAACATACCGGAAAGAACACCATCTGACGCTACAATTCCGTCGACTGCGAGATTTGACCCCAACACCGAACGATGACAGATCCCTACAGCACACTCAACATTTCCCATAAAATACGGTTCACGTACGTATGCATGTATGAGTGGCATCGGTAACCGGTAACATCGGCCGTATAGACGTGCACAAGAAAAAAAAAAACAAACAAACAAGTTGCATAAGTAAACTTCGAACTCCTGACACAGTTCCTCGCTAGAAAAGCTTCGTATATTCCCGTATAAACGTAAGTGTTCCGTTCGTTCGTGATTTAAAGTCGTATAGTATAGTTCGCCGTTGTTATGCGCTACCTTTAAAGGGAAATTTTTCTTCGCCAAACGCAGGTATACCGTACAGAAATGGATGGGAGTTACGTTAGATAGACGCTACTTTCTCAGCTTTGAACTCCCGGCTCCCGGATCGTTTTATTCTTCCTTCTAAAATTGCATTGAGATATTACGGTATTGCATGTATCGGAACGCTTTAGATGGAAGTTTCGTGTTTTCCTTTTGCGCGATATATACCTACACCGGTATAACTTTAAACTGAAATCGTTTCATTTCTGGATATTAGTCCGATATGGATCTTTTGCAACTCGGAAATAAATTTATCATTATTAAATATGTATGTATATATCTAACCGTGTAATCTATCTTTATTATGATTTACGTTGACGAAAATAATTTCGGCGCAGCCCTCGGATTCTCACTCCGCTATGAAAAATGCTAATAACATTTAAACCGAAAATTCCTCTTCGAGGAGGTCGCCAGACTATCCTTTAACGCCGGCGTAATCATTTAAGAAGACGCTCCACATAAATTTCCGTATATTGGCGGGGCCAGCGGAGTTATTAACTTCCCGGATAGCGATGTGATACATGGAAGCACTTCCCGGGCTAATATGTTAATTTATGGTTAGTTATATAATAAGGGTCTGGCTTATACAAAGATGTATATACGTCGATAAGTCGAAAAAAGGCGAATAAAAGAAGGACGGGATGGTGGAGGGAAAGGGAACAAGGATAATAACTCATCGAATTTTATTCCTACCAGGGGATGTATGGGCATAACTTTTATAGATGCGAGTTATCGTCGGGTTCTAATCAGATAGATGTGATCTAGGTAGGTAAATTTTTCGTGTATCGCGGTCGTTCACGAGGGAAATGCTGTTTCAATTAAGCAATTCGTTCGAAAACCGGCGGATTCATGTCCCGTTAGCATGCGAAGGTTGATATTATTCAAAAATAAGATTATTCGTCGGTTATAAAAAGGTTGGTTCGTTATAGCCGCTTCAATTTACGCATTTTGCATTAAGAATTTATGTTAATAGCAGGTGAATGATTTTTAGAACAGCTGTTGTGAGTTAATTAATTTTTATCACGTGTGTTTGTTTGAGAATTAGTAACTCGTACGTAAATCTATTTTTAATTAAAGTTTGTTAATAAATACAGGTGGATGCATTATTGAAAAACACACATCAAATATTGGAGAAATTGGGTGTTATCATTATAATATACAGGCTGTCTACGGATAAATGATAAACAGACTTTCTAGGCATATTATTATTTACAAATATACAGGGTGTTAGAAATTTCGGCTATCTCGATCAATTTTTTAATTTAAATGGATTGCTATGTTTTTTTTTTTAGTAATTATTTCGATAGCCACCTAAATTATCTTTGCATTGATATACAGGTATGTGCACTTCTGACAATTAGTTTATCTTATATTGGGATTTTTTTTCAAAAATGTTACAGTTGCAGTATTTAACATTTTAAGACGTACGCTGATCATGTATCGAGTTATTCTTTGGATATCAATTAGAGGACTAATGCTTTATACGTTTATAAATGATGTATCGTAAAAATATATACAGGGTGTTAAATAAGTCGTGTCACAATTAGCGAAATTCAAACGCTTTTTCCTCATTTTTTTTTAATAGAACCAATATTTTTCAATATCGTTACCAAACTCCATGTAAAATTACCTTCAAAATGGTACCAATATCGTAATATGTACTTATTTATAGTATTTTAGAAAATATTACACTTTTATATAAGTCGATGTCATTCAAAGGCGTATGCAAAACACCACAGACGCGTTCACAGATAGGTTCAGTTTCTTGCTGCCAATTTGACAGTATCGCTCCTTTGTATGTATTTACTATACTACTATGTATTGTTGTTCTGAATTGTTCATTTCAGCTTGGAGATCGTTTTGAGAATTTATTGTCTTAAGTTTCCCTTTATCCTGATTTTCCATAGAACTTTGTTTTTTTTATATTTTAAACAATAAATCTGACTTTTTTAAAGCAATTTATATTATTTCTGGGAGAACTTTTCATTGATTGTTATATTTTTTGAAAGAAATATATTTAGTAGTATTTTCATACTGTTAAGAGCAGCTTGGGAATCATTTATCTTTTTTTAAAATTGTTTTTATTTCCATAAGAATTGCACTTTATATCATGACGTTACGTTTCTTACTGAAGGCGTCTGTGGTTTATTGCATACGCTTTCGGATGACATCGACCCTAGGACCCTGGAGGACTATCTAGCAGCGATCCCGCATAATGAATAGCGTTAAAGATATTTCTAACAAAAGTTTAATATCTTGGAAATTAACTAGTATAAATTGATATCATTTGAAGGTAATTTTACATGGAATTTGATCGCAATATAAAAAAAAAGTATAGGTTTCATTAAAAAAAATGGAGAGAGAAGTGTTAGAATTTTGGCAAATGTTACGTGACATATTTAACATCCTGTATATATTTTTGTATTATACCATTCAGAATCATGTAAAGTGTTAGTCCCGTGACATATTTAATACCCTGTACATATTTTTGTATTATACCATCTAGAAACATGTAAAGTGTTAGTCCACAAAGATACCCAAAGAATAATTCGATACAAAGAATATTCATATACCCAAAGAATAATTCGATACAAGATACCCATCTTCAATCTACGTCTTAAAATGTCAGATGCTGCATCGATAAAATTTTTGAAAAAAAATTCAATAGAGGCTAAACTAGTTATCGAAAGTGCACACAATTATACAGGGTGACATAGAAAAAATTACAATGCACAGTAACATGTGATTGAGGACCAAGACTGCTTTTTGTTTTCAAGTTACAAACCGTTTTTTTATATTCTTGTTTTTTACTTTACCTAGGCAATCACTGACCTAGGCGAAACGTTCTGCCATTAATTTTGTTTATCGATGAAGCAGGTTTCAGTCGTGATGGCATTTTGATTATTCACAATATGCATTATTGGAGCAATGAAAACCCTCAACAGAATGTAATACGGAATCACCAGCATGGTTTTTCCTTTAATATGTGGGCAGGTATAATCGACAATTATCTAATTGGTCCATTTCGAATGCCTAGACGATTGATAGGCGAACTTTTTTGGAAAATGAACTGAATACTTTATTAGAAGATGTTCCATTGAATATTATAAGAATGTACTACATCCATGACGGAGCGCCAGATCATTATTCTAGAAGAATAAGAGAGTTTCTGCAACGACAAGTTGGAAATAGGTGGATTGGTCGTGGGGGCCAGCTCATAGTCCCGACCTTAATCCCCTCGATTTTTCATTTCGGGGATTTATAAAATGTGAAGTGTATTCCGCAGAAATAAATAGTGAAGATCAATTATGGAACAAAATTGTGGAGTCTGATGATAGATTTCGTTTCAAAGATGCAGTCAGTCATTAACAGGAACATTGGAAATGTGCATTCAGGAACGAGGTCACCAATTTGAACACCTTATGTAGAACTATGTATCTTATATTTTTTAATGTTGTTTTGTTTAATAAAAGCGTTTTAACTTCAACAGCTTCTAACTTGAAAACAAAAAGCAAACGGACATGTGTGTATAGGAACTTTTTTTGTTATTTCTTGGTGCTCTATCACATGTTGCTATGCGTTGTAGTTTTTTCTATGTCACCCTGTATATAATTACAAACGTAATTTAAGTGGCTATAGCAATCTATTTAAATTAAAAAAATTGAATAGTGCTGCGGGAATTTCCAACACCTCTGTATACCCTGTAACAACAAATTTCATTTTCTTAACTTTGTTAGTTTCCATACCAAACTCCAGGGACACACTAATGACGCACCCGGTATAAAAGGTTTTGTTTGTTAGGACAATGCAAATTATTAAATGATATCAAAACCTTTCACGTTCCAAGTGTTTATTACGAAGGCTTATTCTAGGTTTTGATCGTGTCATATAGTCTAAATCACCACGCAAAAGTTTCAGTTATTTTGGAATCTTTTACGTTTTTTGTCAGTTAAAGACAATAGTCTACAACAGTACTACGTTTACGAAAAAGAACATCACGGATTCGGTGTAGGTATATAGCCCACAATATCTATTGTGTAACTTTATATTGGAAACAAGACTATTATTAAAAATAAAAACTACACAGCAGATTCGCCGTCCTCATACTTTGAGCAGTTATCCTTAAAAGAAGTCATACGATATCTGAGCTTGCGCTAGCCGGAAAATCCTTTTTGAAAAGGAGTACCTTTCAACTAGCTGATGTATAATAAAGCGTAAGGACAAAGAGAAATACAAGCTCGTAATATTCACACAGAAAAGAACAGGATGAAAAATAATATCCTTTCTCGTTATTTCCTAACCGTCGCGTCGGTCGATGTCTAAATAACAACAAAAGAAGAGCGCTGCTTAAACATACAAATTTAACGCTAGATATCTTAATATTGCAAATCTCCGGTTTCTGTTTCGTACGTTGTTCGCGTCTGAAACGACCGGCTCTAGACGTCAATCGTCGTGAAAATCAGACAATAATGACGCGCACTAAATCGAGAAGTGGAAAGTTTTTGAAGAGGCATCCTCGGGGGAGATTATCTCTTAGATGTATAAGAGAAGAAAAAGAAGAGGCCAAATCGAATCAACGACGGACAAAAGTCGCTGTAGAAGTAAAAAGTTAACTAGTTCTGTTATGTGGGTGTGTTGTTTGCTGTGAACGTTGCGTGCAATATTAACGATTAAGGATGAAGTGTCTTAGAATCCCTTTCATTTTTTTTTTGTCTTCCAAACGAGAAAACCAAGTTAATTTGCGTAGTAAGCGTTTTATTGTTAGTTCAGCGGAGAGTTCCGAGTTGCATATAGCCCATAGCCCCGGTCGGTCATACACTAGCTTTATACCTAACGCTTAGTTGGCTTCGCTTTGTACGACTTCTGACGAGCATCCACAGGGTTAAGCCTTACTAATTATTCAGCAGATAGGCATATAATACCTACGTTTCATTCTACTTCACCCTCATCATTCCCATCCTTGTCTATATCTAGCGTCCTTTATTTTATATAGTACGTATGTACTATGTTGTACATACATTCTCTCGGAACGGGCAAGTTTTAAGTGTATAATACCTCTCGGTATTTCGACCCTTATTCGCCCAACGAGGTCCCGATCCTCGTTATATATTAATAGGTTCGCGAATTTGAAAGGTATACGACGAATCGAGTCTATTAAAAAATTCACCATCCGTTGAAAGCGAAGAATACCTGCTGTTAAAAATAATAAATATTGCTTTTTATGCTTATGTACCGGGTGGCCAACTAAGAATGTCGCTCGGCCATATCTCACGAATGGTTTACAGCACAGCTTTGGGAAGAAAATATTACTGACTAAAGTGACCCCGAGAAATATCTGGAAATTATTTAGAAAAGCGTAGGATGACCGCTAGAGAGCGTAACTGACCACAAAAAAATTGAATTCTTATTTTGTGCAAAATTCACCAACTTAAGGTACGTTAGAAATATAAAAATCGGAATCTACTGAAAATTTTGCATATTTTACATCGCACTACTTTTTCGTATTCTGTGAAATATGGGGAAGGGAGGAGGGGAAACTTTGTATTGAAGGAACGCTGATAACTCCGGTTCTGTTGAACCGAATTTTGCAAACTTAGTCTCGTTGGAAACAGGATTACTCCTCCAATCTAACGCTTATAAATTGGAACCAATCTAATAAGTGACGTGCATGCTAGAGGGCGCTGTTTAATTTTTTTTTGGGGAATTTTGCTTTTTATCGAAAATATTAAATGGAAACGTACATTTTTGACAAGAAATTAAAAAAGTAGGCTAAATTACCAATAAATTAGCGAAAACCGGGTATCGCTATCTTTTACCAATCCAAAGATATCTTCAGAAACGTGTCCGATGGTAAAAATTTCTTCTATAAATTTGAATTATTCTGCTTCCCGTCAACGGAATTTAGCAAATTTGGTCTTATTAGAAAGGATTTTTATTGTCCTATGTGTAGTGATTGAAGATGTTTAATTTTATTTTGCCCGTCGCCGCTAGAGGGCGATAAAGGAATTTAAATACGTAAATTTTATGATTTTTGAAAAGAACAGTGCGTGGAATGCTTGGCGGCCAAAAAAATGGACTATCATGGATTTTCCTAATCCTATTGCTAGTGATTTAAATTGTTTAATATTTTCTTTATTTCTGTCACCGCAAGAGGACGGTAAAGAAAACAGAATAGAAGAAATGTCGCTTGCAATTTGCAACAATATGCTTTTCAAAATGATGAATGTGCTGCGCCAGTCTATTTCCGATCTACCGCTTGTAACAACTTGGTTGTGGAAATTGGAAATATCGTTCAAAGTATTTCTAAGACAGAAATAGAGACAGTAGCTCTATCTACTCGTTGTAGAGTGAAAGTTGGAATCGAAAATAATAGGAGACAACTTCAAGATTTAGATTTTGTTGTTTTTCTGCATTATTTATTTGTATTATACAGTTGTGCTTTTTACTAAAATCTTAAGCTTTCAATTCACTATTTTATAGTATGAGCATAAATATAACTTTACACGTACTGTTCATTTCAAAAGTCACAAAATTTAAGTATTTGAATTTCTTTAACGCCCTCTCGCAGTAATGGACAAAACAATATTCAATAGTTTGAATTACGAGACATAGCCCAATGAAAATCCTTTCTAATAAGACCAAATTTGCTAAATTTCGTTGACGGGAAGCAGAATAATTTAAATTTATAAAAGAAATTTTTACCATCGGACACGTTTCTGCGGATATCTTCGAATTGGTAAAAGATAGCGATACCCGGTTTTCGCCGATTTATTGCTAATTTAGCCTACTTTTTTAATTTTTTGTCAAAAATGTATGTTTCTATTTAATTTTTTCGAGAAAAAAACAAAATTTCCGAAAAAATTTAAGCAGCGCCCTCTAGCATGCATGTCACTTATTAGATTGGTTCTAATTTGTACGGATTAGATTGATGGAGTAATGCTGTTTTCAACGAGACTAAGTTTGCAAAATTCGGTTCGACAGAATCGAAGTTATAAGCGTTCCCCTCCTCCCCTCTCCTTATTTGACAAAATAGTACAATATTCTCTGGTAAATAAAATAATTTCAGATACGATTTTGCGGATGTAGTCAGAGATTTGTGTTCATCACAATCTAAACGCGTTCGATAAACTGGACAAACAAGACGAGATTGTACGTCAAGAGAGAATCGTATAGGTACTCGACGAAAAATTCCCAAATTTATTATCTCGATTTGATATTGATATTCATACGTAAAGAAAACATAGGAACACAAGAGGTAAGAGAAAAAAAAAACCTGTCGAAAATATATGAAATTTAGGCGTTGAAATTCCATCAGTTCGTTTTTTTTCACTCAATTCTCCCCTGAGCGGTGAGAGGCTTTTCCGACCGCCTCTTTTCATAAACTTAATTCCATTGTGATGAATTGGTCCGCGATGCGTGAGTATATGAAAAGTAAATATTATCCCGCTGGAAATGAAAAGAATAAATAGGTAACATATACAATACGAGATGTATGTATAGGGAAGACATATATATGTACTATTCTTACGGAGTATACGTGTACGTAGGTAGATGCGGGAACGAAAGGAATTGAAAGGAAAAAAAAAGGAATGAAAGAAAGCAGCGGTACAATACGAGAATTCAGACAATCATAAGAGATCATAAATAAGATCTGCTGGGCGTTTTTCCGAAAATGGAAAATATAAATAAGGCGCATGCTAACATGGAACGCAACTCTGGAAAAAGATGGAATTTACGGATCTCGTTTCACGTGAAATACGATAAATTGCGTTTGATACACGAATGAAATAACATCTCGATTCTACCTATATCGTTTAATTTAATTGATAAGAAATTAATTCAACGCGTCAACTTTATGTTGAGGTTTTGGTAGGTACATTTTGGATAAAATAGTAGTTTTGTGTACATACATACTTATTGGCAATCGTTAGTAAAATGCAGTTACTCAATAAAACGTTTCTAACAAACAATCAAAGAGTTACCGTCCCGAAAGGTTGGTATTTTCCTCGTACTCCCTACTTCGCTGTTGGGATACAATTAACAACGCAACGTTGTGTTACAACACTATGAAAGAAATAAAAAAGTAATTTAAAATCCTCAGATGCTAATACAACGCACCAAGAATTTCTAAATTTAAATTTTTAGGTGCAGAAGTCTGATAACCTACTGCCTACAACAACAACAGTCACTGCTTTAATATGAAGAACCCTTGTAGAATTGGCACATGGAATGTCAGAATCATGCTGGATACAACAAAGCTGGATGAGGTATTAAATGAAAAGGATTTGTTTAAGATAGACATTTTGGGGTTATGTGAAACAAGATGGCCGGGACAAGGAGATAAAATAAATAAAAACGGCTCTACGATTTTATTCTCGGATAAAGGCGAGCATGAAGACCGACTAAACGGAGTAGGCATCATTATAAGCAAAAATGCACGGAAGAGCTCAATGGAATGCAAGCCTATATCATACAGAATCCTCACTGTATAGGAGGAAAAAATCCTAGATTAGACACATAACCATAATACAATGTTATGCTCCCACAGAAGTCTCGGATGAAGAACCTAAGGATGTTTTCTATTAAGAACTATCAAGCACCTTGCAGAAAGTAAAAAAGGGTGATCTAATAAATGTAATGGGCGATCTTAATGCAATAATCAGGAGAGCGAAAACATTATGTGTGAACATGGACTAGGACAACGTAATTCTAACGGCGAACGTCTTATAGAGCTATGCATGGAACACGATTTGATCATAGGAGGAACGCAATTTCTACATAAAGACATATCCATAAAGTTACATGGATATCTCCTGACCAACAGATGCAAAATCAAATTGATCACATCGCAATAAGCAAAAAATGGAGAGGCTGTCTTAATGATGTGAGAAACAAACGCTCTGCAAACGTAGGAAGCGGTCATCATTTGCTAATAGGGAAAATTAAGCTCAAACTAAGCGTTATAGAACGTAAGGCACAATTTAGGAAGAGAAAACGATATAATGTGGTAACACTGCATAACGAGACAAACGCTAAAAGATGGAAAGATCGAATGGACCAGCTATCAATTTAAAAAATTGGCCTCAGGAAAACTTTGAACAAAAAATCAATCAAACCTTGTCAATCGACGAAAAGTCGCGTATTACCGAAGAATATAGCAAAATTCACTAGAACATCAAAAGGAACGCGAGAAATGATAAGCGTAAATGGATTGATGGCATAGCAACAGCTGCAGAGGAGGCGGCAGCATCGCACAATCTGACAGCATTTTATAAGAGCACAAAACTTTTATCTAGCAGAGAACTTTATCAAAAACCAACCTATTCGAAGTAAAAATGGGGAGCTAATCACCACAACAAAAGTACAACTAACCCGTTGGGAACAGTATTACAGCGAACTCCTAGAACAAATCCCAAATCCTAGTGAGGTTGAAACAGAAGAATACGACCACGATATCAAATATTTAGAGATTGACCAACATATTCTTACGGAGAATGAAATTGCGGCCAATATCGAAACCTCATCTCAGATTTTAAAACCACTCTTAGAAAACATCTGGAAAAAAGAGGAAATGCCCAAAGAATGGAATACGGGATTAATAATTAAAATACCAAAAAAAGGGGACATCAAAGAGTGTGAGAATTGGAGGTAAACACAGTATCCAAGATAATGGCCTCCATTCTATATAACCATATAAATGGAAAAGTTGACCTCAAACTTAGGAATCAACAAGCAGGTTTCAGAAGCAGAAGATCATGCATAGATCATATAACCACGATGCGACTACTAATCGAACAGTCATAAGAAAAGAACTCAGGGATGATACTAATGTTTATGGATTTTTAAAAAGTTTTCGACAACATGAATCAAAGAAAGCTGTGGCATAAACGCGAAAAAAACTAAACAAATGAGAATAGGCGACACAGATATTACAAAAGTGAAGCTATGTTTAGGACACAAGGAGATCGAAGTGGTTGATAAGTTCTGCTATCTGGGGGCACATAACTTGATATCTTAAATAGGATAAAGAAAGCCAATCAAGCTTTTGGAGCACTCCGAAATATATGGTCGTCATCAAAAATCAACAATAAAACCAAAATTCGAGTATTCAATAATGGTAACGTTAAAACTGTTACGCTGGTATGGTTGCGAAACTTGGTCTATAACAGAAAAGAATGCGAAGAAACTACAATCCTTTCTGAACAAATGCCTGCGGAGAATAATGAACTCTGGGCAAGAACCAATCAAGGCTAGGACACACTTTGCGGAAAGAGAGCTCAGACATAACTAGACAAGCTCTAAGCTGGGACCCAATCGGGAAAAGAAGTAGAGGACGGCCTCAAAATACCTGGAAAAGATCGACTAACGAAGAATTGAATAGAATGGGAGAAAGCTGGAGAGGAATAGCAACTCTGGCAAACAACAAAAACGCTTGGAATAGCTTTGTGGATGCCGAATGCTTCTACAAGGAGCGATAGGAACTTTATATACAGAGTGAACAAAATCAAGTGAAGGGTGAATTATTTAAAATGTACAGTTGGGAACACTGAGTAATTGGCAGCAATAATAGCGCGAACTAACTTGCATGTAAATTGTTTTGGCAGATTCTATAAAGGTTATGTATACTACGTGAGTAATCTAAGTACAAATATGTCGGAAATCCGATGAAAACCGCAGGTAAATAGCAGTATTATAGACGGTAATAGATGCAATAGAGAAATAAACCTTCAATGACAGCAAACGAAAACAACCAAATGACAGAAAGCACATATTTGTTCAGTATTGCTAACTGTAGAATGTAAAAATCAAGCGAACCAGGGATTTTTATGCTATATCCTTTCATTCATACATACTTGAGTGTAGTAATACAACAGTCTGTCTACCTGATATTTTTATTTTAAAATTAAATTAAATCAATTCATATAGGTAGATAAAATAAAAACAAAAATCTGATCTTTCCTTTTCCCTTTCAAACAACGCAATAAGTCTTCGACCAACTTTCTTTTTTCGACAAGCTAAGTGGGCGTGAAATTAACGAAAGCCACCGCGATGAAAATGACGTTTAAAGGTAGCAGATGGCACGAATCGCGAAAACGGCGGGTTCGATCATCTCGTGAAGAGATCCCTACGTTCATCACGCATCCCAACATACCGCATCGTTCGGCTTCCTATCCTATATATAATACATATAGTAGGCAGGATTTGGAACGTTCAAGTTGACGACTACGATCGTGACATCTGTGAGTCGGATGAGGCGAGAAATTGGTTATCCGGGCGTTATTGAACTGCTCCGCGCTGATAGGAAAGAAATCGAAATCGTATAAATCGCGATATTTCTATGATTCTTCTTCTTTTTTTTTGGTAAATGTAATTTTTTGAGTCCCCCTGTATACGGCTATAAGGGTCTAAATGCGTTAGGTATATGATTTAATCATTACCCATCTGTTGTTTCGGGCCGATCGATCTGATCGGTGTGTGTGTATATGCGAGAGAAACCCTCGGGGGATTTCCCTTTTCCACCAGGGGAAAAAGAGAGGATTTGTTCGACGGAAAACGGGTAGGTAGAGAAGTAGCGATGCGCCTATCCATTTAATTTTTGCTTCCATCCGAGCATCCTCAAAGGTTAACCGCCACAAAGCTTAGTTCGGAGAGCACCTCCTCTATTGATTCTGGATAATTGATAGAGGTGTACACAAGATGGGTGTGTTGTATTGATTTAGAGAGAAGTTAGTTTTAGATTGTTTTAACGGAATAGTTTATAATTACAAAATAAAAATAAGATGAGAGGATATTAGGTTTAACAGAGGGTGAAACTGCTACTCCATCCCGTCGGATTTTATTAGCGGCATTAAAAGCGTTTCCAATTTATCAGAGCTCCGAAGTGTAGGATGCCGCGCCACGTCTTCGTGCTCTTTTAAAAGATAAACAACGCCTTATTATGAGTGACACCTCGCTTGAATATAAAACACTCAATTTCATGCGTTGTGATCGCGTCACTAATACGGTAGGGCCCGCACCCGTAATATAAAAAGGATCTGTGTGTGTGTGTGTGTGTCTCAATATCGGCAGCTCTAAGAGCATAGCGCCCGGCTAAATTGAACGGTTCCCTTCGTCTTATTCTTATTCTCTTTTTCTTTATCATGCTGATGTAATTTCTGCACGAGGTTGAGGATGATTTTGTCAACTATGTATACTACTATATAGTATACCTGGAAGATTGCAGTATCAACTGTAAATCTATGGGTAACAATTTATATAATTGGATTAAATTATAATGTAATTTAACTATAGCACAATCCAAAGGCATCAAAATTATTTTCTTATTATTGTTTAATAAAGATTATTTATCTTAAAATCAGATTAACATGTTTCTACTATAAACTTACCAGCAACGATTAGGGTAGCGTTCCGACTTCTAGCTTTACCCAAAGCGTTAGCTGCCTCGCACCAATACACTCCGCCGTCATTCTCTTTCCTGCTCTGCACCACCCTCAAGAAAAATAGATTCCCAGCCGGTAATAACACCCGATGAGATCTGGCATCTTGAGGCGCCGTCCTTACGGCGATGCCGTCCTTGAACCACGTGATCGTAGGCTCCGGTTCACCATTAGCGTGACAGTTTAAAGTCGCAGGTTCGTGACGAGCTACCGTAGTATCTACAGGATGTTCGGTAATGCGCGGAGGTTGTTGACTAGCGTGGTGATAACCTGCGAAAGAAGGAAAAATCGAATTTAAAACACTATAGCGCGTAGAATTACGAGAGAGAAACGGCAGTTGTTTTTACGATTGATGCCGAATAAAAAGTCGCGTGTAAAGCATGCTATTTAGGAGAACGTTTAATAAAGAGGAGATAATTTCATATCTGCAGGGTAGCAGGAGTCGATTTCCAGTTGAAAGCGAGTCGTCGCAATAAAAACAACATTTTTATTCGACCATCGATTTGTGACGGTGCCAACAGATCCCGTTTAGAGATGTCTCGACGTCCGACAACAGCACAAGGGAGATTACAATCCCATAAAAGACATCAACGCGATATAGAGAGATATACACTATACGCTGTGTAGTACACAACGGAAACCAATTTCCACAGATAAACTTATTACGATCTCTAGACAGTTTCTCGCAATTAAAGCACGATATACGGATGGAAGGAAATAGTTGGCAATCCTTCGCGAAATAGTCTGGGGGAAAGACACTAGGCGCCATTATTTGGCGTATGTGTGCCACTGCCGTGTCGAATTTGCGTCGAATACTGCTATATACATACATAGATTGTTCGCTTATGTTCTTCATAACCACTACATATACGACGACATCGTATGTTGAAAACGTGCGCGTATATAATGGAGGAAATCGTAGAATGCTGGGTTTCTCCTTCTAAAGACATTCTGCTGTATTTGTATTGAGTATTGAGCTTTTGGTAAACTGCCGGAACGAACAAAGGGCATTTATGTTGTAGGGGAGACCGGGGCAAGTTGTCACAAAATTTGCTTTTTGATTGTTGGAGAAGCAGGGTTAACACTTACTGTTTTTGTCAATAGCCTATCTTTTAGTATATGCTCTTGGCTTTATTTTCCCAAAGTTTTGAGACTATAGCGTTAAAAGGTTATTTACAACAACAAAAATTATAGAAGCGGATTTTTGTGGCAACCTACCCCAACCCTGGATTGGTTGTCACATGGGGTCCCGAGGGTACATAACTCATGAACCCAATTCTTACATTCCATACAACGGATCCACTTTTCCCTTGATTTACGGAAAATCTAAACAAACTAAACAAAAACAATCTTCTTCATCGTCTTCACTGCTCAAAACTTGATTTTCTTTTTCTTTGTGATTCGTTTCTTATCTTTTGCCTTGTAATTTCTTTCTGCTGTTCCTCTAAAAAGATTTTTCTTCACTTTTTTTTGCTGTATTTTTTCAGCGTGTTCTTCCAGTTTGCTTTTCCGGCGAATCTATTAAAATTGCTGTTTCCCTTTTTCAGCTGTTATTTCTGTTGGTGACTTTTCTGGGTCCAGCTTTCGACAAAGGTCTCACTTCATTCGGTGACTTATGCGGATTGCCCGGTTTGGGGCTGCTTTGGAAGATGGTTTTGAGGCTGTTAAGGAAGCTGCTGCTCTGGAAGCTGTTTTGGAGAGTGCTCTCTGTTAGTGACATTACTTGGTGCAAAATCTACATCACGATTGATTGGGCATATTCCTGTGCACCGGAATCCTGATGTAATATTGGACGGAGTCATTACAAGCGGATATGCGCGAGCAATGAGCTGTGGAATGTCATAGATTGTCATCGTTTTTCCAGGGTTGTTCAGCATCCAATCGTCACAAGCTGAGTTGAAAAATTTCTTGAGTGGTCCGAAAATAGTATGATCAAAGGGCTGCAGTTTATGCGAACAGTGCGGGTGAAACGTTAACATGACGATTCCATTACTTTTAGCAAAATTAAGCCCTTCTATGCTGAGGTGGTTTCAAGAACAAGTAGATTCCCGGATTTATTTGCAGTTCCATCAGAACCTGGAGGCGCACGAGCTATGAAGTGTTTATGAAATTTCACTCTCGGAAAAACGAAGAATGGTGGGATATGATTTTCAATCGCAGAGACAGCTGAACGGGCAACAATTCTGTCTGGTCTTTGAATCGAAGTAGCCCCAGTTTCGTCCATATTCCCAATTTGATGAGGTTCAAAATGATGTGTTCCGAGAACCGTTGCAAAATTAATGAAAAACAATTCCACATTCGTTGAGTTGAAACTTGTCGCTCGTTCTAAGCTGGCTTTCTCAAGGAAAGAGTATTGTGCCTCTTCATAAAATCAGCAAACCAGCGCACTCATTATCGGTCCATTTGGGACATGGAATGGAGTTAGCTATGCAAAGACTGTAATTTTTTATTTTTTTTTTGTCGTTAAACCATAATAAGTCTCCGAAGCTTGAACAATATAATAATTGCCAACTCCGACTCATCCTCAACAGAGAAAATTTTTCTATTTGGATAGTAAGTATCCAACGGGGATGGATGGCCGGACTCTATTTGCATCAACAATATCATCTTGGGAAATTTTTTACAATATCTTGCTAAAGTTCGATAGTTAATATTATTTTCACAAGCAGCTGCACGAATTGAAAGTCCCCCTTTTTAACTCTTCCTACTGCCGCAAGCATAACGGCTACTGTCCTTTTTCAAAGTTTCTGACCATCTTTCAGCTGAAACACTAAACACTTTAATCCACTAAACACCAAACTTGACTCCGTAAACTGTATCGCTTGTCTGGCTATCACTGCAACTCTCGCGGTGTAGTTTTATGTTGTGTTCAATTGGTTTTGTGACAGCATCATCTTTCATGATGAAACTTTGCTCCCAACAGCGAATAAGTCGACGGGATTTTGAAAAAATCCAGAGAATTGAACCCCGGCACCTATCTAAAGTCACCAAACTTGATATTATGATTATGATAATGACAGCATTGCTGTTGAAACGCGTCGGTGGGTTAAAGCGTTTAGTGTTCTACTTCTGCACCAAGAGATCCAGTGAAGAACTTCTTTTCATCTGAAAAAAACGAGAAAAGAACTAGAAAAAACTACCGGGGTTGGTATGTCACACGAGATAACCATCTCCGAATTTTTTGTGAGAACCTGCCCCGAACGGCCATTTTAGACTAAACAAGATCTGGCGGGAATGCACTCTAACCTTACCGCAAGATTGATACGTAGTCACATCCTTCAATGTTATTGAATCAATGAGAAATGTTTGAAACACATTTTAATTAAATACGGAATAAACAGTGAAATGTATAGCATATAAGAGTATACTTCCAGCAGCAAAATCACAAAAATTTCAATAAAATCTAGAGTGGTATTCGTGACGGCCGCTAGATGGCAGCAGCGGCTGAGAACTGAACTTTGTGACAACCAGCCCCGGTCTCCGCTACAATCAAATTTTGTTGATAATTTTAAACGAAAATAATTAATTGTTAAATAAACATCCTCAAATAGTTCGCAAAATGATTCCTCACTAACAAGAATTCATCTCCGACGTCTCGTTCGTTTGTTTGTTTATAATTTGAAAGTTTCGCAGAAGAAATGAAAGCGGAAAATCTCATTCAATCCAGTTACACTCCGCTCCGTTCTCAACTTGAAATTCTCTTGAAATCTTTTATTTTTATCCGGCACTCGTATTCCGTTGCATACGCAAACAACAAAACAACAAACGCCGCACGATCTTGACTAGATGAGCGTTGAGATTTTCGTAATTTTCTCTTCTATAACTAATTCGCAACCCGAACATTTATAGAGGTATAATACGTCCTCCTCTCTTTCTTTTCTAATTTATTCGAATTTTTTGTTGTGCAACTTTTTGTGATACAATAAAAAAAATAGTCTAAATTAGCTGGAGATGTAGAAAAAGTATTAAGATACAGGGTGCTTCTTTTAATAGGAAAAAAAAAACTTATACAGTTGTCCAATTATTGTATGGAATTTTGCATGAAGAATCCAATTTATATATGGGATTTTCACGCAATTATAACTTCAAATATTAAATTTTTTTATTAAAGTGAAAGAGGATGCATCAATTTATAAAATTGACTACCTAAGTTTCTTAAATTTAAAAGTTAGATTGTATTTACTTTAATTCACGGAAAATCATTTTATTTCATAAATCACGTAAGCGATGCTTCTCATATATAGACGTAAACTCAAACACATTTAAATAATTGAAGCTGTTGGTAAATATTTCAATAAATCAGCGGTATATACGGAAGCATATTTTTATAAGGACCCGGAAATATCCGGGCGGGGTAACGTATTTCGAAACTTACGATCGTAAATCACATCTGTTGCGAACCAATTTTCATCTGTTCGAAACCCGACGAAGAAAAAGAAAAAAGAAGCAGGAATAAATAAAATAGCAGATGAATAACACGATATTTTAAAAAGTACAGCAAGTTTGATCGGTTCTCCATAAATATATCGGTCTCCCTTTTCATCCGATACAACCAATATCGGCGTAGTATACGTAGTAAACGGGTGGGGGTAGAAGAAAAACTTTTACTACTTTTTTTTCCCCCGCTACTGCCGTTCGAACGACTAGCGAATATTCGTTCCTGTTTCTCTTTTTTTTTTATTATTATTTCGGTTTTTGTCGTTCGTTGCAACGGCGGAATTTCCTCGTTTTCTTATTGGCGTTTTTCCGAAATTGATACTTTTTTAAAAGTTAGATCTTCTATCTCCCTCTCTCTCTCTTTCCCCGTCTATGCAAACAGCTGCGAGTGAATTATCGCTTTAATATAGTTTATAAATATGGAAAAGTTGAGCGGAGCGTGCACTTTGAATTTTGGCAGAGCGAATAGATATTGCAAAAAATCTGCGGATGGAATTGCGATTGTATATACACTCCTTCGGTAAATTTAGATAATGGATGTCTTTCGGAGGAAACTTTATATTAAAATAGTTATTTACATTGCGAGCTCGAGCTTCGGAAAGTGATATTTTACTATAGCTGAACAAGCTTAGTTCGAGGATGTGTTCTATACAGGGTTTTCATACTTAAGTCGGCACTATTGCTAACTTTGTTATTATTGGAGCTACAAAGTTGGTTAAATAGGCAAACTAGTGTAGTTTTTCAAGCAAATTACAATGGCATTTAAAAAAAAATAATTGACGTACTGGGTTACGTGATATTATTTATATAATTCTGAACAAAAACTTTCCTATGAACTTTTATCCTAAAGTCAATAATAACAGAGTTATTGATGATTGTTTTTACAGAAACTAAAAACAGTATTGTTTATTTTAAGTTATTTTATTAGTTTCGAAAATAAAAAAAAACAAGAAATTTTAAATTCAGAGCAGATGCTCAAAAACATCACCCTCTTGCTCCAAGCACTTTTGAACCCGCCTGTTAACGCTTCTAGTAGCCTTAGCAATGATTCTACCATCAATATTATTAATAGAATGGCTGATGCTTTGCTGGAGATCTTCAAGAGTATCATACCGTCTTTCACAAATACACTGCACTTTTCCAAATCCCCAAAAGAAGAAATCCAAAGGTGTTATGTCCGGTGATCGGGGAGGCATACGAATAGGCCCGTTAGTTGATAGATATCGGCCATCAAAAAGGTCATGTAATAAGTTATGAATTTGGCGAACATTATGGGCAGGAGCGCCATCTTGTTGAAAGAATATCTGTTGTCTATCCATTAAATTCAGGTCATCCAAGAATTCTCCAAGGGTAGCGGTTAACATTTCGACATACCTCTCGCCAGTTAATGCACCTTGATCAAATACGGGGCCTACAATTCTTGAATCAATCAAGCCACACCAAACATTAACACTAAAGCGTCTCTGCGGATTACAAGGACGGAAAAGCATCGGGTTTTCTCGACTCCAATAGTGGCTGTTCTCCCTGTTGGAGAAATTTGATTCGTCACCCCAAAGAACCAAACGCCAAAAATTATGGTTAAGTCTAACTTGATTAATGTACCACTGACAAAACTGAGTCCGTCTTTCTTGATCTCCCGGTACCAACGTCTGAATAGGTCTGTATCTGAACGGCACAAACTTATGTTTTTTTAGAATATTGTGAATAGTTCCCAAAGATAGTCCACTTTCTTCCTTTAAATCATTAATTGCATTATTAGGATTAGCTTCGAAGAAAGCTAAGACGTTAATTTCAGTTGCTTCACTTATTATAAATTGTTTTTTGGTTCTAGTTTTCTTGAACACATTTTCATTTGATCGAAACTTACGGTACAAAAGTAAAAGTACCTTCGATCTGGCAAGTTGCGCGTATTAGGAAATAAAACACCGTAACGTTCACGAGCTTGCAGGGAATTTTTATTACAAACGATGTAACATTCCATCATATCACATTTTTCTAAATGCGTGAAAGGCATTTTTTCATCAATAAACACAAAATGTTAATTGCTTACTGACAGAGGTTTAATGCAATATTTCAATGTTGATGACATTTGCAAAACAATCGAATTTTGTTTATGAAATAACAGCCACCTTGGCAAATTTGAAAAATCATCAATAACTCTGTTATTATTGACTTTAGGATAAAAGTTCATAGGAAAGTTTTTGTTCAGAATTAAATTTTCTGTCGACCGTGAGAACTGTATACTGGGTGTCCCATTTAAAAAAAATTACGTTTTTCACAATATCACGTGACCCAGTACGTCAATTATTTTTTTTAAATGCCATTGTAATTTGCTTGAAAAACTACACTAGTTTGCCTATTTAACCAACTTTGTAGCTCCAATAATAACAAAGTTAGCAATAGTGCCGACTTAAGTTTGAAAACCCTGTACATATAAACGACTCTAGCGGAAGTTTTTAAGAATTTTATAGAAAACTGTCAAACGTGTGAAGTCAGCTTGTCTCTTATCTACGCAGTACATCAATTGATATATTACTACTCACACAACAACTCGTCTTCAGGTGAATTGCTTTTGTACAAGTGTTACCGCAGTATGGTCTGGAAATTTTCCTAATGGCATTTAGGAAAAGCGACGAGAACTTGAATGTTGTATAACTCTCCTACGTATATCCGTTGTGTTTCGGTCTCTACAACATTCATATAGGAGGATGTACGCCCAACATGGTGTACGACTCCCATAGCGGCACTTGTGTCGGTAATCCGGCGTTCTTAGTGCGCCGTAAAGCTCTAGAAACACTATGCGACGGATTGTTATACGTATAGGGAGAATTTTGGTTGGTCACGTGTGCCCTACTATATACTATAACCGTACTGTACGCGATATTTGCAGGATTGTGTTTTTCCTCCTCGCTTTATTACCGAAACTATATTTTAATTTTATTGTTGGTAAGTTGTCGTGTCTTGTTTCACTCGCTACTATACTGAAATGTGTGTAATTATATCCTGGGAGTACTATTGGTGTTTTTGTTAAATTTAATGAGACGGTGCTCTTGTATGTACACAGGAGTTAATTGAAAGTAAATATTAAACTGTAAATTGTATAAATTTATGATTAACATTTTTAAAAATTCAGCTTGTTAGATTGCAATGTTATAAACTTGTAATTCTTATACAATACTGTCCATCCAAGGTGAAAACAGTTTTGTCCTAAATTTCAGTCTTCTAATCAAGTCTTCTATATCATCAGCATCAACAGAAACTTGAAGGTGGACTCATTTTGACTGGAGATCTAAAAATCCCTTCTCCCTCTCTATTCACCTATTAAGAAAAACTTCATTCCCACTTAAATGTGTTATATTAATGTATATATACATTTGGATTTATTATTTAAAGATAAAATCTTTCAAATGGTGGTCATTTGAAAGTTTTTTGCAATGCATGCTTGCAAACGCTGAGAGAAGTTTACCATGACTCGTAGCATTTCCTTGGGAATGGCTTCAATTTCCTCAGTAATGCGATTTTTTAACTCGTTTAAGTTATTGATAGCTCCGGAAAAAACCTTACATTTAAGGTACGCCCATGGAAAAAAAAATCTGGGGCTGTCAAGTCTGGACTACACGATGGCCAGGGTATATCGCCAAAACGCGAAATCACACGGCCAGGGAACAAGTTACGTAGAGTTTCCAACGATTGACGGGCTGTAGGAGCAGTTGCTCCATCTTGCTGGAAGTAAACATTTTCAATTCCTCGGCGATGCAACTCAGGTTGCAAAAAATTTGTTTATGAATTTACCGTTAGTGATCGACCATTCCCGTCTTCGAAGAAATAAGGCCCGATAATGGATCCAACAGCACACCAAACAATCACCTTTGGACTGTGCAGAGGTTTTCCATGAATTTCTTTTGGATTTGTGTCAGACCAATAGCGATTATTCTGTTTATTGGGAAAACCTGATAAATAAATTGGCTTCATTAGATATCAGAAGTTGATTTAGAAAATTAGGATTATTTTGAATAGCGTTTACGATATTCCGACAACATTCGATTCGATTAAGTTTGTGGCGCGCATCCAGTTCTTGAACAACTTGCGTCTTGTAGGGATGGAATTTTAGGTCCAAGTGTAAAATTCTACGAAGACTTCTTTCCGAAATGTTAAGAGTTAAAGAGTATCGTTTTGCGGAACGTTTAGGACTTTGTTGAAACGCATTTCTCACTCGTTCAATATTTTCAGCATGTCTGACTAATCTTCGACCTGTTCCTTTTTTGTTGCGATTCTTGCCATTTTCTGATCCATTTGCGAATGGTCAGTCGAGATGGTGCATTCCCTCTTCCTCTGTCTCCAAATTCCAGCCGAAACGCACGTTGCACTGCAGTGATTGACCGCACATTTGCAAATTTTTCAACAACAACAATTTTCCCTTGTAAAGGCCAGCGACCCATTTTTTAAATGTCACTAACTGACATGTCAAATCCAAAGGTATGTTAATCAATTTATGATCATAACAAAAAATGTATTATTCTTTGATTAAAATATATTTAGTATTAAAAATTATGCCGAATCCTGTATTTTAGTTACAACCTAAGTTTAAATTACAACTTGAAGTTCCCAACCTCACAACGCGTTATATCCGAAGTCATTCCCATCGAAGTTCTATTTTGTAATCACATATATAGTATACTACAACAGTATCGTAGGAGCGCTATAATTCCTATCGTTCGTTTTAATTATAATTCGTAGTATTATCGTTCCCATATTAATAACTCGACGGTCGATTAACATTTCGAATAGTTAAGCCGGGACTATTTGCATTCGAAGATGCTCTTCGCAACGTCTTGAGAGAGGACAGAAAGTCCTAGTCTAGGAAAACGATCTCTATAGTAATTCTTGGAAAGTTGCCCAGACGCTATAAAGCGACGTGAAATTATCAAAGTACGCCCGTTTCATTGTCAAATTAAACGGTCGAACTGCTTCGTTATACGCGAACCATCTTCATATTATTTATCCATCTTATACTCGTCATTTTTAGAATCGAGCAAATCGTCTTTTCGAACAGCATTTATACCCTCTCCGAAGTCCCATCATCAGATTATATCTAAATCTCCATCGACGATGACAGACCCGCCTCATTTTCTTCAATTAGATAGATCTCGTGTGCCCTCTATTCTATACACGGCTTATATAGCGTTTAATACTACGGTTAGAGGATGATACCGTCAGTGATGTCTGGCTGGTTATATCTCGCGCACACGTCACGAACAAATTGCTTCCTCCGCATTATATTGTCCGACAAATGACTCGTCTCGACTGTTACTGTCTCTTCAGCCGATCCTATTTCGATAAGCCATTAAACAGGAACTATAATATATGTAGGTTACTCGAAAAGTTTTGCAGTATATACCGGGTGTCCCACAAAAATTTCCAAAGGTTATAATATCTTTATTTATCATCTGATTTTAATGATGTTTGTCAGATATAATTCGCGAGAAACGTAATTTAACTTTTTTTTTCAAATTGCGTACTCCAATTCATGACGTACCTATTGTTAGTTTCGCCATATAAAAATTTGCAAAAACTTTTCTTTTTCTTGTATTATTCCTTATTTAAATGTATGTTTTCATGCCATTATTCAAATCGTTAGAAAATGTTCTTTTATAAAAATCAAAATCAAATAAATAGTGCAATTTGAAACAAAAACAGTTGAATTACGTTGACAAACAGATAATTTGTATTCCTGTTTGTAGTCTTTCCGAAACCATACAGTTTCATTTATAGATCATTAAAATCAGATGATAAATAAAGAATTTGCAGCCTTTGGAAATTTTTGTGGAATAAAAAATATTTTAAATTAACTGTCACTAGTTAATAATAAGCAATGAATTTTTCTTTGGAAATTTTTGTGGAATAAAAAATATTTTAAATTAACTGTCACTAGTTAATAATAAGCAATGATATACAGGCATTTATTGAAGGCCCAAAAAATAGTATAATTCATTCTTCTGTAATTAAGCCTCCCCGGAACGTTTATCCAACTCTTCTATATAAAATATAATGAGTATAAAAATTTTACAACACATGCACAACATTCCCCATTTAAGGATAAGAAGTAGGATCGTTTATTGCCGAAGCTTTAGACGCCCGTCGAGACGAATCAAATTGTCGGCGTCTCCTTGTGTGACGGAAAAACCCAGCAAACAAGAGAACGTATGCATGTGTAGAAAAGAAGACCCGTCAGGAGATTTTCCTTTTCTATAGTGAGTTGGCGCATAAATATTTTTTTTTATCTCGGGACCATATTCGGATTATTTAACTCCGGTAAGCTACTACAGTAGTAACGTTAAAAAAAGAAAAACTCCGACTAAGATGTACATTTAAAAAGGAGCAGAAGAACGAATTGGGTTTAAATGTTGTCCGAAGTCCCAGTTTTATGTAGGATATATCCCGATGGATCGTTATTATTTATTGAAACGTTAAAAGATTCCGTTGTTAGAATTTCTTCTACTATAACGTTTCATCTCCGTGTTATTGATTGGTAATAAAACTGCTTTAGTTGTTTCCCCCGAAACGTTCCTCAAGTACGAGCTCAATATATCGCCTAAACTTTCGGTAATACTTTACTGCGATTTCAACTTCTTGTGTTATTATAGTGGATGTCGTAGATAGAGAGGGCGAACAAATAATACGACCATAATTCCTCGATTTTATCGAAGATTAGTTCCACATCTCGAATACCCTTGCGGTTATACCACACCGACAATATCGTAGAAAGTTTCACTTTCACCTTTGTTCCTTCCGCCGTCGAATTTGAGAAATCTGTTTCGTAGAATTATTATTCCCCAAGGAAGACAGTACCGAACAGATTCTCAAGATATATTTTATTATAACAGGACACAATTAAAGTCTTCTATTAACGGTTCAACATTATAAACTTCCTTATTGTTGCAGCTATGATCAAGGAAACAATATTTTGAACAAATTATTTTCTTTTTTTTAAATCTTAGTAGCTGTTTTATTTGAGCTACAAATCATAATGTAGATACAAGAGTTCTCGCAAACAATTCTTTTGCTTAACTAAACTTTTAAGAGTTCATAATATGATAGATAAGTTCCATCAATTTTGAATTCAATATATGAAATGTCATCCAATGGTGGTTCAATAAGAATTCTAGCACCAATTTAGTTTGGAAAGATGTACTCTAACACTCTTAGGGTCATATTTACCATATAGTCCGTGCTTGAGGTTGTGTCGATGCTTGAGCACGCGATTTTGACATAAATGTCATTAGAAATCTGTCAAAATCGCGTGCTCAAGCATCGACACAACCTCAAGCACGGACTATAAATATGACCCTTAAGTAGGTATATTATAGGCGTTCTCCTCAGTCACTCGGCGTGGCCACACTGTATAAGCTGTATTTTGACAGCTAATTATGACAATTTGGTGATTTTATACAGGTTTTAGCTGTCAAAATACAGTTTACACAGGATGTCCACGTCGAGTGACTGAGGGAGAACGCCTATAGTATACCTACTCTCTTACGTAAAAAGTTGACTGGCCTTGCTGTTTTTTATTGATATTTGTTAGGAGCTCTCTTAAGATGAACGGTATCGTAATACACAAAAATAAAGTAAAGGTAAAGGTGCCTTTTATCTTCCAAATTTATTTCGTACTTTTTCTTTTTTTTTCCTGGCAGTAAAAAATTCGGAACCAAGACGATATTACTTCCACCTCGCCTATCCCTCCCCCTTCACGTCTCCCTGATCTCATAACTCTCGCGTAATCCTTTTAAATTATGATGGCGAGGAGCTTTAGCCGAAGAACCAAGACGATCGGGCTTAGCGGAGCGATGAGGATTTCGAATGTTTGCGTTATATAGAATATGAATGACGTGAATTATTCATACCCTATACCTACCTCCGCGACACAGAGAGAGAGAGAGAGAGAGAGCGAGAGAGATCGGTTTTTATCACCAGATTTTGACAGGTGATAATGTGACTTTATCTGGTTATTCGCATAAATCAAACCGGAATTATATTATTTCAAGTTAAAAATCATCATTTTAAAATTAGCACATCAGCAATGTTATAGACTATGACGTTGTACAAGCGGAGAACAACGACTGCATTTAGAGGTTATTTCTGGGATTTTTGTACGAACTCGCGCGATAGGCGGTGCAGTCCCTCGTGATTTATGAATTCATTTCGGGATATGCATGCAGTTGGCACCGCCGAGTGTAATAATCATGCTTTATAGTTTGCGGATCTGGATACTTATTCAAAATATACTGACTAAAACAGGACGTTTTATTGAGATATAGTAAAGCTGTAAAATATGTGAAAATATAAATTCTACATCTCAATTTCATTTATCATCAACATCTCGATCGACACAACGAAGTGATGCCTCTTCATTAAACGTAATTATTCCCAAAATTCCTACGAAAGAGATTCCTCATCGCTCGATCTTGTCCTTATTGTTCCCTTAACGTAATTCTCGTATTCCGATTAATAACTTCCGGTTTCTTTTGTTTCGCCGCTCCATCCCACCATTTCATTTCATTTCATTTCATTTAGACTAATCATCATCTCAGTATTATTCATTTTATTGAAATGCTCGCTCGTCCCTCATCTCCTGCTTGCCGTTCATTTTCGACTTTTCCATTTTCCCAGTTTGGGAAATCAGTCATCGTTTCGACGCGACAACAAAAGCAGCCGAATCGAATCTCGCTGGTCGACTGACTTTGGTCGGTTGTGTGTCTCTGTTTCCGTGAAAGGGATGAGGGCACCGCTCCGTCTCACCGGGAAATTTATTAGCTTTCGTTTTTGGCGCGACCCACTTCGGCGTGAAATTCCTATTTAAAATTAATTTTATATCGCCGGAAAGGAGAAACAACCAGAACGACCCCGTCGAATAAACGAGAGCGGGATGGAAATTAAATTAAACCTATTCATTAAAATATCTCGTTTGTACCGGGTGGAGTGCGCCTTCCGCGATATCTAAAGCTATTTTGCGCGCAAACAATGCTATTATCTCGTTTTTCTTTATTTCATTTTAAGAAACAAGAACTATACACCGTGTCCAATGTTAAGTGTTCATCATATTGTTGTTAACTTCCTTATTATTGAAGTTATCAAGTTGTTTAAATTAGTAATTTAGTCGGATTAAAATGTTGAAAACAGAAGAATAATTGAATATTAATAACTATCATTCAATTTTTTTTTGTGAAGTGTTAAATTAGTTAGGTAGTCGAAGGAATGTCAACGTCTTTCGGAATTATTTTTGACATCATAGCGTGGTTTTATAGTACGTGGTTTAATAGCAGCGCATAGTTATCTATGCGCTGCTGTTTCATATTGCATCTTCTTTTTCTCGCTGCCATGTTTCTCCATCTGTTAAGAAGAAGCAAATCCCCTGGGGTTGCCTCTGATTGTCGTTCGATATACTTCACAGCTTTTTTCCAGAGAAGCAAAACCTTCTTGATAGGAGATCTTAGTGGGAGGCTGATTTTTCGGTTTCTTGAAAGGCATTCGTTAGTTCTTCAACACTCATTTCTTCTTCTAAATCATCTGCTGTAACCCATTCATCAACGTCTTGTCTTGTGACATTTTCGCAACCTTTTAAGTTTTGCATTATTATGAATAAATTTTGTTGTTGTACTTCTGCTTCGCTGGACATTTCTCCACGGCTACTCTATTTCAAAGCCAATTCATTTAACGGAATATCATCTTCACTATCATAGCTCTCCATATCAATAACTTTTGACTAAGATTTTTTAATAATGGAACCACGTACAGAATCCCAAGCTTGGCTTACCCAGTAAATAACATTTCTCAGTGTAATCTTTCTTATCCCACTGATAATATCCTCTTCCTTTTCTGTGTATTCTAATACATCTTGAAGATATAAACGCTTATAATTTTGCATTATGGTTACATTATACTGGTTACAGTTGGAGGAAAAATTTTTACAACAATGTTGCCTACGTGAAGTTCATCCCCCGGGGTGACAGGGAGCATTGTCCATTAACAAAATTGCTTTAATAAGGAGACTGTTTTGGCACGAACTCCTCTTTAAACCAGTTAGTAAATAAGGTCGCATCCATCCAAGCGTTCTTCTGACTTTTGTAATAATAACTGGTAGGGCTTTGGGTGAGATGTCTTTTAAAGCTCTTGGACGTGCTGATTTACCAATCACCATCAGTGGGAGTTTGTGCTTGCCAACTTCTTGCTTACTTCGTTTGCGCCCAGGAGCTGATTTTTCCAGTCGAGATGCCAGTGTTTTTGATGGAAGCATTTTATACTTCAATCAAGTTTCGTCACAGTTGTAAATTTGATCCTACGTATTCCCACTATCTTTGATTTGCTTTTTAAAATCTTCCTTAAATTTTTCAATTGATGACGTATCAGCGGAAAGTTTTTCTCCGCATACGGTCAGTTGATGTACACCGTATCGTTTTCTCCAGCGGTCAAGTCATCGTGAACTGCCGGTAAACCGATGTGTCTCTGGGAATTGCTTACTAATCATTATTGCTTTCCCTTGTAAAATTGGACCTGACAGAGGCACACATTTTGATCTTTGCTGGTTAAACCACATGAATAAAGCTTCGTTGACCTTTTCATAATCGCCTTTTTTCATTGATTTTCTTCTTGAAGACGAAGAGGCTTGTTTTGTACACCAATTTTCGTACGGTTTCTCTTCCAATCTCTCTGAGTCTTTAGGTTGGCTCGGTTAATCCGGAGCTCGGATAATTACGACTCGGATAATCGGCGTTCTACTGTATGTACATATATTAAAAATACTTATATATTACATTTAAAATTTAGGTCAGGAGGTGGCACTACACTCGAATATTGGGTGGTTGCAAAATGGGGTTGTTGTTGTGTGTACGCACAGTCTCGATGATTTATCGTTGCGGCATACATACATACAAGGCGAATCTCTCTCCTCCATACACACAGACACACCATAATAATATACGAGATATCGCATCGTCTCTTTCTGTCTTTCACATCGCTCGGCTTATAGGATTCCCATACTTCTACGTCGAGCTTGAGCCGCTGGGAATTGTCGCGTCTAACGACAATCATAATGGAAAAAAATGGATAAGCAGTTGTTGTCGTTAAGCACACTTCGCCTTGTTGTATCATTTTTCTTCCGCATATGTACACGGTGATGGTATGCATAAAATATGAATTTGCGGGAAAAAGTTGTATGATGCGTCGCAGTAATGTTTTCTTTGTTATACGTTATATACGAGGAAATAAAATAAATGTCGAGAGTTGGATTAAAAGATTAATCATTATTAAGTAGGTAAAAGCAAAGTCCGAACGCTCACTTTATTACGCCATATATAGAGGAGTACAGATATAAAAAGAATAAGCGAGCATCTCGCGTCGGACGAAACAAAACAAGGCGAAACAAACGTTGATGCGGGCCGAGTAGAATGGGAGAGGTGTATTGGGGTATTTTCGTTTCACGATCAGTCGGGCGAGCAATAAAAATAAAAAGGGCAAGTTACGTTTAAAGAGTGTAGTTGGCGAGATGAACGAACGTGGTATCTTCGCTAAAAGGGCGGCAGTATTTTGTTAGAAAATACAAAAGAAGCTGCAGGTTCGCAGATAAAACTTCCGTACCTATATAGAGCTACTACTATACATAGTTAGGTAACGTTCGATAGATATACCTTTTGCTTTGCTCTGGGGATACGTGCGCCGCTCTTACGTGATGGCTTTCTCTTTTTTTTCTCTCACTATCCTTCTTTCTATCAGTTAGAAAGGAATGATAAATTTTCTCCTTTTGATAATTCTTAAACTAATGTTTATGCCCTTACTCTCTCTATCTACGTTTCCCTCTATCTATCTATATATAAAGCCGTTCGAAATTAATCATACTATTTTAGTAGTACATACCTATATCTACGGTAGAGTTATGCTACTTTAGGGAGTTGTTAAATCGTACGATTTCGCCCGAAAACACGTACTAAAATTTAAACCTTCGCCTTCATCGCGTAGAACTGTACAAGCGCCAACAATAAACCTCTTTTAATTACCGTCTTGCAACTTGCCGCACGCCCAGCAATCAAGTCGATATGATGCTGGGGAATTTCATTCCTGAACGTTAGGGGGATATACGGCACAAATTTATTATTGTTGTACTTGCACTTAAATCTCTATAGTGTGGTATGGTTAAGTTGTGTAATTGTTAAAACATTGATTTTAAAGCAGGATTCTCCGTTCTGTTTCCCCTTCGATTTAAACACAAAACTCTTCCAACACTCCTATTTTCAAACAACTTTAACAACAATAAAATTAAGGAAAAAGATAACCCGGAAACCAGTTTGAAACTAGACGGAAACTATGTCGGAGTTACAACGTTGAGGAACTACGCCTCCTCTTTATGCAAAATGCACCTACAGGGTGTAGATAAAGTCTGGAACAAAATTAATATTTCTGTTATCTTCGGTTTGATGGAAAAACCCTGAAACAGGTGATTCTGTCGTCATCTGGTTGCGCGCGGGCGTGACGTCATCAGTTTTTTCAAATGGTAACCCGCCACATTTATTACCCCTTGTCGTTAGGTATTCCATTGTGCATGCAACGGTATAAAAAATTATAGTCCGAGGTTTATCTTGGATTGTCGTCAAACAAAACACCAAAAAAATGTTAACGGAAGTGTTCAAATTGTCCACCATTGGCCATTTGACACTGGCCGAGATGGACGTACATGCTTTCTACGACACGTCGTATTGTCTCTGCACCAATATTTCGCATTTCCTCGCGGATACGATGTTTCAGATCATCCAAGTTATTTGGCTTATTGGTGTACACCTTTGATTTCACAAGACCCCATGGAAAAAAATCAAGTGGTGTGAGATCTGGCGAACGGGCAGGCCATTCAATTGTTTCCCTTCGTCCGATCCATCTCCCGGGGAAAATTTCGTCGAGGTAACTCCGAACATGCCAGCCAAAATGTAGAGGTGGAAACCAGTTTCTGGGGTGAGGCTTGTCGGGGGTGTTTTCATCCGGAAATTAATTGGCACTAGCGTAAATCAATGTAAGTATATTTCAGCGTTCAAATTTCTGTCCAGAAAGAAAGGCCCCACAATGCGATCTCCCATTATTCCCGCCCATACATTAACTTTTTTCCGGTGTTGGGTGTGATCCTCTCGAACCCATCGAGGATTTTCGCCCGACCAGTACCTACAATTATGGCGATTCACTTCATCGTTCAAGGTAAAAGTTGCTTCGTCACTAAAAACCACATTGTCGACAAATCCGGGATTCTCATCCCACCGTAGAATGGTTTGTTCACAGAACTCGAGTCGGCGGTCGAAGTCATCTTCATTCAGTTCCTGAACCCGATTGATTTTGTACGGATGAAGTTTTTCCTTCTTCAGCAATTTGGCTACTGTGGTAGTCGACTGCATGATCCCTGGAAATGTTCCTTGTTGAAGTGTGGGGGTTGTCCTGAACTTCCAAGAGAATATCTTGGTCTTTTACACTACCAGTTTCAACAAGTCTTCTCTGTTGATGTTGTTCGGATTCTTCTGTATTTCGATGGCTTCTCTGTAGACTCTTCTCCAGTAATGTGGTTCCGTTGCTAGTTTCCTGCATTTGTCGAAATTGATTCCGTGTTTGGTGTTTGTAGAGTGTTCTGCTATTGCTGATTTGAGTGTATAATTCGTACTTAGTATCTCGTACATGTTCTTTTAATCTGGTGCTGATGTTTCTGCCTGTTTGTCCGATGTACACTTTTCCACAAGTGCAGGGAATCTCGTATACTCCTGGATTTTGGAGTGGAGGTGTAGGATCTTTAGGCGAAGGTAGTTTGGTGGATAGTTTCTCAGGAGCGTTGAAAATTACTTTGATCTTGTGTTTGCGTAGTTTTCTTCCGATTTTGTCTCTACATCCTTTGATGTATGTTATGTTTGGGTTGCTTGTTGATGGTTGCCGTGATGTCCTTGAGTCTATAGTTGTTTTGTTGTAGTGTGTTCTTTAGATGTTGGTGTTCAGCTTCAAGATGTTCTTTATCTGATATCGTCTTGGCCCTGTGTACTAGTGTGTTCAGGATACCGCGTTTCTGTGCTGGGTGATGGTGAGACTTTGCGTTGAGGTAGCGGTTTGTGTTGGTCGGTTTACGGACCTGGTGTCCCAAAGTTTGATCTTCCTTCCTCTTTAAAAGCACGTCTAAGTAAGGTAGGGTGCCATCCTTCTCCAGTTCCATAGTAAATTGTATTTTCTTGTGGTGTGTGTTGAGGTGTTTGTATGTACCAGCACTTCGGTATAGTATGTACTATGCATTTTTTGTTAATTTTACCCTGAAAATGGAATTTTCTGTTGGGTAATAAAAATTATTATTATATCAAAAATATAAAAATATATAGGATGTTCTATAAAAAAAAAAAACTAAGTACGGTCCTGTACAGATGAAACCGAGATCCTTAGGGAACTCAAAATATTTTTAAATTATAAACGAGAAACGTCCGAATAAAATATGTACTTAACATTTTCTGATCAAATCAATATTAAACGTATTATTTAAGAAAGAAGGCCAAATGGGCAATCCTCTGTAGATAAGGATTTCAAACAAATCGTTTAGAAAATAACAGTAGCAATTAGATGGTCTGGGACTAAAATAATGGCGGAGAATTTATAAGAAATTGAAACTTAATCTCGAATTTATTACCTCTTCTCTGTCTCGAAACTACACTGCACTTTTATTGCGCATCTGGTGTATACGCAAACCGTACTAAACTCGAAAAAAAAATAAAGAAACAACTCGTCGACGGCATTCGCAGTTCGAAACATCGCTATCCGACGCCCTCACTTCGCGTATTCTAGTCTCGCGAACTCGCTGCGACGCCAACGTCGCAGCTTTTTAACAAATTACGTGTTCGTCGTCGGTTTTTCGTGATTAAATAGTCGGTAGACGCGACGAGGCTGATGCGCACTTTATGTTAGTTTTGTTTTTGCATCCGCGTTAAACCGAATTTCAGCTTTAAATATCTTTAATGAGACACATCTATAGGGTCGTAATTTAATTCTAATCTGGTATTATTCCTTTTCAAAAAACAAAAAAATGAATTCTTAAATTAAAATTCGACGTAGATACCTAATCGAAAAGCCAAAAGACTATCGCAATCCCCCTGAATGCCTCCTCTCATCTATTCGGCGAAGGATTATAAAGTTTCCCATTATATCATGCGGAGATAGAGAGCAACTCTCCATCGTCTTCTTCTTCCACGCCGATTGATTATTCATTCGCTAATTCGATTCGTCCCTCCATCTTTCTTCCTTACACCGACCGTTTCCCATCGCCTCTATATAGTTTCGGACGATGTCGAAAGCGAAGGCGATATTTCCCGTGAAATTAAGAATTCCCGGGGAAGTTCGTTCGTCTCGAACTTTCCGCCCCGTTCCAATTCCGCAGCGAAAGATGGCACCGCCACCCAACCCGCCGGCAATCTGGATACGATATCTTGTCTTTATTATTATTGTTAGAGACTATAAGTTAATTCTCCGTAAAACAATGGGTGTTATCCGTTGATTATTGGCGAACGAACTTTATTATTAAAATGAGTTCGGAATTGCGGGGGGATGTATATCTTTCGAGTTGTAGTAAAGAAAATAGACGTCCGCGTTCTGCGGCTAAATTCGAGGGAATTAATTTGTAGTAGTTGCGCGCAAGAGAGATTCTAATTGAAGGCAAAGAGGTTCTCGTTTCGACGGATGTTCAGGCAGAGGGTTTGATGTAGCAAGAAAAGGGTTGGACAGGACCCGGTCGAGATCCCTTTTCGGGGTTCCTTCATTAGCTCGTGTTCGACGTGAAACGTCTGCGATTCTCTCTTTCTCCACTAATAGGAAGGTCGAGGTCCTACTTAGAATTGCCGATTTCAATCGTTACGCAGTCGAAGCTATTCGAGGTGGTAATCGTAAATATGGAAAACAAGCTAATACATCTGATTTATTTTTAGATTTCAACTTGATTTTTTATGTTTAAACAGAAAAGGATTCGATTCGGGCATAGCAGCAACAGCACCACCAGTAAATATATCGGTCCAATTAACTCTCAGTGTATACCTTTTATTCATTGTTTGCGACACGATAATATCGTTATATATAAAAGCGTTCGATACCCAATTTACCGCTTATTAAGCGCGGAAAGGTAACCCGCTAATTGGTGTGTAATCGAATTATACGGCTCACGTTATAATCAGCGAACCAAGAATGGAAGTCAACAGCACAATATTAGAACAAACGAATCTCGCGCACGCAGCCTTCTTTCCGTTTTCTATAGTATAGACAGACGATAGGTAGTAGATCCTGAACCGTGAATAAAGGAGGCTATTGTTAAAGCTCTTAATTAATTATTAAACAAAAGGTAATTAAACATGACATCTTTTCGCGATAATACGTTTGAAATTTCCGCTTCGAATACCTTTACTTCCGCCGAAAATTATAAGATTTTTTTTTCGTTGCGTTTCGTTTCGGGGAAAATTCCCTAATAAAACGCTTAGATATATTAAAAAGGAGAAGCAGCAGCAGCAGCATCATCAGCCTTTCTAACCGGTTCTCTTCTTAAACAAGACGTTTTAATATTTAACCGGTACTGTAGGACTGAGTGCGCGCTATCCTTGTTACCAGCTTTAGCCTTTTGGTTGTTAAATATTTATCCTGCGTGTCGGAGACGGACACGGCTTTCGTTGCCCGAGCAAGAGAGAGGATTCAATTCGACGTGTGCGCTGGAAGCTGTGCGCTGCACTAAACTACCTAAACTCTTCCGTCTCGCTCCCGTTTCTATCTCGGAGAGATCCTCGTAAATTATTTACAATAGGAAAATTATCGATTCGGAAAACATCACATGAAATATTCATGCCGGCAGAGACGTTTTACAGTTCGAATTATGAATGTTCGCGCTTAATGTTTTATGCCAGCGCGAATATGAAGATTGTTAACGGTCGTCGATTCGGTTAAAATTGCTCATTTATTTTTGTCGAGGGAAATAATAAGTATACATAATATATAAATATTCAGATCTTATATTGAATATTCTAATAAAGTATTTAATCCTCTTCAGCGCAAAATACAAACCAAACGTTTGTTATCTCGAATAAAACGTTAGAGAACGCCTTGTTTTATTTAGTGTTCAAGACATCATTCTTCCTTCTCGGCTCATTCTTCGTAATCAGTTTAGATTGCGAGTTTGTCTTATCTCTCTCCCTTTCTCGCGTATCCTATGTAGGTAAGTAAGTATGTACATACTACAGCTAAACATCTAAGAATCAGCTTCATTGTACATATATATATATATATATATACGTACAGCAGGAGAAAAAAGTACCCGGACAGTGCGCGAAAGAAGGAGGCTTCTTACTCAAACTCTACGGGAACGTTATTGTCCAAGATTGCATACAAATAATGTCCGTGCCACAGACTGTCCATGTAGGTATACGAAGTCAATAAAGTACCCGTGCATTTTGAGTGAAGGGCGTCTTTCTTACATGCACTGGCAGGATACTTTTTTCTCCTGCTGTACGAGTAGAAGCTGCCGTCCGTTCGACTCCATTATCTGTTTTGCAGGTAATTCCGGTGCTCTTTCAATTTTCCAAAAGCGAACGAGGCACCTTTTACATTTTAGTATAGGCGGAGTAAGGGAGCAAAGAACGGCGATAACAGTCACCATCTCCTCTTTTAATCTTCTTATCGATGTGTTACGTAGACCTCCTCTTATATATCCGCGAATAAGAGGGGTTGTTCTTTACATTCCCATTCATAGATTATATACTTTGCGCAAACATGGACTGCGAATAATAGATTTCGCCGCCGCCGTCTCTAAAGAGGAGAGAGACGGTAAGGGTCAGAAATAAAGGTGCAGCGAGGGTAATTAGCTCTTTATCCCTCTCAACGATGGCCTGCGTGTACGCGTTCGTTTCCCTGCGCGTCCCGGTTTGTTGAAAATTTGGAAATACCTTCTCACCTTACACGCGGCGCGATTTAAAATGCAACGCACGTCGTTCATTACGACCCCCCGTCGGGTTCATAATAAAGCTAAAGCATCTCTTCTCCCCCACTCGTACAGTAGATCGGGTAGAACCTTCAGTTTTCAGGGTTTAATTACACCCTCGCTTTGAATACCTAACCTCTCTCACACGCTGTTTGTCTCCATTGTTTGTCGCGCCGTCTATCTCTCTCCTCGTGTATTTCACGTGGTAATTCTCCTCTATATAGGTAGGTAGTGTGTTGTGTGTCTTGTCTCTGTATATTATATTTCCAAAATTAATTTCGCGTATTGTTGTGTCGTGAATTTATCGATTCCGCTTTATTTATACCATCTATTTATTATTCGAGATATTTATCTTCCTCTTACGGACTTATTTGAGATTAAATGGAAGCTTAAATTATCTTCAGAATTCCATTAATGAGATGCTAAACTATAATTGGATTTATTATTTCTTTGTGATGAAAGTAATAGTTAATGCATGTTGTGATGTCAAGTAAGGAATTCTGGTCGCCATTCAGTCCGCTCAACTTCAATATCACAATTCTGGTTGTCGTATGATGAAAGGTTTTTGTGATGTTAGTTAACTTTTGCAATCTCTTTTTCAAGATTAAGCGAAAATAAATCCAAAAAAAACGGGTCACAAGAACAAACGAACAGTGATTTGATTTAATTTGGACACTGGGTACCGGTCAGGTTTTATTTAGTAGCATCCCCCTAACACCGCGACGCGGCCTATGGCCTATTGTATTATTCGATACCAAGTAAATTTCCTTATATGAACAGGTTAGTCCGTTTTACTAGGTTTAGTAGCCTGTGTGGTAGGTCTTTCTCCGGTAATCCTAATTGGCCCCAACAGTGGTAGTCTCCGCATTCGAATATAACATAGTAGGCTGTCTCCTCCTTCTCATTGCATAGTCTACATATAAAAGATGCCAATTTTATGTAGATATTTCCTTAGACAGCCGTGTCCCATTATCAGGCTCGTAACTGTTCTAACCTGTAACCGGTTGAGAGCCAGCACATCTGCTGCCTCATCATTCGTTTGCTATGAATCTGCCCTTCAATGCTCTTCCAGTGTGCCTGGTGTGTTTTTATGATCCACTCAGCCACTGCAGTCTTGGTTATCGCCAGACCCGCTTCAGGTCCGGTAAATATTGTTGCAGAACCTTTATATTGCTAGTTTGTTTGCTATTTCATTACCTGGTACACCCTTATGACCCGGCACCCACACAAAAGTTATCTTGTTGTGTTTGGCCAGGGTTCTTAGATTTTCCAGGCAATCCAAGCTAGCCTCGAGGTTATCTGATAAGCTGCTAGTGTCTTTAGGACCGCTTGGCTATCCGACAGGATATGGAGCAGCTACCCCCTTGGTTGTCTCTCTAATGCCCTTAGAGCACATACCTCTATTGCTAGTATTTCCGTTTGGTATACGGTGGTATAATGCCCTAGTATCATAATAATATATTCTTTGTGATTTAGAGTGGTTCTGTGGTTCTTCTTGACCCATCTGCGTACCAGATCTGGTTTCTGTTTTTCTCTCCACTTATCCCAGTCTAGGACAACCTTGAAGGGTTTATCGAAGGAGAGTTTGGGAATCATTGTATCACTACTCATCTCAAAAATGGGGTTTGTGATTTCAGTCGTTATGCTGGTGTGTCCTGAAGTGCTCTGGTCTCTCCAGTTTCCACCACCTTTCAGTCTATATGCCTTATGTAAATATCCAAGAAGAGTAAGTTTAGCATGCTTTCCATAGCAGCTGTTGGCGTGCTTTTTGTTGCCACAACGATACACAGGCAAGCCAACCTTTGCGAGTTTTGCACTTGCTTGCTTCTGTGTAGTTTTAGTCCACCATATAAAACAGCAATAGGTACAATACCATTGTAATGTATCATCATACGTGGCTTTAATCCCCATGTTCTCCCAATTGTTCTGCGGGTGATCTTTAGTGCTCGTTTGCACTTTGCTGTCATCTGTTCAAGATGTTTATTCCATGTTAACTTCGAGTCAATAGCCAATCTTAAGAATTTAGCCTCTTGACTGAATTGTACAGTTTCATTATAAAGCGTTGGTGGTTTTAGACCATCCAGCTTTCTTCTTTTCGTAAATGGAACTAGTGTTGCTTTCGAAGGATTAACTCTTAGGTTTTCAGAGCATTTTGCATAAGTTCTGAAATAGTACTTGCTCTTGTTTCCCTAACGAGTACTGCTAAGTCATCTGCATACTCCTGGGTATACTGGCCTGCATCGTTTAAAGTTACTGGCTGTTTGCCCACAGTAGAGGCGACAGAACCCCCTCCTGTGGACATCCCCTGCGCACCAGCACCTGCATCGTATCACCCGCTAGCGATGTTTCAACGAGTCTTCCTTCCAGCATGGCTTTGATCCTCTTACAAGTAGTGTTTTCCACGCCACGGTTGCTGGTAGGTTTTATCATTGAGTTAAAGGAGGTATTGCCAAATGCTCCTTCTATATCCAGGAATGCCACCAGTGCAATATCCTGATTGTTGATAGCTCCTTCTACTCTTGATACGAGTTGATGTAGGGCAGTATCACATGGTTTTCCTGACTGGTATGCATGTTGGTTAGGCTGAAATGGCTTTTGATCTCGAGCAGTTTTTCTTTAGTATGAATGATGATAGGGTTATGGGTCTGTATGCTTTAGCTTCAGAGTACGAGGGTCGCCCAGGTTTGGGTATAAAAGCTAACCTTGCCCTATTCCATACTTTCGGTATGTATCCTAGAGCTAAGCTGGCTCTATATAGCTTAATAGCTTAAGAGTTAATAGCCGATACTACCCTGTCGTATGTTTTTACCCTTTTGGCCAACGTTCAGCAGTTATTCTCTGCCCTCTGACGGTGATTTTCAGGATTTTGCTGATCGTCTATATTGCCAGGGCTAACTTCTTCCACGAATAGTATTAGCAGATGCTACATCATATTATTTAAATAAGTAAAGAAGATCTCACTATACAAAAAAATCTCTTCTATACAAACACACACGTGATATATTCGACGTTAGATTTCAATAAGAATAGACCAAGAGTATTTTACAATCAATAAAACATCGTAGCAGTCGTCCAGTATCCCGACAACGTAATCCCATTACCCGCGCTCCTTCGTTCCTATTTTTTTTTTTCTTTCTTTATTCTCTTTTATACCCGCTTCCCGGCTGGTCCTTACATTGTTAATAGTTCTTCTTTCTCTCCGATAATGACAGAATCTATCCATTTTGTCGTCGCATGTTCGACACATAATTCTCGGAGGATTAGGTGCAAAAAATATCACGCGCGCAGCTATACGAACTTCCGCTACCCGCTAAGATGACGAAACGGAAAGAATAAGGATGAGAGCGAAGAGAGAGAGAGAGAGACGGGTGGAAAGTTTTCGCGGGATGATGACAAAAACGGGACGTTTGGTTCAGGTGTGCGACACGGTAAAACTTTTTGAAACCCAGGATTAGAGTAGCTGATCACGCGACGAGATTAAAAAGGATCTCCGCAACATCCACGAGAAGGAAAGAGAGATAGATAGAGAGGAAGGATAAACGAGTCTCTCTTTTATTGTTTTTCTTTTATAAGGATTGTCGGCGCACGTATCAGAATAGAAAGAGGTAAAGCAGGTGACTTTCCCATCCTCCATCCTCTTCGTCCTAAAACAGATGTTTTTTTTTCTTTTCTTTCACTTGGCAACTTTGTTAATTCGCACGTCGGTCGTCTTGAGATGCGGAGTAACACCCGAAGAACAACTTGAACTGACTCTGGGTAAAGAAAGCGGGAAAGTTTACGAATAAAATGCCACGCTGTTGAATTAGTAACAGGAGACAAGCGCGTATACGGAAACCAAAAAAAGGAACGAGAGAGAGAGAGAGAGCGATGCCGGTAAGATTAGCTACACGTTTCCGAAATTGTACTAATTCCTCTTTAAGGTTATTACATCGAGTTCACTTTGGAAAAAGTGTTGTTGTTGTTAGATAGGTTTGAGAGAGGATTAATTGGGTTTTCGGGGGTTACCCGGAGTAAGTTATTCCGCGACTTTTCTCGTAAAAATGCGAAATGCGAATTCGACCTGGATCGTCGGAATTAAAATAATAGTTTTAAGAGAAACTCGTTTTAAAGTCGTTACATATTTAACGCGTTGCGCTGGCTTTAATTAACTCGGCGTTAACCGACGAGGTAACCGCGGCGAACAAATTAAATCGGTGTAGTGTCGCGTGTGTAGCCCGCGCAACACAATTTATACATTTAATATTCAAACATAAGGCTATCATTTGACGTATCATTATCTACGATACATACACCCCAACATGTTCCATTACGTAATTTCCGGTTCCTGAAATCTATTGCGTGTTTATGTAAATGCCGGGTATCCCCGAATGAACACGCTTTATACATACATATATGTATGTATAAAGTGTGGATATTTGTGCGAATATCCGCGATCCGAAACTCGAACGAAATTTCACGAGGCATGCTTCGAAATGAAGACGACGGAGAATATTCTCCTTCAGCACGAACTGCAAATTTCCCCGTTAAAAACTTTACTATCGATTTCACATTATCATTTAAGTTTAAATTGCGGATTTCCTTTATACGAGTACCTATATCCCATTCTGTTGAGATTTTTCTATGGGTTAGGTACCTACCTATAAGTATCTTAAGTTTCTGCAATTTCTCGCTCCATCGGGAAACGAGGCAACACGTTTAACGACCTCTTCTCTTTATCTCTCTTTCTCTCTCTATCTTTATATATATATATATATATAGATACATGTATAGAATATATCGACGAAGAAAGAATAGCGATTACAGGTGGCAGTTGTTGGGTTGGCTTAATTACTACGACCCTACAGTAGGTCCCCTCCCCGTATCTACTTTCAAGACTGTAGGATGCAGGAGGAGGGGTGAGACTCTATAACGATCCGGCTCTCAGGTGCTTCGGATCCTGCTGAGAAGTATCACTTGGCGTACGCCATTAAGGATATTAAAGTTATACGCGACCCACCAACCTGTGTTACCTATGTAGGTATAGGTAGTAGGTGGCCTTACGGAATTGATATAGAACAAACACGATGGAATTTGCCGGTATAGAAGATAAAAACGTGTGCGAGATTGGAGGTTGGTTTTTAAGATGTCTAGACGAACGAAGACTTTAGTTTTCTTTTAAATAAATTGATTATTAATGTTGCATTTGTTTTTTTTTATACATTCAAAAAATTGATCGTTTGAGTGGTTGTATAGGAAGTATTATTATGGAGTCTTGATGAAAGATCGACCGCAAACGAACAAAAAAGAAATTGTAAAAGATTGTATTATAGCAGTAGTGATCGCGCCAGAGTTGCAGCTTATAGTGTCAAAAAAAAATGAGATAGGACTCAGTTATTTTGTAGTGCAGTTTCAGCAGTTTTCTAACCTGTTTTGTTTGTGTAGATGTGTTTTCATGGCTTTGTTACAACATTACCTCGCCATGAATAAAGTTGCATTGTGCAATATGTCCTCACAAGGAATGGTAGTTCAATTTTTGTAGTGATCTAGCGATATATGCCACAAATATCACCGACAAAATGACTTAGCTTTGGAGTTATTGTTGCTACAGTTTAATATTAATTTACATTGAAATGGATTTTTGGTACAATAATGACGTTGACACTAATGATTAAATTCTATATGGATTCAAGTTTAGTAGGAAATACGATATCTTTATTCTCTTTTAGGGAGTATTTCTTCTTCTTCTTCTTAATCTTGTACTATTCATTCCTTCTCATGTATTTCTCTCTCCACACTTTACTGTTTTTTGTTTCTTCCTTTATTCCTTCTCATTGAATATTTCGTTTTTGGGCATCTTCTTTTACTCCCTCTACCCATGTTTTCCTAATTCTTCCTTTTTGGCATTTTACCTGTTGTTTTTGTTTCATATATTCTTCTTGGAACTCTTCCCTCTGGCATTCGGCAAACATGTCCGAATTGGTTTTCTCCTATTTTGTCGTTTACGGGCTCTATTCGTAGTTGTTTTCTAAATGTTTCATTTCTTATTTTATCTCTTCTTGTTTTGAGGAATCTCATCTCCATTGCGTTTATTCTTGATTTCTGTTTTTCTGTCAACATCCACGTTTCCCTACTGTTATTGTGAGTCTGACTACTCTCTTTACTACCTCGATTTTTATTTCTTCGTCAATATCTCTTTTACTTAGGAATGTTGTTTTCATTGTGTTGAATATTTTTCCTGCTTTTTTCATTCTTTCATTTATTTCGCTTTTCATTATTCCATTTTTTTCTATGATCGGATATTTACGGTTTTCTACTTGTTCTATGCTTATTTGTCTGTTTATTTTAATGTCACGTGTTTTGTTTCCTTTTGATATAATCATACTTTTGTCTTTCATATTTGTCTTATCCAGTTCGTTTTGTAGTGTATTTAAGTTGTGCTGTAGTTGCAAACATGAGTTCTGCTATTTTTGTTTCTTCCATTTTCCATTTTCTCAGCCTTAGTTTCTTCATTTCCTTCTTTGCTTCCTTTATTGCGCCATCAATCACTGCCGCAAACAGTAATGGGCAATTCCGTTTTGAATTTTCCCGATATTTTATTATTTGTTCTTACGTAGTTCGCGTCATCTTTGTATATTTCCTTTTGTATATCAATTGTTTCTCTGTTTATCTCCTTTTTTTTTCTAGTGTTTTCCAAATGTATTCTCTTTTTATTCTGTCGAACGCTTTTTCGAGATCGATGAAGCAAATGTGAATATCTTTGTTAATCCTCAATGCTTTTTCGCTTGCCTGTCGTATTATGAGTATGGGGTCTTGGGTGCTTTTGCCTGTTCTGAAGCCGCATTGTGTTTCCTCAATTCTATTTTCTATGGTTGCTCTTGTCCTTTTCTCCAAAATTCTTGTTAATATTTTTCCTGTCGTACTTAAGAGGGTGATTCCTCTATCATTCTTATAATATCTGTTTTCCAATCATTCGGTATTTTCTTTATTCTTATTGCTGTTTTATTAATATTTCAAGTAATTTTCCCGATCCTTCCTTTCCTAGGAATTTAATCATTTCTGTTGTTATCTCATCTTTTCCGGGGGCTTTCCCCATTTTAAATTTCGCTATCGCTTCTTGTAATTCTTCTTCTGTGATATGTTTTATTTCCTGTCTGTTCTTATCTCTTTGATCTTCCTCATCTATTTTTGTTACTTCCATTTTTGATTCTCCCTCTATTTTATATAATTCTTCAAAGTATTGTTTCCATCTCTCAATTATGTTGTCTTCTTCGGTTATTACTGTTCCCTTTTTGTCTTTTATATTCTGCATTAAGTAGTCTTTTATATTTCGGAGTTGTTTTAGCGTTCCATAAAATAGTTTCTGATTTTCCTTGAAGTTCAAATTTTGTCCAGGATTCTTTTTTGCTTCTTGTCTCGTTGTATTTATATACTTTTTTTTAAATAATTTTTTGCAGGTCTGGGCTCCACCAATCAGTCCTTTCCATAAATACGTTTGTTATTTTTGTATTGGCGCAGCTTTCTTCTGCTGCGTTCAATATTATTTCCTTAAATCTTGTCAATTTCTCTTCTGCTTCTTCCCCTTCCTTACTTTCTTTTAGGGAGTATTAATAAATTTAAAGTGTGAAAGCGACCTTCCTGGAATTTCATGTTCAGTCTTTACATAATTATTGATAGAAAGCTAATAGAGATGTATAGAGGTAAGCATTGATTTGTCGAAGAAGAAATATGGAACTGTTGTAGCTTTAATTTCGCTATATAAAGACGCTACTATCGCCCCTTTAAACAAATTTGCCACACCAAGCACACCCGCACACGAACACATCAACCGGCAGGAAATTGACGAGATGGAGTGGAAGACAAACACATCGAAACCGTGCGCGGCTTAAATGCAGCAAGAGGTAAAGGAAAACTTCGCCAATACACATACCTTAACGATATGCGACGTTACAAGCGCCCCTGATACATTGAAGTACAGAACTGATGACGTACGCATCGATACGACCGACGCGTATATTAGCATTTCCTTTCCACTTATGTATATCCTATAACGGAGCGAAAGGTGCCATTAGTAGCTATGACGTTGAAATCCCTTTTTCCACAGCTGTCAACAACTTTCGCTCACGAAATACTTAAACTGCTGACTGATGCAGTTCAACCGTTTAGCGGTGGCGGTGGTGGCGTTCCTCCTTGCTGCTGCGCCGAAAGGGCGGTTTTGATGATGATGATGATTTTAGGGGTGCATTCAACATGCTACGCGAGATATCGCGCGGAAAAGAAGTGCGATTCCACCCCCTCTCAACAGTTTACCATATCAGCTTATAACTTTACATTTTATAAAGTTAAACTCGGAATATATTAAAATAGTTTAGGTGTTTTGTTTTTAATCAAAATTTCATGCTAGGGACGTTACGCTCATTAAAACCGATTTACTTCTTTATGTCTAGATGTTAAAACGAGCTACAGCTTTCGTAATATACTTATACGTCTAAATTAATGTTATTGTGTAATAAAACACCGATCATACGAGGGAGAGTTTTTATATTCGCGGAATGAGCGGGTTGTAGGGGGGTGATTAGGCGCATTCGCCTGTGCAGCGACTCATAATTAGTATAAATACAAAGTTTCATTGTTATTAGACAGTTAGTTTTTGAGCTATCGTCAACCAAGTAACATAATCAGGAGTGAAAAGTGAAATATGGAAAAAATCGAATATCGTGCCGTTATAAAGTTCCTTACCAGGCAACGAAAATCAGTCGCGACCATAATGAATGAAATGTCATTGGTTTAGGGCGACTCTTGTCCAGGAAAAACCATGGCGTACAAGTGGCATAGTTTATTTAAACAAGGAATAGAATCCTTTGAAGACGACCCGAGGCCGGGCAGGAGCATTGAGCTGACCACGCCAGCACTTATCCAAAAAGTTGAAAAAATTGTACTCGAAGATGCTCGACTAAAGAAGAAACAACTTGCAGAAATGGTTGGAGTATCCGATAAAAATTTTTAGTTAAATCCTACACGATCATATGAACATGTCTAAGGTCAGCGCAAGATGGGTCCAGAATCTCACGGCCGCCGCAAAAACAAGAGCGCGTAGAGTGTTCGAACCATTTTTGGACATCTGTAATGAAGACAAGGATGGTGTATTGAGTCAAATTGTTCATCTTGGTTCATCATTATGAACCTGAGTCCAAACAAGACCATAGTGGCATATAAAAGGGCACAGCACTTCCCAAGAAATTTAAAGTGTCACAATCAGCTGGAAAACTCATGGCAACGGTATTTTGGGACTCGGAAGGAATATTGTTGATTGATTATAAAGATAAAGGTGTTTCTATAACCGGAGAATATTACGCTTCAATATTAGAGCGACTAAAAGAAGCCATTAAAGAGAAAAGACGGGGAAAATTGACGAAAGGTGTGCTGCTTTTGCACGACAACGCGCTCCCGTCCAAAAGAGCCGCGTTGCGTTAGCTGCCCTGCATAAGGTGAGCTTCGAAATTGTGAATCACCCACCCTACAGCCCAGACCTGGCCCCGAGTGATTATTACCTGTTTCCGAAAATGAAAAAAGAGCTGCCGATGATGAAGTCAAGGAGGCAGTTTCGGCGTATTTTGCAGATAAAGAGAAATAATTTTTTTATGAGGGTATAAATAAATTAATTGAAAGATGTGAAAAATGTATCCGTCTTGCAGGTGAATATATTGAAAAAGAAAAATAATTTGGTTTTTTTATTTCCCCCATTCCGCGAATATAAAAACGCTCCCTCGTATGTTGAAGAATGTTAGAAAAATGATACCGTTTTTTTTTTTTAGTTAGTTAATAAGAATAGGAATAAGAAATTTTTGTCATTAGTTACGTCATCTTAGCGCGTTCATCCTACAGTTTTTAGTTGGTCACCCGGTATGTAATCGATCCAGACATCATCATCATTTTTTTTAAGGAGAAACGATCCGCTTCGAATTTTCCGAACCAATTAATCTCGTCCATTATACAGATTAATCCAATAGTGCATTATGTTTCGGCAAATACGTACACTTGCGTTACTTACGTTTTGCGGACATTCAAGCAAACCTAATACATATATAACGGAGACCGTCGGATGACCGTATACGGAGACTAAACTGTACTAAATAGACATCAAAAGGGACCCTGTGCACGGTATTCATTACTCGTGTTGTTGGATTCAATTAATTGGCGGAATCTCTATTTCTCTCTCTCTCTCTTTTACGCATACTGTATATATGTATGTAGGGATATAGCTGATGTTGGGATCCTAAGCGAGTCGTTCTAATGAGCGGACATGCAAATTGAAAATTATAGCTCGTGCTAATGTCCACGATGAGGTCGCCCAACGTTCGATGAAGGTTGGCTTTATACTGTGTCGCATTCATTATATGAAGGACTAAACTGTAGAACTAAATAAATAAATATAAATCAGGGAAAAAAAGGTGTTCCTTGATTTTTCCATTAACTTTTACGGATATAAATATTAATTCGAAAACATTTTAAAAGTCCGGGGCGATAACTCTTCCGGAATGTAAGAGAAAAGTAAAAACCGCATACACACACACATACGAGTGGTAAATGGAAACGGACTAAAACGCTTTAACACATTAAAGCGGAGTTGGCCATTTATACCGTAAAGAGTGTTGTCACCACTTAGAATGACAAACTGCGTGTTTTCCAAACTGGAAATTACCCGTTTTCATTTCGGAACGGTCGGACGCGACGAAACGTTTTAACTTTTTCCTCGGCTTTAACGTTTCTTGCGTCTAACTTTGAGATATACAAGAACCTATATATGTATGTTTGTATAGATAAAACGCCCCTTCTTATCTTATTACGTAGAGATGGTAATACAATCTTGTCTGTAAGAAAAGCGAGCTACCACGACGACGACTACTACTAAAAAGTAACGCTTGTTTCACCCTATTTTTCTCGCTCCGGTTTCCGGTCAAATTTTATGCTAAGATCGTAAAATCGCGGAGTGTAGATAACGACTTATGAATATGGAGGTTGGTTGCCTCGCTGAAAAAAAAAAAAGGAAAGGACGACGGAACCGTTTTCGAACTGAAGACATAAAATGAGGACGACGCCATATTTTCGCAACATGTGGTTTTAACTGCAAATAAGTTAGGCTGTCGTAAAAAAAGCTGGAAGCTGTAGGTACTAAATCAAAAATCTAATTAATCCTTCTTCGTGAATTTTAATCCGCTTTAAGATTTTCTTTTTCCCATATTTCGCTCTCGATACGATCGATCAAAAGCGGCGGTCCAAATTTGCATTCGTTTAAATTTTGTATTAAGATCCTAGTTAGTTTTAGGTACTTTTTTCTTGTTTTTATTGAAATTCCAATAATAAAATGGAATTGTTTTGGACAAAATGTAGGAGGAGCATGCGATGGAGGCAAAAAAGGGTTCACCACCACCCATAGCAGGACGGGTACCGAAAATATTGACACCGGAGCAAAAACGCATTCGACAGGTTACTTCAGTGACAAATTTGATCATCATTAAGTGAGATCCTGAACACTTCCTTGCAAGATTCGTTACTGTGGATGAAACCTGAGTTCACCATTATGATCTGATGAATCCAGAGGATGCAGAGCATATAGAGGCAGCAGACCACCACCCATAGCAGGACGGGTACCGAAAATGTTGACACCGGAGCAAAAACGCATTCGACAGGTTACTTCAGTGACAAATTTGATCATCATTAAGTGAGATCCTGAACACTTCCTTGCAAGATTCGTTACTGTGGATGAAACTTGAGTTCACCATTATGATCTGATTTTCAAGCAAATAAGGGGAGCCAGAGCCCACCTCGCCATCAAAAAACGAGATATGATCATCGAAAAGTGGTGGCGGAACATCAGCTTGGAGTCGAGGACCATACCAAGGTACTGGACCCTCGGACTCCAAGGCAACTCGCCTCCCTCTACGGTGACATGCGAGGGAGGTGGATTCCGTTTTCTAGAAAAACGAACCGCCACACACTTATCGGGATTTATGAGCATCCGCCACTTCCGGGCCCACTCTGTCAGATGGTCGACGGATCGCTGTAGTCGTCTTATCACCAGCGCGTCGTTCCTTGATGTAGAATATATGACAGTGTCGTCAGCAAACACTGCCAGTCTAGTGCTTGGCGGATTACGGACGTCGCTGGTGAAGAGAATGAAAAGCTCAGGGCCGAGAAGTGAGCACTGAGGAACGTCCGCTCGGATGGGTCTGCTGGTGGAGAATACGCCGGATCGCTTGACACGGAATGTCCTTTCGCACTAACGAAATCAGGTTCGAAGAGATGCCAAGTCCGCCCATCTTGAATAACAACCCGTCATGCCACACCGAATCGAACGCCTGTGCAAAGTCCAAAAATACTGCACCCGTGGAGTGTCGCGACTCCAAAGCGCCCCGGATCTCCTCTGTTAGTCGGAGGAGTTGTAGGTCTGCCGACAAGCCTTCCCGAAAACCGAACTGTTCGTCTGGCAGAAAGTTGCCAGCACGGATGACTTCTCGAAGCCTCGTCAGAATGACTGCTTCGGCGACCTTGGAAAGATTGGAGAGAAGACTTATCGGCCTGTAACTCGCAGGGAGTTGAGGATCCTTACCGCGCTTGTGGATCATCACGACACTCGCGTGCTTCCAGTCGCTCTTGCGGCAGTTGATGATGGTTGTTACCTCATCGCGACTGACCGGGTCAAGCGGATCGCTCCGCATCAGAGGCAGATTCTCGAGAAAGAGGCCAACCTCCCGGTGTAAAGGGCCGTAAAGAGGCTGACCCCCGACCCCACCAAACACTGATTCCATGTGATCGGCAAAAACCGTCACCCTATCCTCGTCCGATTAAACTTTTAACAAAGTTCTTCATTAGCCCCCAGTTTTATATCTAACGGAGGGATTTGAGGATTCCAAGGTTCTAATGGTAAAAATTGAATACATTTTATCCAATATGTAGATTTATCTTTTCCGTATTCAGTTCATTATACAGAAATAACAATTTCTTAATCTTTTATAAAAGAATCTCGTTCCATTTATTCTTTCTTTACTTTACATATCAGTTACAGGCGTACATATATGTATGTATCTATGTATATAAATATAGAGGAGAGTCGTTTCGACCTTTATCAAAGCGCGAATAATGTAATCCATTGAATTCATTTCCATCTGTTACCTTCCCTTTGTAAAGAGTTAAGGGTTTCGATTTGTAGAACCCTCTTTCAGTATCATAATACTCTCATCTCCCTTATCAATCTTCCACTCTGCTACGATTCGGGAATCCACTTTGCTTATTCCCATTCAGGAAGCTACTTTGTCGGAAGTTAGATGATAACCCAGTTTTGTTAATTTAATAACTTTTATTCAAATCGCATTATATTTAATTTTTTTTTTTAATCTCTTACAAATGTTACAAGATGTATTTCCGAGCAGCTTCATCGTCGGTCATTACAAATAAGTTTCTTTAGATATTGTTTAGTTTGACCGATATAGTATTGGTTACAGTCTAATTTATAGACGTTATAGCCTATAGATAGTAAAAAGGTCAAAAATGATCTCGACTTATCAAGATAAATCTAAAAAAAACACTCCCTACTAATCTTAAATATAAATATTGCGCACGTATAGCTACTAAAACGCAGAAATGGGATAGTAGCCGACGATATCTTTAGCTTTACCTCGGGATTTAGAGCTATGTACTAACGTACTACAGGCCTATCACACATACATATATATAGGCGGCCACTCCATTCTGTGGAAGGGCAGGCTAGGGAACCCCCGGGGCGTTAGGACGCACCGCTTGAATGCAAAACAAGAGAGGCGACCGGTGCAAATCCAGACTTATGGCCTTACTTCGAGCACAGTAAATGGGTTTAATATGATTGTAAGTTGATCCTGGACATTAGAACGCGAATAGAAGCGATCCAGGGAAGAAAGGGCGACGCGGCTGGGAATCACAGGACGAACAGGCAAGAATTGGGGGGATGCGCTATTGCGTGAGATGAATATCTATTCCCGAATCCTATAAGGTGGATATAAAGACCAAGTTTCCTGTTCCAAGTTTGCCGTTATTGTGCGGTTATATCGTTTGCAATAATATCGATTCTAGGGAGGCTAAAGTTGGTAATATTAGAACATTATTATTCCATTTGAATTTATTATAATCTATCAATTTGACAGTTAATTTTAGAAGAAAAAAAAACTGTTTTAATCATTGTTGTATACATCGTAATATAATAGTGCGAAGTCTGCTGGACGATACAGGACCCGATGGTGATAGAGGTAAGGGTGGTGGTGCGAAAATACCATTTTCGTCCAATTTACGGCGGCCAAATTCGATTTCGCGTTTTCATCTGGCAAAAGTGGGGCCGCTGACCATAACAAATTCGATTTCGCGAAGCGACAGACGGACTCGTGAGCCCCCGCCTGGTTTGGGTAAGCAAAACGAACCGTTCACTCTAACGTCGACGACGATGACGACGCCGACGACGACGATTTTCACGGGACCGTGGGGGGTCGCACCGACCCAATTTCGTCTCGTTTAACTTTGTTATTCCCGCTCGCAATTATCGGAATGTGATTGAATTCTAGCGCCGGCCGTCGCTGCACCAGTCGTACCTAACACATATGGGAAAAATTAAGTAAAACCATCTCTTGTCGTCTCTCTTTCTCTCTCGCTCTAATACGGTTTTCGTGGGGAAAGGATCTGCCGAAATGATTCGGAAATCGAGTGTGTAGTGGTGGTGTTGGGGATTTTTCGACGTTGGCGTGTAAATCTGCGGTTTTTCCGTGCGTTTCGGGAGAAAAAGATTTAATTAAGGTTCCGAGAGACATAGGACAGGTTTTTTTTCGGTTAACAAACATGTCATTTGTCTTGGTGTGTTCAATTACGACTTAATCCTGTCGTAATTAGAGATTTAAATGTGTTATCAGTTCTCACGTGTTATTGGCGTCACACACAATTAGTTTGTTTAGAAAAATTTGCGACATGTTCAATAAACATAACTATATATTTGGATGTAAACGTATTTTGATTTCCTTCCGGTTAGCAACACAACCAACATCGAAATTGAAACGCTGATTAACGTCATCTTAACACTATAAACAAACTTTCCTATTCAACTTATTTTTTCTTGTTAAATTTTCTCTATTGATCCACATATGTTTATTATTTTTAATAAATTGTTAAAGTTTATGTTTTATTTCCTTCATTTGAAGAAAATCCATTTTAGAAATCAAAATAAACCATCTTGAAAACGGCAGGTTTTCCTTATCCTTTCGCACATCATCCTCAAGTGCATCTAGTAATATCGTTAGAGGAAGGAAATCCGTGGGCTATTTTTCCAATAACGCACACACCGCTTCATCCAATCGAACACACGACACGATGCAGAGAGAAGTGCGTTCGATTCATGTGTGTTTATTTCGGCGTGGAGTCGTCCGGTTTGTTCGCCTTGCTACATTCCAGCGCACAGTTCCCAATATCCGACAAACATTTGTCATCGCCCGAGGACACTTCAATAATCGCGGAAGCCGATGGTCGTCCTCTCTTCTTCCTCTTCGTTTCGGTCTTCTACGTCGCACGCCCTGCTAACGTTTTCAAGGAAAAACGATTTTCTTTTTTTTTTATTGAGATCGTGTGTGCTACCGTTTGTTTTGCTTTTAGTCACGGATTGAAATACTGCCGATTGTGATGATATAACGATCATCGTAGGTTGTTTACATTTTGTTATGTTTTAGTGGAGATATTTTGCGTCAGATTTCTACTTCTTTTTATGTCTATCGATTACGTTCCCTTTAATTAGATTAACATACTGACACATTCATCTAACTTAGATCTGAATGCAGATGTAATGGGAGTGAAGTGAGTATGGTTGATCCTCTAGTATTAGTGTTAATTCTTCCATGATCGTTTCCTATTATCGTTACGAACCGATTTTCCCGATATTATCTACGGCACGTAGCACGCCATCTAGTGGGCGTATTTATACATTCGAAATGCGTTTTCCTAGTTGAACATTATGCCTACGTATTCCATTTTTTCCCCCCTATTTCCTCTTTTCCGATAGGCGTTTATAGGTATTGCGAACTTTCGATGTTGGTTTTTGCGTTGGCAGATATTATCTTAATAGTGTTACGTTTCCTATGATTGGATATATTTAAGTGTGTGATTTGGTGAATGTGTTTTGCCTGAGCGGTTATTACGAATGTATTTTTTTTTTATAGCTTTTCGTCTTTTGTGTTTTAGTTGACCTGCAAAGAGAGGTAAAAAGATAATAAATGTTGAAAAATATTATATACAACAGAATTTTGAACAACAATTTAAATTTAATTTAATATACCGGGTGTAGTGTTTGTAGTTTTTACGAAATCCTACAGTTTCATATACAGGGTGGGGCACATAAAGTGTTACAGAGGAATAGCACTCAAACGATTAATCATATCGAAAAAGGTTTCAGACAAAAGTTTCAGTGTTCTGGAAGGCGGTCATACTGGGCCACCCAGTTTTTTGATCGGTGTAGGCGTAGAAGCTATGTCAATGTCAACTCCAATTTTTTAATTGGAACCATGTATTTTCGTTTCAATAACATTATTACTGATTTTAAGACGAATTCAGCGACCTACAACACAAGGTCATTCTAGTCATGCAAATGATGTATGAAAATAGTCGAAAAATCGAAAAATATCGGAATTATCAGCATCAACTGTCAACGCATACGGCTGTCAGTTAGTCACGCATTACCTTCCCTTTGTGAGTACATGGGATCGCGGAAATGAATGATTATCAAGAATATTTTGATATGTTAATGGTGCTGGAGCAGTTGTACGCGGCTCGTTATCCGGACAGACAACAAAAATCGCACATGGCATTTAAGCGATTAGCTGACCGTTCCTGTCGCTTCGGTACAATGAAACAAACATGAGCCAAACGTCGACCGATTGTTGATGAAAATGCGACTGCTACCTTAGCTTCTGCTGCACAAAATCCTCATGCCGGCACCAGGCAAATAGAAAGAGAGAGTGGAATTAGTCGGCGATCTGTATTAAGAATGTTACATCAACACAAATTACATGTCACTGCATCACTGCATTTGTACGGCAATGATTTTCAAAATCGCGTCAATTTCTGTAACTGGATTCGTCGAGAAATACACACGGATGTTTCATTTTTGAGTCATGTGCTTTTTTCTGACGAAGACGACATGCATTTCTGGGCAAATGCGAATCCTCGATGGACGAGAACTGTATGATATCAACATCCGTGGTCCGTTAATTGTTGGGCCGGCATTGTCGGTGATCACGTCATTGGTCCACATTTTTTTGAAGGTCACTTAAGTGGGCAAGTTTACGCAAACTTTCTGCAAAACGTACTCCCCGAATTACTGGAAGACGTGCCCTTGCTAGTTCGCAGAAACATGTGGATGCAACACGACGGTGCACCATCCCATTATGCTCTATGTGCAAGACAATTTGGTGAAAAATGGATAAGATGAGGCGCTACTGTTGCTTGGCCATCTCGTTGGCCAGATCTAACACTAATGGATTACTTTTTCTGGGGTTTTGTCAAAGGGCACGTAATGGCGGAAGCACCTACTACGCCTGACGACATGGGAGAAAGAATACGCTGAGCACGTACCGAAATTACACCACAAATGTTGGCTAACGTTAGACGGTCGTTTCCCCGGAGAACTAACCACTACTTATAAGCGGAGGGTGGTCACTTCGAGCATCTTCTGTAGGTAGACCCAAACCTAAGTTAGTGGATCCTTTGATGTTGATTATTCCGATATGTTTCGATTTTTCAACTATTTTCATACTTTGCGTGACTAGCATGACCTTGTGTTGTAGGTCGCTGAATTCGTCTTAAAATCCGTAATAATGTTATTGAAACGAAAATACATGGTTCCATTTAAAAAATTGAAGTTGACATTGACGTAGCTTCTACGCCTACACCGATCAAAAAACTGGGTGACCCAGCATGACCCCCTTCCCGAACACTGATACTTTTGTCTGAAACATATTTCGATATGATTAATAGACTGAGTGCTATTGCTCTGTAACACTTTATGTGGCCCACCCTGTATAGATCATTAAAATCTGATGATAAATAAAGACATTACAGCCTTTGGAAATTTTTGTGGAACACCCGGTATATAATTTAATACATTTTCCTATCTGTGAGAGGATCATCCACGGTCTCGCATCTACGTCAACTGCACCAGTCACCCTGTCTAATAAAGGAACATCGTGTGGTAGGTTAATTTCACACGGCAGTGTAGTTTGTTGAATTTCAAAAACGTCATACTACTTTAAAAAAGAAGAAAAAACGATAACTTTACAACTCGGATTCTCCCGTCTGATGCATAAACTAGAAACTACGTAGTTCCAGCCATTAATTTATCTTAATGCGCGTGAAATGCACTTTACTTCCAGCAAGAATTGCCAACGACAACTAAGTAACAGTTTTAAACATCGTTAGACATCGTAGCGAACATCGTTTTTCATCGTTAATTTTCAGGCGAGTTTGAAGTCGAGTGCGCTGAATTTATGTAAATTAGGAATTGGTGATTCAAAAGACACAACACACAAAATGTAAGGAGATCGTATTGATTGAGGTGCATCCACAAAATAATAATTAAAAAGAACATGTATAGATTTCTCTTCATTAATCACAGTTAAATCCGTATTTTTTTTTATTCTTATTTTTAGTCGTCTATGTTAAAGGCGAGTGGTGATGGTTCTTTTAATACAGCCCTCATTCATTTTTCTTTAAAACGCTCCCCCGCGAAACACCATCTACGTTGTTGTATGCGTTTTTTTGCGCGAGTAACAGAGCGTAAACCGTGTAAAACTGGATGATGATAAATGAAATTGTTTTCGACGTCGTTTTCTTTTTTTCCCGTGATTCCCCGACGTCATCATAACAATAATGAAACAGCAAGATACTTATGCAAGAGAAGAGATGTTATTAGTAAATGGTGACGTTAATAATAAAATTAGAGTGTAAAACGGAAAGTCGTATTATAAAAATTAAGAATTAAAATACCTTAGAAGTGATAGACGATTTGTATCTAAAAAAAAAAATGAAAAACGTTGATGTTATAACGAGATGACACAATACAATAAAGCGATCTCCTCCTTTCGTGTGCGGAAGAAATCCACCAAGCATGTAATAAAAAAAAGAGAAGCAGAAGACGATATATAGAATAAAAAAACAGGATCCAAAAGAAATTCCCCTTTTACTATATACAAAACTACCGCTTGACTGGTTGGTGGCAATGGCGGCTCCCCTCGTACACACAACATAGTATATTCCGTCCGCCTCCCAAAACAACATAAAAAGATCTATAAGAGGGAAACGGGGCAACGGGGAGAAGAACGAACAGAACAGCATCAGCCCGTGACAAGGTCCTCGATATAAATAAATCAATCTGTGTGCGTCGGAGACAATCCTAGCGGGAAATGAGGAAATCTTGAGGTGTTCGTGATGTATGGGTGTTGTTGATGCGTCTGCATTTTCACCCCTTAAGGGCGCATATGTATAAGAATACGTATACGTACGCCGCCGGTCTCTCTTTAACTTGGAAAGTCTGCTGCCGTTTCGATCGGAAAGGCGATGCAAGGCATGAATTTTTAATACGCAACGGGATTAAGCGCGTTAAAATGTAAAGTAGTTTTGTGTGCAAGGTATGGAGCATCGGCGCTTAGATCGAAAGATGCGATATGGAAAAGTACTCTCGCCGACGCGACGCTATACCGAGGGTTAAGAGGTATAAAAGAAGACGTGACTGGCCGTTCAAATGTGTATTTTTGCTTCTTTTTTTTGTAGTAAGCTGTGCATTTTACGAAGCGGATTAGAACATTTACTTATGTACTTAATGAAGATAATGGATCTACTTCTTTCCTATTTAAAATAGGGGTGGCGTTGTATCTGGGTATCATGATATAGTACAGCGATGGCGAACAACGTTTTGAGCTCGATGTGTCAAAATTTTGAAAAATCGAAACATAATTTTCGTTGTGTGTCAGACATCAAGTAAAAACTAAAAAAATAACTAATTATAATTAGAAAACAAAAATAAATAAATATGAAAAATTAGTGACTTTTTGGTGCTGAAGTTTGTCTGGTAAATCTTTTTCAGGGTTAAACTTGGTACATTTCAAGACCAAGCAAGCGCCACTGATTTTATCTGTTAACCGATTCCGTTTGTTTGTCTTAATATTATTTAATGCTGAGAACAACGTCTCACAAAAATATGTGGATGAAAAAATTGTTAGCAAAGCCATTGCTAAATCTACTAATTCCATCCATAAATCGTCAATTTTCATTCGTTGCAAATTCTTTAATTTCAAAGTAAGTATTGTAATCAACTATATTAGGATACTTAATTATTTTAATTGTCTGTTCTAGGCTTCTAAACTAGTCGAAACTTTCATTGAACCGTTAAGTTAATGAGTTTATTATATTCTAGTACAGAAGTATGGACTTTGCTTTTTTGAATTTTTTTTTATGCGAGGAGAATAGTTATATGTTTTAGTTTCAATATCACGCTTGAAAATTTGAAGTTAATTTTAAGTTAAGTTCATTCATATGAACAAAGAGGTCAGTAAAGAAAATTAAATTGCTGGTCCAGATATGATTCTTAAGCTGAGGAACGTTTATTAGATCTTTATTTTCAATAAATAATAAAATTTCGTTTAAACACTCCACAAATCTCTCAAATACTTTTTTTCGACTCAGCTATCTCACGTTATTGAACATTAATAGTCCATTGTAGGATGATTCAACTTCTAGTAGAATCGCAGAAAATTGTCGCTTATGAAGTAGTATTTCTGTTACAACTAGCAATTGTTTAAGTCACTAAGGGTGGGTTTATCAATGTGAGGATAAATAAATTAGATTTAGATTTAGATATAAGGGTGATATTGCACCGCGACCGTGGGTCTATTGTGCCCCCTTACATGAGGTGTAAGCTGCTGGGTTTTGCCCGCAGTCACAGCTCCCCATCCAGCCTGAGAGCTTTAATAAACTGTAACAGATGTGATGGTTTCAGAGAGGGTATTTCTTCCTCGTCTATAACGCCTTTGTCAAGATAGTTGGCGCGAATTTCTTCAATTGCTGTGCAGTTGGATATCAGGTGATCCGGACTTTCATCTTCCGCCCCGCAGAACCTGCAGTCGCTATTCTGTTTCAGACTATTCTCTTCATGTGCTCCCCGAGGTGACAATGCCTTGTAAGGAAAAATTGAGAATGCGTAATCTGTTCCTGTTTAATGGTTTTTGCTTTCTGCTTGTTGAAATTTTCAATGAATACATTGGAATGTCTCAGACCAGGAAGATTGTGCTAGAGGAAAGCTCTAACGTCCTCTTCCCTGTCTTTAAGTTCTTTCTTATAGGTGCTCATCCCTATTCCACAGAATGGTTCCGGTCCCACAAACGAAGTTGTGGCGGCCTCCTTTGCTCTCATTGCCCCTGATTCCAGTGTGTCCTGGTACTCAGCACAATGCAACTTTGTTTTCCTTGCCCAAGTTGTTTAGTTTATCCCTGCATTCCCAAACTAACTTGGAGCTGATGGTGTTAGAACTCAGCGCCAGTAAGGCTGCTTGACTGTCGGAGAAGATTGCAATGTTCTCCTTCCGATAGTTCCTGTCTAGATTCACCTGAGCACATCTTCCAATCACATTAATCTCTGCCTGGAAGAAACTGGGGTATATTCCCATCGGCTCTGAGTATTTGTTTCCTGGCCCGAATACCCCTACACCTGTTCCTTTTTCAGTTTTGGAACCATCCGTATACCATTTGATGGTGTTTGCTTTTAGAGAGTAGGTGGAGGATTCTCCTTCCCACTCTCTTGTTACTCAACTTCGTTGAAAAGTTCTTTTCGAAGTTTATTTTAACCATTTCATCGCTTGGAAGATCCGCTTTCCGCCATGGATGACAAAGCTCCTTGGTAGAGTCTGCCCCCTCCCGTCCGTGCCCTGGCTAGTCGGTACATTGCCGCACGGGCCACTCCCTCCACTATTAGATGTAGAGGTGTGAGGTCTAGGATGACCTCTAGGGCAGCGGTTGGGCAGGTTCCCATTGCTCCGGTAATGCATACATATGCTAACCTTTGCAGCTTGCCAAGGATATTCTTGGTTGTGACGTGTGTGACCTTTTGGAACCAGGTTATTGCACCGTATGTTACTATAGGTCTTACTATACTAGTATACAGCCATCGCAGTATATTTGGGTTACAACCCCACGTTTTGCCCTAAATTCCGCCATATCATTAAAGCTCTTGTTGCTTTATTCACAGTCAGTTCAATATGAATTGTTTTTTTTGTCTAGCGTTATTCCTAGATATTTGACTTCTGTTTTGCATTCGATTACTGCTGTATCTAGACGTATATTTTCATTTTCAGTATTTTCTCCTCCTAGTGAAAGGTACGATTGTGGTTTTTGCTGAGTTAATGCTCAGCCCCACTGATCGACACCATTCTAGTAATTCTAAGGCTTGTTTGTATCAGGTTACAAAGAATTCCCTCAAACTTGCCTTTTGCTATTATAACAATGTCATCGGCATATCCTATGCAGTGTATGCCGAACGCAGTCAACCTGTTAAGCAGCTCATCCGCCACCAGGTCCACATCAAAGGCGAGCAACGCCGCCTTGAGGTGTTCCACGGGTAGTTCTGATCTTCGTAGTTTGACCTACCGTTTCTCAGCTGTCCTTGTGGAGAGCACCTCACTTATCCATTTGATTAACTCACCCCCTTGTCTCTAGTGCTAGTCTGATCGCATCATGCGACGTGTTATCAAACGCACCTGAGATATCTAGGAAGGCACAGATAGCTGTTTCTTTTTTCCTTCAAGGTTTCCTGAACTTCCAGGGCAGTCTCTGTCGATCTGCCTGTCCTGTGTGCGTGCTGACTTGTGTGAAGTGGAGCTTTCTCCATAACCTCCATTCTTATATAGTTATCTATTACTTTTTCCATTGCTTTCAATAGAAAAGATGTCAGGCAAATAGGTCTGAAGGATTTGGGGTCAGTCCCATCTTCCTTCCCTATTTTTGGTATGAAAGTGACTTTCGCCTTTCTCCAGTTTTATAGGCGTTCTAAAACAGTCACTCGACGTAGACACGCTGTATAAGCCGTTATTTTGACAGCTAAAACCTATGGAAAACCATCAAATTGTCATATTTATGACAGTTTAACAGGTTTTAGCTGTCAAAATACGGCTTATACAGCGTGTCCACGTCGAGTGACTGTTTTAGAACGCCTACAGATAACCTACTGAAGACGAAATCCGTAATTCCATCAGGAATGATTTCTGCAAACATTCTAAGCACATTAAGGAAGAATAGATATCAACGTGAACTGATCTGACCTGCAAAAAATTGAACATCAACGATATTAGTGGATTTGGTGCTTGGAACTTGTTAAAACCAGAATAAAATTTGGAAATTTGGCTAAAAAGCTAGCTCCTAACTGTATTTTAATAAAATTGGAGATTTATATTGTGAAATCGATTTGTTTTTAGAATAATAGACACAACGAGAATAAATTTTAAAAAATTTAACTCCAATTTTGATTAAAATGTGTCCCTCGTAAACTGAGTCGTTTTATTTTAGTATTATTTTTTTTATTGCCAGTTACATCGCATATTTAGCCGGCTGAATTTTATTATACCATCGGAGTCATCGTAGCAATAAAACCCTAAACATGTTTTCGCATTCGACCATCCCGCTTATCCACTACACAAAAATATTTCGAGTATTCCCCAACAACAATAACAGCAGTCTAACCAACTATGTCGACTTCCATATCATCGTATAGGAGGACGAGTGCATCGATACGTGTTTATTTGACGTGTTAGTTTGAGGGGGTGTGCGTACGCGAAACATAAGCTATATCGTTTTCGTACATTATTTATCTCGTCCTATTGTATCCGTTGTGGGGCGCTTGTATTAGCGCCGTGTTCGCCCCGGCGATGGAGTATCGGAAGTCGACGAGGAAATGACTATATTCTACGTGATTCCGTTGTCTCGAAAGCGACTGCGTCCGCCGCGTTATGTTGCCGGTATTTAAGGGGAAAACTCGGAATATCGAAATCAATACGTCAAATTTCCACTTTCAGTTTCGATATGGTAGATATATTTCTTTTAATTTTATTGTTTAAATTCAGCATCGACTATATATGTAGGTACCATATATATATACATAGTTGGTAATTCGAGATAATCCAGCCGTATGTATGTAATTTATAACGTGAAACGTCGAGTATATTATGCGCAATTTTAGGAATAACCACGAAACTAAAACAAAGCCGGATTTCGTTCCGGTTAAAATGCGCATATGGTGCGCTCCATTGTTATCAAATTACATCATTAACAAATTGCTCTGTACGGTGCTGTAATTTAACGTTGCCAGTTATTAGTTACACAGGCGGGAACATTTTATAATTCCGAGCTATAATATTTAAACGTACAATTCAATAAATTATATCGAAAAGAGAGAGAATTAAAACATTTTCAAATTATGTTAGGATGAGATAGATACATCGCAAACTATCGTACATGCATTGAGTTAGTGGGTAATCTTCGATTAGATTGCCTTACGGATATTTGCGGAATGTTTTAATCAAACCGGGTTGTGTAGTCGGTGAGGAGGATACTTACGGATCACCCTACGCTTTCCGGTTGCGTCAAATCCGCCCCCGCACGGTTTCCCATAGAATCGAGCATAACATACTTTCGGGGTCTCCCCAATTACCGCGCCGATGCTGTACTGCAAGGTATGCTCCGGTTATTTTTTCTCGTCTTTTCAATTTCGGACGGTTCTCTCGCCGCCGCCGAATTTCGGTATTCACCGCTGCCGTGCATTACTTACAGTACACAAATACCTCTTGTTCTTCGGATGATGTGCAAAGATGGCGATATAACTAAAACGTTAATTCGCCGGTAGAGATAAGGAATTCCAATTATACTACAAGATTATATCATCATTATGCCAGTATAAGGTATTGTCTGTTTTAATAAGATCTTATATAGAAAAAAAAAACTAAAAAAAAATATTTCTTGATGATTATCTCTCAGAACATTTCACAGATTTTCCGATCTAGCTAAACGTTAAAATAAATAAATAAGACACCGAAAAAAAAACGTGAAATATTAGAATTATTTTATGTTTGATTTAGTGAGTCGACAGTTACTGTATTGTTGTTTAACAAATAAATTCCTGAAAAATAGAGATTTTCCAATTGAATTTAAAAATGCACTAAAAAGGTGTCGGTAGCCTCAGTGATTAGAGACGGTCTACTATCGTTATCAGACTTAAAACCGGCTCCAACCGAACGAAGCCGTTTCACCGGGCCCCGACGAAGAACAAACAAAAACCAGTTTCGAGGACGATGATGTCAACCATATTCCTAGACGCTAGATCTCTATACATTGTGCTCCGGCAAAAGGCAGACAAGAAGAAACCAGACATACCCGTACTAAACATGACCAACGCAGAAAGAGCAGCGACGGTCGTGGATTTAACGGGAAAACACCGGACGAAATCGCCGGAGCTATCAAAGAAAAGTTAACACCCGCAGTGTAGAGAAGTGCTAGTGCGAGTGCTGTGATATCTCAAATCCACCCCATCCCCTCACACCTATCCCAATTCTAGTCATTATAGGTTAAGAAAAACAGACAATAATACAGTCTTTATCTTTTGCGTTTCCTCTTTTGTCAATTGTTTTTCAAAATGTGTGCTTGTTTTGTTGATGTAATTCCTTATTTGTCAGACGTGTTTCCGTATTTGTCAATTGAGTTTCGAAAACATTTTACGCGCTTAAATATTTGGTGTATTGATATGGATAATAATGGTCATAAGAGAAGAAATTCCAAAATAAGCAATGAAATGCGTTACTTTAGTCATTAATTGGTTCCACGGTGAACAATTTTCGGTTTTACCTGATACCGTTGCAAAGATAATCGACAGCCAAAATTATCTTTATCTCAGAAAGAACAAATTTGCGACTGGATTGATGAGGACTGCTCCATTACTCTGCGTCAGTTGAAAGAAAAATGTTTAAACGAATGGCTACTTCTTCAACAAATATCATCGTCGACGATTGATAAAGCCCTTCAAAGCTTTCACTATTCTTTTAAAAGAACGTTATTTGTTCCTGAAAGAAGAAGAAATATACTAGAAATAATTCAAGCTCGTTTTGATTATGCCGTGCATTACAATAGAATTATGCTGGAAAGAGAGAAAATTTATTTTATTGATGAACTCAGGAGTTTCCTATGGAAGGTCTATTAAAAATACTCGAGCATCAAAAATAAAAGCCCAATTAAGAGGACGCAATTATTCTGTTGCTGCTGGCCATGAACATTAATTCCTTGTAGATGTGTTTCAAATACAAAATATGCCCTGCTACAATGCAGTTCATTTTTCGGAATTTCTAACAACATTAATTAACCATTTACATCAGGACGGTGTAGAAGGAGCACATCTTATTATGGACAACGTTAAGTTCCATCGAAATGATGAAGTATTGGCCCTCATTAGAGCTCAGTGTTCCTACCCTCTTATAGTCCATTTTTATAAATCCCATTGAGGAACTTTTCAGCCAATGGAAACACATTATACGAACGAAAATGAACTACGCGACGCTGTTCGTAATGCATCTGAACATATAACCCCACAAAACTGTCTACATTATATACAACACATGGAGTCTTATTTACCAGATTGTTTACAGAGAAATGAAATTTTAAATTAAGTTAGTTGTGTTAGATTATGTATGTGTTTATCGTAGATTTAAATAAATCCCTTACTCCCTCTAAATATGTATTAAATATGTAATATAAATAGGTAAAAGGGGAAAAGCAGCTGACATAACGGGAAAGTGATTTGACAAAAGAAGAATCACATTTGACAAACAGATTTGACGTTTGCAAAACGAGAAAATCATTTGACAATTACGGAAAAGCGAAAAAAGACTATAAGACTGTTGATTTTATAAGAAAAACAAAATAATCTAATCTACGTCTGTCACAATGACTATAAATCAGCAGAATTTGTAAGCATTCGTCAGATTACGAGCATACGTAGAATATACAGGGTTTTCAAACTTAAGTCGGCACTATTGCTAACTTTGTTATTATTGGAGCTACAAAGTTGGTTAAATAGGCAAACTAGTGTAGTTTTTCAAGCAAATTACAATGGCATTAAAAAAAATAATTGACGTACTGGATCACGTGATATTGTGAAAAATGTATTTTTTTTAAATGGGACACCCAGTATACAGTTCTCACGGTCGACAGAAAATTTAATTCTGAACAAAAACTTTCTTTTGAACTTTTGTCCTAAAGTCAATAATAACAGGGTTATTGATGATTTTTCAAATTTGCCAAGGTGGCTGTTATTTCATAAACAAAATTCGATTGTTTTGCAAATGTCATCAACATTGAAATATTGCATTAAACCTCTGTCAGTAAGCAATTAACATTTTGTGTTTATTGATGAAAAAATGCCTTTCACGCATTTAGAAAAATGTGATATGATGGAATGTTACATCGTTTGTAATAAAAATTCCCTGCAAGCTCGTGAACGTTACGGTGTTTTATTTCCTACGCGCAACTTGCCAGATCGAAGGTACTTTTTACTTTTGTACCGTAAGTTTCGATCAAATGAAAATGTGTTCAAGAAAACTAGAACCAAAAAACAATTTATAATAAGTGAAGCAACTGAAATTAACGTCTTAGCTTTCTTCGAAGCTAATCCTAATAATGCAATTAATGATTTAAAGGAAGAAAGTGGACTATCTTTGGGAACTATTCACAATATTCTAAAAAAACATAAGTTTGTGCTGTTCAGATACAGACCTATTCAGACGCTGGTACCGGGAGATCAAGAAAGACGGACTCAGTTTTGTCAGTGGTACATTAATCAAGTTAGACTTAACCATAATTTTTGGCGTTTGGTTCTTTGGAGTGACGAATCAAATTTCTCCAACAGGAAGAACAGCTACTATTGGAGTCGAGAAAACCCGATGCTTTTCCGTCCTTGTAATCCGCAGAGACGCTTTAGTGTTAATGTTTGGTGTGGCTTGATTGATTCAAGAATTGTAGGCCCCGTATTTGATCAAGGTGCATTAACTGGCGAGAGGTATGTCGAAATGTTAACCGCTACCCTTGGAGAATTCTTGGATGACCTGAATTTAATGGATAGACAACAGATATTCTTTCAACAAGATGGCGCTCCTGCCCATAATGTTCGCCAAATTCATAACTTATTACATGACCTTTTTGATGGCCGATATCTATCAACTAACGGGCCTATTCGTATGCCTCCCCGATCACCGGACATAACACCTTTGGATTTCTTCTTTTGGGGATTTGCGAAAAGTGCAGTGTATTTGTGAGAGACGGTATGATACTCTTGAAGATCTCCAGCAAAGCATCAGCCATGCTATCAATAATATTGATGGTAGAATCATTGCTAAGGCTACTAGAAGTGTTAACAGGCGGGTTCAAAAGTGCTTGGAGCAAGAGGGTGATGTTTTTGAGCATCTGCTCTGAATTTAAAATTTCTTGTTTTTTTTATTTTCGAAACTAATAAAATAACTTAAAATAAACAATACTGTTTTTAGTTTCTGTAAAAACAATCATCAATAACTCTGTTATTATTGACTTTAGGATAAAAGTTCATAGGAAAGTTTTTGTTCAGAATTAAATTTTCTGTCGACCGTGAGAACTGTATACTGGGTGTCCCATTTAAAAAAATTACGTTTTTCACAATATCACGTGACCCAGTACGTCAATTATTTTTTTTTAAATGCCATTGTAATTTGCTTGAAAAACTACACTAGTTTGCATATTTAACCAACTTTGTAGCTCCAATAATAACAAAGTTAGCAATAGTGCCGACTTAAGTTTGAAAACCCTGTATATGTCTCCCAGTTAGAGCTAGACAGACTCTCTAGATTTATGCGAAACATTAATCATTGCAGCTATATGTATATAGGTGTACAATCTATACGGTTGGATGGAGAGACTCTTGCCCTCTCGTTGAAGAGAATAGACACCTACCTACCACGCATCTCATTATTGCTATTGCCAACTGTGAAGGGCCAACGCAATATAATGGGCATGTGTAAATTCCACACCATTCCAGACACTAGACTAGACTATGGTAGACTAGCTAATCGGAATACGGTAAACAAGGGACATATATCAGCTGTTTATGAAGAGGAATCACCAGCAGACATTGATGTTGATATTAATGGTGCTCTCCTTAATGACGAAATTAATTTGCTCGAATAATTTTTTTTAATAAGGGTGAAAATATATTAAAACGTATTCATCTATGGCATTGATATATTATCCAGGGACATTTAGAAATTGAGATATTATCTGTTGCAGAAATGCAACCCATCGATCCGAAACTTCAATTGAAAATGTATACCATTATTACTCTTTATAATCTCGGAATGATTCGGGACGTATTAATTAGGCGTGTATACGCGACAAATAACGTGCGACAATGATGAACTGTTTCCTACGTCGCCGTTCCGAGTCATTAGGTACTGGAAATCTAGTAGCCGAGGAGTTTTCTTTTCTTGATTTGTTTTCTCCTCCTTAAAGTCGAGGGAGAGAGCTGCCTTTTCTCTCTATACCACGTAACACCTCTCTCGGCAGTCGGTCGTGTTTCGTGCCAGCTTTGTTTCGTCGTTTCGCTGTTGTAGGTAAAAGCAAAGCTGGCTATGTCGTCGTTGTATGTCTGTATGTGTATGTATTAGTGTATAACACCCACGTCGACCGAACAGTTGAAATCTTAATTTAGGAAATTTATTGCGCAGTTTATGGTGTATACGTTCGGATAACTTCGACGTGCGTAACCGTTTTATGAAGACCAGTCAATTATAACACGTGTAAGACGTTAATGAGAAAGTATACGTGATTTATTTCTTACTTATTACTGACAAAAATTAATACCCTAAGGCCACTAAAATAAATGAAAGAACAGACGACATGTACCTTTTTGATCGGTAGAAAAGTTATCGACTGCCTCTTTAAGACACTCATCAGTGGTAAGACGACGTCCTCGAAGATGTTTTTTAAAAATAATTTATAAAGGTAAAAGTCAGATGGAGCCACATCAGGATTATAAGGAAGATGGTTTATCTCTATGAAGCTGCATTTCTGAATAATTAATCTAATATTCATAGCCTTGTTGTGCAACGAAAATACTTCTCGATTGCAGAAATCTGGACGTTTCCGCAAGTTTATGGTTCCTTTCGACGTATATTCGATGAGGACGATGCCCATAATGTCCCAGAAAACTATAGCCATCAGTTTTCTAGCAAATGATTCTGTCCTTACTTTTTTGTGGCGGTGGAGACTCTTTATAAATCCATTCGATTGATTCTGATTTTATTTCTGGGTACCAGTGATGCACACAAGTCTCGTTTCCTGTTCACAATTTATGCCCTAAAGTTGAAATTTCCAATCTGCGCAATTATTTCTCGGAACTCACCTACTCACATTTAAATTGTCATCTAAAACGTTTATTTCGCTAGGTTGAGATATTTCTAATGTCATGTTAATGATCGACACTTTTACACGATTATCTCTGGGCACTATAGCTTCAATTTTTTGAGTCATTTCCGTATTTGTTATCCCGTTTTTGTCCTGCCATTTCTTGAATTATCCTCTTTAGATTCACGCTCCCATCACAACTATTTCGATCAACATTTTATTATATAATACGATGGTGTGTCATCAGAATTCATTCAAATTTTATATCTACAATTAAAATATAGACACATCGAAAAAAATCATAATTAGAGTAGGCTATGTGAATGGATTGTTACTTTAGCCACTTTCACATAATGACATTTATTCCTTGACGTTTAATTTGAGGTTATAAACTTTGGTTACAATAAAATAAATGTCATTATGTGGTAGTGGCTACAGCAACGATCAAAAACATTTACATAGCCTACACCAATTATGTTTTTTTTCGATGACACGTTACTTATCACTAATTGTCAACTTACGCTTTGTTGCTATTTTTCCAATATTATTTGACACGTATTAAACGTCAATTTCGTCCTTTGAAGAAGTAAATAATTAGAGAGCGATACAATCTTCCCAACTTTCTTCGCACCGTTATTTACATTTAATTTATCCATCTGTTCCCCGTCAAATCGAATCGCCATTTAAAACTTTAGCACTTTTTCTTCCCTCTCTATCTCTAGTGTAGTAATCTAGTTGCACTTTCATCTCCCTAGTAGCTAGAAAGAGAGAGAATCCTTCCCACCCTCTCGAGGACCATCTGTACGTCGAATTTCTTTCCGAAATTACGTAATTTTTCTCCTAGCTAGCAGCAGTGCTGCCAATACCACCCCGTTCGTCCAATATAACTTTCTCCGCTTGCACGTCTCGTACAAAGAACTCAACAGTAACGCATTTCTTCACTATAAACATACTACTGCAGTAGTAGAGGGTTAGGGCGGAGGGGTAACAGATGCAAGCTTTTCTTTTCCGGCACGTGGACCAAGCTTAAAGCTTTTTATTAATAGCGGATTTCCTAACAGGATTCGCATAATGATTGACATATTAGCGACTAGATAGAGCCGACTATTAAATCGAATTATTATAAAGACGAGAACATCTGGATCGTTATACGCGTTGCGTATACGGAATTGACAATCTTACCGGAAAATCCTGACTGTATACACCGAACCCTAACGGGCGAGAAGATGCAATTAGATTTTAATTTGGGTAATGGCACGGCATGTGCGGTGCTAAATATGAATTGATTAGTACGGGAATCTCTTTTCAGTTTCCGAGGTGAGGGAGAGGGGAAAATCTATGAATTATATATTTAATTTGCGCTTAATGGATGGTGATTAAGTCTGGAGCTGGGATGATTGCGCATCTGTTCGATAAATCGAATTAATTCGTTCTAATGTGGTTGAACGCAGTACCTATACCGAGGGTGTCCCTTTAATTTATAAATGGTAAGTAGAAATATATTGTTTAACCAAATTTCTAAGAGAGGAGAAAATCTCACTTTAATACATTTAAAATAATCCCCCAATAATTTAACAAACACTTCAACATAACCGCTAACACAATCCCAAACAAGAGAGGGGAAAAAAAAACCTTAACAATATTCGCCAGAGTGTTGCCACACTCGATTAGGCAATAATTCTTAAACTAATTTCCACAAAAACCTCCCCCGTTGCAAGGAGCCTAAAAGCATTCAAGAATAAACGCAGAAGCTTCATCGCTATACGAAAAAAAAAAAAAAAACCGAAAATATTCCCCGGTAGCTGGGAAAGAAATGGAAGACCACTTCTTTTATATTATCAAATTTACGTCGTTTTTAGACCGCTCTCTGTTCGTAGTACGTACTATAACAGTAGGTATCCCTCTCATCGTGCGTCTTAGTTTTAGATCAAGTTTATCCCGTCTAGAACGACCACTATACTAGCATCAGGGAGAAGCTTTTTTTTTTCTTCTTCCGTCTTCCTCCCCATTCCTGATACTCCTTTATATTATAATCTGAAAGACTCCGCTGTTGCTGTTCGTGCAGCAATCATATTTCCTTCTTTTATGGAGGCGGTGTGGCGGCCCGGGTATACCGGGGTTCCTCGCCTTATTGCGTAACGTACAGCGTAAAATATGCGACGGCATATTCTCCCGGAGAGGAAGACACAAAGAAAGGACATATTTTGCATTCCTCTGTGTTTTTCTTATTACGTTAATAAAAAGCAAAAGAAGGGGATGTGAAAGGGGGAAGGGGAGGTCGATAGAAAGAAATTGGGAATGAAGGAAAGAAAGTAGCTGAACGTGCAGAAAGGAAGAACGAATGTCTCCTAATACTATTGGGTAATTTATATGAAGATATGTTGAACTGCGCGAATATATTAAGCAATATTTTTTTTACGTGAATTTCGCTCGGGCGCATTTTATTTATGAAATTTAACCTCTAGGCAGACACACGTATATTTATTAGACGTATCCTTGTTTTCATAGCATGCATCATATAATTTTAATCACAATAAATTTGTGTTTACGACAAAATCAACGAACTAAAGATACTTAGCGTGCATGGGAAGGTGGTCGGTACTGCAGTTGTTAAGGTTGTAAGACGGAAATTGAGTGTAAAAATGTAAAAGCGTGGCATCGTGTTTGCTTGCTGATATTCTTAAAATGATATCATATTGCAACCCCTTATTTATATGTTTTATACTTAGTATAAAAGTGTGCAGCAAGCGTAGCTTACTAACATCTAGTTGAAAATTAATTTATCTATTCCACGTGTTCAGATCATAAATACTTGAGAAATATGATTCTAAAGTGGTGTTTCTAAACTCTAAGTTTGTAATAATTCATGCAAGAACCATAGTCAATAATAATAGTGTTTAAATGACCTTGTGACAGCATTATATCGCTCTTATGATGCTGCGCTGTCAAGCACTTTGCTCCCAATAGCAAATTAATTAACCCTTTGTTGGTCGCGCTACTTTGCACTACAAGTTTGGTCGCGTAATTAAATGAAAGAAACACTCAGATGTGTTTCTTTATTATTATTATAAATATATAATAAATCATCTCTAAGATCTATTTCAACATCACATCATATATATCAGCGTAAAAAAATCGAGAAAATTAAAAAATACATATTGTAGAAAACACCTTTATTTTCTGTTTATTTTTTAACTTGCTCGACACAATACAAATCATTCTGTTGAACAAATACAACGTAACAATGAAGTTCTTATATCTAAATAATAACAAATAAAATTATAAAAAGGTAGTGGTAACATTCAACTTATAGCTTTCCACGTTAACGCCTTGAATCTTTTTGCAATATCTTACAATTTTAACTTTTTCTAAATTCTTTTTTCAAAAATTTGTTCTCTATCTTCAAATTTGTCGCTGGACGAAATACTGAACATCTACGAACAACATTTGTTTATTGGATATTTTGAACAAAGACTGTTCTTTATTCCCAGCAAGTCATAAGGGTGCGTCTTCCTATTTTTGCAGATATGTTCTGAATTGTTGCTCTATTTGTTGGGATATTTTTTTGTGGTACGGTAAGTAGTCATAATAATTTGTAAAACAACTTTTTTAACTAAAATAAGTAGGTGCCGGATTAACAATTTTTTCGATTTTTTTTTCTGGATTGTTAGATTTGTAAATACAGAGGGCATTTATGGCTGAAATGTTGATTTGTCTTTAAATTATGAAACAGAACCATTGGCCAACGTGTTCTTGTATTTCTAGCAACGTCGTATTTTTTGGCACAATTGATCCAAGAGATCTACGCCAATTTTTTTTTTGATTCTATTTGTAGAATGTAATCATTGAACCATTGGCCAACGTGGTGTATTTCTAGCAACGTCGTATTTTTCAATTATCATCACCAATTTTTGTTTGCTGTAATCATCTATCTCGTTATCGTGGTGCATACCGGATGCAACCAATACAGACTTGCCTTTTTTGGGAACGTTATCAAGTCTTTTTGAAACCCAAATAGTGAAGTTTTAGATTCCCTACTTCTATTTGGTAAAAATTCATGTGGGATTCCCACTTTATTTTTTCTTAATGTTTCCACAAATGTCAGCTTTTTTCTTCCAACAACTTCTTGATAAATGGAAAACTGCTAAACCAGTTATCACATGTTATATTACGATTAGATCCCTTGATTGGTTCTACCATTCGAATAACAACATCTTCAGCAGAGTTGCTCTATCTGTATGGACCTTCTGGCTGTATTCCAACGTATGGTTCAAGTTTCAAAGTGTATTACAATAGAATACAAACACTTTCAGGCCATATTTTGCAGGCTTTGAGGGAATGTATTGTTTAAACGAGCAGCGTCCTTTAAATGCCAGAAGTTGCTTGTCTATAGGTAAATATTCTGATCGGGCTACACCGGTAGCCCACGCGACCAACGAAGCGTTTAGGAATTAATGTTCATGGCAGCAGCAACAGAATAATTGCGTCCTCTTAATTGGGCTTTTATTTTTGATGCTCGAGTATTTTTAATAGACCTTCCATAGGAAACTCCTGAGTTCATCAATAAAATAAATTTTCTCTCTTTCCAGCATAATTCTATTGTAATGCACGGCATAATCAAAACGAGCTTGAATTATTTCCGGTATATTTCTTGTTCTTTCAGGAACAAATAACGTTCTTTTAAAAGAGTAGTGAAAGCTTTGAAGGGCTTTATCAATCGTCGACGATGATATTTGTTGAAGAAGTGGCCATCCGTTTAAACATTTTTCTTTCAACTGACGCAGAGTAATGGAGCAGTCCTCATCAATCCAGTCGCAAATTTGTTCTTTCTGAGCTAAAGATAATTTTGGCTGTCGATTACCTTTGCCACATTATTAGTCCTCCTATAAGTTGCATACCTACATTTTTCTAACGGTATCAGGTAAAACCGGAAATTGCTCACCGTGGAACCACTATTCAAAAAATTAATGACTAAAGTAACGTATTTCATTGCTTATTTTGGCATTTCTTCTCTTGTGACAATTGTTATCCATGTCAATACACCAATTGACGAATACGGAAACACATTTGACAAATAAGGAATTTCATTGACAAAACAAGCCTACTAGTACAGAAGCATTGGAAAAGTATTAGACACAGTTTGAAAAGCAATCGACAAAAGAGGAAAAGCAAAAGAAAAAGACTGTATTATTGGATCACTCCGTATATACTTATGTATATAAATATTTATATATATATATATATATGTGTGTAGATATATTTATTTCCCCTTCTTTGTGACAATGTTTGCCGTCGTGTGCAACCCTCTAATACACCTCGTAACGCACCACTTCACTTTGTTTAACTTAATTGGATGAAATGTAAATACAAGCAACCCAAATGAATAGTAAATATTAGACCGACAGGAACAACGACAAAACAAAATACGTAAAAGTATAAAACCGGGGAAAAAAAAGAACTGACAAACGTGACAAAGATAGGAAAGTCAGACCGGGTTGACAAAGTAGCAAACCTGCGCATACGTTTGTACATTTTGTTTAATTTTCTCACACTTATGTACTACTACATAGAAGATGTTACTTCAATTTTATTTTTAACATTCATGTAAGTCTAGCTCTGCACTTTAGAGATTTTCAGCGAGCTACATCTGCTGCTGTGCGTTTTTTTTTTCCTCTGCCTCTGCGGCCGGGTTTCACCGCCGAGATGATGACGATTTGTGGCGCCCTCGCAAACCGCTTCTTTTCACTGCGCGTGTGTTCCATTAGATTTTAGCGAAACCGGGCTGAAAAAAATCCGAGCCTTTTTTTGCCAACTCTCAAGCGGATGATAACATCTGACGTCTACGAGTTTGTCGAAGAAATTTTCTCTGCGTATTTTTTGTAAACGTCGTAAAAATCGACGTAGCTCTCTCTTCCTTTCCTTTATTCGTGCGAGGAAAAAAAAATGGACGTTGTTTTAGATTAAATCGGAATAAAACAATTCAATATACAAGAGTACACGTTTCTAATACAACAATTTTTAATTTAAAATGCGCATTTTATCGTCGTTTTTGCACCATTAACTCCGTAGCCTAACAAAAGACGAACGAATCCGCTCGTAGTAATCCGATCTCACCCCATTAGCGTTTACACAAAAGCTTCATCGGCGAGAAAAAAATTGAAATAAGAGAAACAAATGAGGAGAGGGAGGAACAATAATTATTATCTCCGTTTGTCTATTGTTTTTTATAAAATAAAAAAGAACCGCTAGTTTGGTATGATTTTTTTCCCCTTGTTTGTTGAACATTTTAATAACAAAAAAAAAGAACTCCCTATTTACTTGATGAAGTTCAACTGCAGTCGAATTCGATGATGGATGACCTGGTACGACGGCAGGGTAAGGTTTAGACCGCATCTTTTAATTTTCCCTAATGTTCGTAAGGATAGGGTTGACACGGGTAGCGAAACAATTAATCTAGTTGGCGCCCTATGCACGCAATTCGGCGGTTTTTAGGCGAAATGTCATCTTTCCGGGATGAAAATCGTATGGTTCAAGTTGTAATCGTGTGAGAACAAATGACGCACGCTATAGTGTTTTTGTTTTGAAACACGACGCGTGTTTATAAGTAGTTTCTTATGCGCGGCGCAAGCTTTAGATGGTCAGTGGTTTCGTATAAAACAATAACGTTTCGGGGTCGGAAAGAAAAAAATAATACAAGGGGTGGCGACGTGTTGACAACAGTCGAGTGCGTCGTGAGCGGTTTTTGCTGCATCCTTTTGTGGTGTTTTATAAAGAGGGTTTGCGTATTTGAATGCGGTTTTATTGTATCAGCGGAGAAATTTACAACTTTATTAGATTATATTTAAATAGCAACGAAACTGCGTCTAATTATATTAGCCGGGGCTGTATACTTTGATATTTATTCCGTTGACAAAATAAGGACGGCTAGGATTTCTTATATAATGGTGTCATGCGTCTAAATTATGATGAAACTCCCAGAGCTGTACGACCAGCCAATATCAAGGGCAATATCTCCTCGGGTTTATTAAGCTATCTCGATGTGGGTTCCCAGCTGTTTTCACATATTGAGTAACGGATTTTTGCGAGATATGCGGCGACGAAAAAAAAAACACATATATAGGCGTGTTGAAAGATAAAATATATAACAGCTTGCAACATGTGGAAAACATATTTTCATTATTCTAATTTAAACGATTAAATTTAGATTTTGTCTCCTACGACGGCGACGCCTTAAAAAAAGCGCAATCGCTTCGCTTTATTTATCCAGAAAACTATTCAAAAGGAACCGTAAGGCACGGAAGCTATTAAAGAGCTGGGAATTGCCTATTACCTCGCTTGATGGTGTAAAATTTAAAACGGCCGTCACATAATGCTTTATTGATGTTAAAAGAACACCCTCTCCCGTGTACAGATGGAGAAAAAAAAAATCTAACTGCGAATGCGGGGGACTCCCGATTCACTATAAAGAAAAATGTTTAACTCAACCCCGGCATTGAAAACGGTAAGTGAAGCCTATCTCCATGCGCTCTACGAACACGTTTAGTTTATTAAAGGGACTTTGAGATATCAACCAAGAAGTCTGTTGATTGTATACGTGGTAGGTACTTTAAAGTGATGTCGTAGTTGTATTTCTATGGTTGGTAATACGAGGGTGTTCCAGTTGGGTGAATGGCGTCTATAAACATTTATTCAAATTCTGGGGATTTACTTTAACGTTGATTGGAATTATGTGTTCCTCACGACTTTAGTACCAACCTAAAATTTATCGAAGAAAAAGCTTTATATCAGTGTCGGATACTCTACTCGCTTATAGTTCTCGTTCTATTCTCATTAAAAAATTACATTTTTATAAACAAACAGTATATTAATACATTAAATATTTTCACAAAAAAAGCAACCTTACTATGTGGGTATTGGTTCGGCGCTATATAAGTAGCACGGAACGGTAACAACAGAAATTTCGGAATTCAAAAGAAACCATAAAAACACTGAGATAACGGATACCTTCTTGGGGGAAGACCTACCTTGTTGTAACAGGGGTGACGCTCCAGAAGCAGCTCGCTCAGTGAAGATGGGAGTGAGTCGTTTTGTTGTTCAGAAATATACAGCGCCACTGTTTTCTTATTAAAACTCCGGACGCACCAAGTGGTGTTTAGTGTTTATGAAAAGAAAAGTTTGTAAGACTGAGAGGTTTTCCCCAAAATAAGGCAAACACGTCATAAACAGTCAATATAAAATTTATTGTATGTAAAATGTAAAAGGACAAGGTGACCTTGGTTTCGCAATGGAACCAAAATTGATGATTTCGACCGTGGTTTAGGGCTCGAACTGAAACTAACTACGGTAATTTGTACCAAAATTAGCGGTAAAATATGTATGTATAAAATAATTAGACACAAAAAAGGGTTTTGATGAGCTAGCACGCGATGTTCTTCCTCAAATCCGGGAAATCATCCACGAAAAATCATATATAGGGAAGATCGCCGATATCGATACGATTAAATCTTAATTGAAGGCTATGAGTAATCCAACGAACGTTGTATAATCCCACAGGATCACAATATTTCAAATAAAATCACCAACGTGTATTTAGCCAATGAAAGTCGGAAGAGAACAATCAAGATCACGCGTAGAAGACCACTCAACGATTACCAAGACGGAAATTGGGCAGGGAGGAAAAATTAACGAACGATGGGTGCCTAGACTGCATGTCAACAGATCGAAACTACATAACCTAAACAATGCCCGATATCGAAAATGATGAAAACGAATACAAGGTAATTATGAATTTCACAAGAAGTACCGAGGAAGCTACGAAAAATACCGACAAAATCGTCGAGTTAATATGACATTTCAGGTTCCGAAAATCGAAGGAAAATCAACCGCACAGAATCGGTCAAGGGGCGACCAAAGCACCTAAACAGACGCAAAGGAAGAAGTGATTGGGGCGAAACGAAATGAGTACAAACGAATATAAACAAGGAGAAAGTAATTTTCCGCGTAACAGCCTAAAAAAAATATCCTACACGTCCACCTGCCATTTGTATACATGCTTCACATCTTCGCCGAAAGGAAGCTCGTATTCTTTCAAACAACCCTGGATTTTGTTTGATTATGTGGCATTTGTTTTTTATTCGCTGCTGTAGTTCACCAACATTATTAATTGGCCTTGAATATACCAAGTTATTTTAAATATCCTCAAATGCAGAAATCAAGTGGGTTTAGATCAGGGGATCTAGGTGGCCATGGCATAGGACCTCCCCGTCCTATCCATCTGTTGTTGTAAGTTTCATTTAAAAATTGCCTTACTGAGACAGCAAATTGTGGTGGTGCACCATAAAATATTAATTAAAAAATTGAGATAATTTTTGCCATTTAAACGATTTGGTAAAAATACTGGGCCTATTAAACAATTTCCAAAAATACCCAGCCAAACGTTCACAGAATATCGGTGTTCATGTCTTATCTCCATAACAGCATGAGGATTTTCATCCGCCGAAATGTGGTTGTTGTGGAAATTTATTATTGTGTTGTTTGTGAAAATAGCTCTTCGTCAGTAAATAAAATATTAGCAATAAAGTTTTGATTTTGGATAAGTTTTTCTGATATGATTCTACAGAAAGCAAGTCTGGACACATAATCCGAAGGTAATAAAGTCTGTACCAGTTGCAAATGATAAGGATATTGGAGCTGTTCTCGCAAAATCCTCCATACTAAAGAAGCATTGATGTTTAGCTCCCTAGCTATATTGTTCTGGTACTGATATTCGGATTTTCTTCTACTCTTCCTAAAATATTTTCCTCAGTTTCTAGAGTTGCCATTGATCTTGGTCGTCCGGCATTATATTTTTTAACAATAAATGAACCATTTTCACTGAATCGTTGATGTAATCGTCGGCCATCTCTGAATTTGTATAGAAAGCCATTTCGTTTTAATAGAAAAGACAAACGTGACACTGTCAGCGCTTAACCTAAAATTAATGACAGTTTCTACAAATAAATAATTATTTTACAACCGAAACTAGAATCACCTCTATCTATGAAAGAATAGATTTGCAGACCTATGTTTATTAAAACTTTCTTGTTTGTCTTGACGAGAACTATAAGCGGGTAAAGTATTCGACACTTTTTTTAAAACCCTGTATATAAAAAATGTTTGCTTCCATTAATGACAAATGTGTATCTAACTATGAACGATTCATTTCGTATAGCACAGCTTCTCTCTTTAATATTCGGCCAGATTTCACAAAAATAATTACGAAACTAAACTTTTTTCCTCTGCTTGTCGGGGGGAGACCATTTGCATAATTCATTTAAATGTTTGTTTCCTTATACGCCTCAGAATTACTGCGCTAAGGGTAATATAATATATTTGCATAGCAATAGGCGTTGCTAATAAAAGAACAGAATCTCCCATCTTTAAAGCTCGAAAACGAGACGAAAACTCGGGAGGTTATTGTTTCTTTTATATATTTTTTTTGTGCTTCATTCTACTCCTCTTATACTTCTTGATATACCAGTAGTAGACGACAATGGTTTGTTATTTACATTTTATCTCGTACTTTATGACAGCTCGCCATTCATCTGTCCGCACCCCCCTATCTCGCAGCGGAAAGATGCCGTTAGTAAAGTGCAAATCCAATTTCAACGCTAAAATGTGCAGCATAACTTAGGAGATGACGACTTGACTGCAACAAATGCACAGCAAGCGGCAACCGGTCATTATCAAGTAATGAAGATGCTTCGCGGATCCGGTCTTAAGTGTCTCCGTATCGCCGCCTGTCGACTATTAAATAATTCACTTTGTTGTATTTCTTTCCACTGCATATTTCGTTAACGATCTGAAACAAGCAGACGCGACGCGATGCGACGTCTACCAGCTTAAGTTTAAGTTAAAAAGGGTAAAAATATGACTACAGTATGAAACAAGCCTCCTCTTATCTCAGTTTTTTATTTCTATTTTTGTCTTTGTGTTTCTTCCATTATTCTTGTCTCTTTTTTTTTTATTTACGCGTACACTCACGTATACACAGAAACAAAAAAGGGGATGGTATCGCAGAGAGTGATGAATGTCCCTTGCAACAGTGCATCCTAGACGTTCACTAATGAATCCTTAAATAAATGAAGCGAGTCCCCCGGAACTCTCCAGGAAAGGACAATCAAGAATCGCCCACCGCAATAAACAATGAAAAGTCCAAGAGAAGAAGGAAATACCGACGCAGTTTCTCGACGAAAGATTTGTCTCTCCCTTCTCGCACGCAGTCTCGTAGAGGGTATGCGATTCCTCTTCATGTAAAAATCATGTGATGGGCAGTATTTCGCTCCCTACGAGAGTACTAGAAGAGCTTCTTAGGAGTACGTGGAAGAGGGTCTTCCGCGGTGAGTAGAATTAAACGACTCGCCCGGTGTTTCTCTGCGAAAACCCGGGGATTACTGTTTCGGAATGGATGCCGTAGTAGTAAAGTTATAAGATTTCGTCGAGAGGAGTCGGTCGTCCGACCCGGTTGTTGTTATTAAAGTAGGGAATATTGGGGTGAATGCTATCCACGTCGAAGATTAGACAGTTTTAGCGGTTTTAAGTGGATTAGATAGTTTGATTAAGGCTTCTTCTACTTCTACACTTCTATTGCGAATAAGTTCTCTCCTCCACTCCGATGAGAGATTATGTTACGAGTTGAATGTTTATAAGAAATAGCTAATTGTAATTCTAAGTTGTGAGGATGAGCGACTACCGGATTTAGAAGTTTGTTTCGAGATTAGGAAGGAAATTTAGTTGTTGTTGTTGACATTATGATTATGATGTGTGTAGTTTTTATAAACTTACGTTGGCGCTGTTTCAAATAAAAGTCTCTGGAACTGCGTACCTGCAACAAAAAAAAATTGTCATTAATAAAGAGTTGTGAAGCAAGGTGTAAAATATGCATCATATCTACACGCCGGCTATAGCATCTAGCGTATGCATGTTGATATCACACGATTCTGCACTCGACATTCGGAATGTTGTTTATAGGACATAATACGTGCGCGACCTGTACGTTACGTAACAAGAGGGACGTTGAGGGGTAGAGGAGAGAGACGCAGGATTGCAACCTGTACAGCCCATCCATATCCGATGCACATTATATTAGGCCCTCTCGTAATAACGAGCTATGTCATGAAGTACAATCATCAAAGCTGCCGGCTCGGCTTGGTGTCGGAGAGACTGCACCGCTAAACACGGGATTCCTCTCATAAACTAATTGATGCCCTGATTGGAATAATGCAGTTTCGACCCCCTTCTCCCCCTCCCCCTCCTAGCTCTCGCGTCGATATGCATTGACTCTTACGCGAGCTATTATAGCGAGGATGTGAATTGTAATGTCAGGACAATGCTATATATTGCTAGCGAGAGAGCGAGTGAGCGAGCTTTTGGGGGAGCTACGAAGGCAGGTCCGAAATGGCGAGAGACCCGACTACTGTAATTAATTATGGCCTACATATTGCCTCATTTATTGTTAACACTGTTTATTTATAGCACTTGCGTTAATTGAACGTAATTTCGATGATTGTGGGTTGTGGGTCTCGTGCAATGCTTCACGGTCACTCTACTAATCTTTATCTACTTTTATTGTTGTTTTAGTTTTAGGAGGTATAAAAAGCAAAAAATGCAGCTCTATATCGTAGATTTCCTCGAAATGATTTTGTGGAAATTTCAACCCATTAACGTACAGGGTGCCTTTTAAGGAATTCACACAAAAATACATATTTTATAAATACTATATGCAATTTGAACGCAAGATGTCGCTAGCTAGTACTAAAATAATTAAGCTTCCTAGTCTTACTATATAAAATGAATCTCAGTTTATATAGTACGAAGCATGGAGGGTAAGTAATTTTTATGCACTTTACTTTTGATCATAGCATTATTTTTTTGTTGTTGTTTAGTAGTAAATACTCTATGAGAAAATATAACCTATAAGCAATTCGTTTTGTTCGTGCCGACTACTGTTGCCAACCTTTCTTTCTTTCTTTGCTCAACTTTTAGAAACACTAGAAGAAAGTGATGATGATGGCAATATAGATATCTTTGCTATTCCTCCCAAATACGGAAATGAAATTGAGCTAGATATTGACAATAACGATGATGAACATCTAGCGTATTTGAATTATTTGCGACTCAATATGCTAAGAACAGATTGCGTAATGTAGAGAGTCAATGGTGACGTCTCAGATACTAATGATTATGATTCAGACGATAACATTCCATTGTCCAAATATATACGACTTCAAAAGCCATCAACATCACAATTACCGACATCGAACCTAACATCAGCTCCAAAACCCTTGAACCTCAAGTGGAAAAAAATCAAAACTTAAATCAAATATACGTATTGTACTCCAATGCCACCCTCCGAAGAAGTCAGTGAACATAAAACACCAACAGATATTTTTTCATTATTTTTTAGTGAAACATTTTGCGAATTTATTGTAGAACAAACCAATAAATATTCGCAAGAGAAAAATAATACAATAAATCTAACTCTCTAACTCTGTCAGAATTGCATGTATTTTCCGGAAGACTACTATTATCTAGGGGTGCCAAATACACAAATAAACGAATATATTCGTCAAACCAAGGGGATGGTCCTTCAATTTTATCCGACAGCATGAGACTTCACCGATTTGAAACAATAATAAAAAATTTGCAGCATTTGAATGATAATGATAATCTCTATCAAAACGATCGTTTATGCAAATTGCGGCCACTAATTGAAGAATTCAACATGAAATTTAAAGATCATGGTGGATTGGAAGAGTCGTTATCTAATGACGAAAGTAGGTATGATTCCGTACTATGGCAAGCATTATGCGCAGTCACTGGACGTGGACACGCCGTATCAGGTTTTGACATGTTTTTACAGGTCTAACAGAAGTAGGCTGTGTTCAAAAACAGGTCTAACACAGTCCACCTGTGTTTAAAAACAGGTTTTGACCAGGTCTAACACAGGTAAGCTGTGTTTAGAACCGTATATAATGCCTCGCTTATACAGCGTGTCTACGTCGAGTGACTGTGGTAGAACGCCTATAGTATAACTACTTCATACAGTAATTTCATTATTAGAGAAAGCGCAAATACCACCGAATAAAGGCTTCAAAATATTTTTTGATAACTACTTCACTTCTGTCAAGCTAATGTAGTACTTCTCAGAGAAGGGATATTGTTCAATTGGTACAATCCAAGATAATAAACCTAAAAATTTCCATTGACTGATCAAAATATAATAATAATAATAATCCATGGCTTAGCATCCTCCAATAGCTTGTGTCAATTACAGGGGCTATCAGTTGGCCATGAATTATTATTACGCCTGCGGCCGTAGACCGACTTAATGAATAATAGGAGCGAAAGGAACGTATGATTTCAGAACCAATGCAGATAAGACCATAGCATTGGTGAGATGGAAGGACAATAAAGTAGTGACCGCAGTTACAACATTCGACAGCATCGAGGAGATATCATGCATGTGTTGGTATCGTGAGTGTAAAAGAAAGGTCAATGTGCTACAGCCCCAGATCTTCGCCAGTTATAGCAAAGGAGCGGGGGGCGTTGATCGAACTCACCAATTTATGGCTTCGTATCGAACAAGAATGAAACAAAGGAAATGGTATTGGCCTATTTTTATCTACTTGTTCGACGTATCAGTGGTAAATGGATGGCTGCTTATGAGGAAAATAATTCCAAATGATGATTTGGCATCGCTTCTTTGAGGGGAAAAATAATTCTATTCCATTAAACAATATTCAATTTGATGGTATGAATTTTGGCCAGAATTTTGTACAACTGATAAACGCTGTAGATATTGTACGTCTAAAGCAAATTTTATTTGCACAAAGGTAACGTAGGACTACATCCTAAAGTATGCTTTAAAACATGTCACACATTGTAGTGTCTTGTCAGTACTGAGTCCCTTAAAAGGGACGAGGTATATTTCGTTACTTTACATATATATATAAATGTTCTTCCTGGTTTGTAATAAGTACGATAAATAAAGAACATTTAACAAAAAAGACATTGACTTTTACTTCCCATAAATCTCATACACTAATGGGTTAATCAAGTTTTTTGAATTATCTTGAACAGATCGAAATCCTTATTTTAGAATTTAACATTTCATATAATAATTGATGTATAACCTGGAAATATTTGCGTGTAGTACCTATTTACCTAGCTACCTCTACATATAGTAGGTACGTAGCGACCACGATTTATCACCTAGGACTACACCCTTCCAACAATAATTTCCGGAATGCAATCTAGCTGCACACGAATTTCATCTCACCCTTGTCCCGTACAACAAACATTAACGGCTATAATAAATAATCCGGACGAACGGTGAACCAACAAATACAGATCGATTTCGACCGGCTGCGTTGTACATTAGAACAACCGTGTAACAAGATAGATTAGCGGCCGCGACGAGACGAACACGACGAAATCCGGAAGAAATTCAGCGAAGATTCCGCACACCATCCGATAGATATCTTCTGATTCTCGGGATTATTATTAATGGCCGTGTCGTGAGTGCGTTTTTCGATCTGATCTTCACACGTGTTGAGTAATTACCCAGGAAACGATACGGCCGGCACGTCATGCGAGGCGAGGCGGTTTCTGTGTTATAGAGAGGTGAGGATGATTCGGCTAGCTCGGATGGGTTTTGTGATTGCGCCAAACTAGTGTTTGTATTCGGTTGTAATTATAGGATGTATCATTCAGTTGAAGATGGTTCGGGGAAGTGTGAGTTATAATTTCCAGTAGCTTGGTCTGGTAAATATATAAGAATCGATGGCAATTCATCTTCGGGAAAGCGTGCAATTTATTTTTAGAATTTTTAGACTCATCGTTTGGAAATTTCGATGTTCGAAATATTTTTTTTATACACACATCAACATAATCTAAAGATATTAATTTTTATTTTATTTGCTTGATTTTATTTCTGTTAATATTGTCTTTTGTTGTTTAGTTTGGTTGCTAAGTAACTTATAAACAACTATCTGTCAAAAGTATCCATTAAACAAGTACAGTTAATGGTAAATCTTTAAATGTTTTGAATTTTAACTTTATTGTGTTACTTCTCCCACCATTTCTGCGTTGTTTCACAAAAATTAGTACCCATTGATAAGTGTAAACATAAATTGCGTTAAAAGCAAACATAAATGAACAAAATAGACGTCGTCATTTGCATCCTGACGAAATGAATAGGGCAGTTGGAATGCTGGAAGTTGGAGTAAGACAAGTTGACGTAGCGGAGCGGCTAGGTACAACACAGAGCGTAATTATCCGACTATGGCGATGTTACAGAGATACAGGTAATCCCAGGGAACATCTTGGAAGAAGCGCCACCACTGCTATTCAGGACCGGTACATCTCTCGTCAGGCTCGCCGACAGAGTTCACTAACTGCTACTGAGTTAAAATCGCGTCTTCAGGCAGTGCATAACGTGACAGTCCACAGCCAAACCATCAGGCGTCGTTTAAGAGAAGTCAATCTTCACTCCAGACGCCCCCTTAGAGTTCCACCATTAACCAGGGGAAATCGAGGACATCGAGTAAACTGGGCTCAAGAACAATTGTCGACTATAGTTTTCTCTGACGAGTCGCGATTCGGATTAAGACCAGATACTCGCAGATTAAGAGTCTGGCGTCAGCCTGGTAATGAAGCAAGGCTACAAGATGCCCAAGAAGTGTACAGCTACCGAGGTGGTACCGTAATGATATGGACGGGAATTATGCTGGGTAGGAAAACTGATCTCATTTTTCTAGATCAATTCTTAAATGCTGAGCAATATATCCAGAATATTCTTGAACCTGTTGTTCAGCCATTTGCAGAAGCGTTGGGCCGACATTTAGCCCTTACGCATGACAATGCACGATCACATGTGGCAAGAGTTGTTACCGATTGGCCCAATGAAGCAAGAATTGAGGTTTTGCCATAGCCAGCTCAATCCCCAGACCTCAATCCCATTGAGCATGCATGGAATATGCTTCAGAGAATCGATGACAACTGCAAGAACTTCTTTCACAACAGTGGAATCTTCTTCCACAAGAAGACTTGGACAATCTTATTCTGTCTATGTCAAGAAGATGTAGGGCGGTTTTAAACTCCAGAGGAGCTCCCATTCTTTATTAATTCTTTAATCTTCAAATTTTTTAATTCAATATAAGATTAAGTTTGAATTGTTGTTTAGTTCGATTTTGTAGAATTTCTAATTAATAAAATTATTATTAAAATTGTATTAACGTTTAATTCAAAACAAAAATTAAAAAGATGCACTAAATTATTTTTTTAATTTCGTAGATTTTTGATGTGTATATTTTAAGAAATTGAATTCTAACTGTGTCTAAATGATTAATTCGGGTAACATTCTTGTTAATTCGTTTTTAGTAATATAATTAATAATAATAATCATATGATGAGGATAAGAAAGTCCGAAACACTTTTCTATGTATTCGATTTGAACTGTCAAACGAGGTAGTTTATCAGCTATAGTCTCTATCATCAATATAAAGAGAACAGCATTTAATCTCGTCCCTAATATCTCCGGGGCTGCGCTACTGTCTTTATACTGTAAGTACAGCACTACATCTGGATATTAGAAGATAGGACCCGTGAAACCCCTTCACCGTAGACCGATTTTCATAATGCCAATGTATATATCCCGATGTGATCCTCGAATGCAAGTTTATTGTCTACTTGATGATCATACTTAGAGGGAACAACGAGTGCTATACATACAACATCCACTTCCGCAAAGGATATTCTACGCTTTAGGTTAATAGGTTCATTCATCTTACGGGCTTCCACTTCATACCTACGATATATACTGTACGTAGGAAAGGAGAAAGCAGAAGATCGAGGAGTGTATACTACGATAGAACATCAACTGGAAAGCTGCTCCTTCCTCTCTTGTCGATGAAATAAAGGCCTCTTCTACACCGACAAGGTTTTCACTAGTTATTCTATGGTTTGTGTTTATGTGTGTGTGTGTGTGTGTGTGTGTATTATAAAATGGATTCTTCTTCTTTGTGTATGTATGTATGTTGTATGTACCGACATTGTTGTCGCGACAATATGTTAATATAATGGTGCAAGGCAAAACGCGCTAGCCTAATTGTCGTGTCTTTCTCCTCTATCCCCAGCATGATGGATTATAATAACTTAGAAGCTTCCGAATGAATGAACGATGTAAACTTTGATTGATTGTTTTTGAAGTATTCTCCTGAGATTTTCGAGATGTATTTAGATATATCATCTATTATGATGATGATGATTGTGTGTGTGTTTTAAATGATTTACTTTTCGGCAATTATCCGTATATACGGGGTGACATAGAAAAAAGTACATTGCATAGTGCCACACAATAGAGGACACTAAAATAAGAAAAAAAGTTCCTATGAACATGGGTCCGCAAGACCTTCGGTTAAAAGATTTTTATTTTCTTTTTTGTTTTTTTGTTGAATATCTATGGTTCCAGTACAAATGCATCTGAAAGCCGACAATGCACGCTAATTAATCAAAAAATAATAATTGAATAATGTGTCATAATGACACTTGTCAAACTGATGTAATTGTTGTTTGAGGAATTTTGTGTTCGTGATTAAGTTTTTCTCACTGATTATTCAAATTTGCTTTCAAAAATGGTTCACTACACTTTTGAAGAATACAGGGAGGGACATGATTATGTGTTACGGCGAAGCTAGATCAAATTCTTACGAAGCTCAACGTATTTATCGAGAAAGATATCCTTTATCCCTAAGTTCCTAATGTTCGAACATTTATTGATGTGCATAGCCGTTTGAGAGAAGATGGCTGTTTTAGAAAACCAAAATTGAATAGTGGGGTTTTCCAGAACTCGTCGCACTGTGCGAAACGAAGAAACTGTTTTACGAATGGTAGAAAATAATCCAAGAACAAGCACCAGAAAAACAAGTTCAGCGGTACGAAACCTTAACCGTGAATCAGTTAGACACATTTTCAAAGAACAACTTCTTCGCCCATATCATTTCCAAAAAATTCATTCACTATTGGAACATGACTTTGTTCCTCGTGTACAATTTTGCCAATGGTTGCAAAACCAAAGACAAAACATTATTTCATCAATTTTGTTTACTGACGAAGCTGGTTTTAGTCGTGATGGTATACTGAACCTACATAACATGCACCATTGGAGTGATGAAAATCCTCATCAAACTGTAATTCGAAGTCACCAATATGGGTTTTCAATTAATGTGTGGGCAGGTATAATTGACAATTATTTAATTGGCCCATTTCGATTGCCCAATTGATTGACAGGTGCACTGTATCGAAATTTCTTGGAGAATGATTTAAACACATTATTAGAGGATGTCTCATTGGCCATTACTGGAAGAATGTATTACATGCATGATGGGGCGCCAGCTCACTTTTCTCGAGTGGCAAGGGAATATTTGGACAGGAGATTTGGAAATATGTGGATTGGTCGAGGGGGCCAGCTCGTAGTCCCGATACCTTAATCCCCTCGATTTTTCATTTTGGGGATTTATGAAAAATGAAGTTTATGCTGTAGAAATACATAATGAAGAACAATTGTGGATAAGAATTATGGAATCGGCAGATAGATTTCGTAATAACCCAGGAATATTTCAAAGATGCCGTCAATCATTAAGAAGAAGTACAAGGGCAACAATTTGAACATCTTCTAAAAACTTAATTTTTTGTTTTAATTAATCATTGTTTTTGCAAATAAATTAAACAAAAATTGTATCTTTTAACCGAAGGACCCATGTTCATAGGAACTTTTTTTCTTATTTTAGTGTCCTCTATTGTGTGGCACTATGCAATGTACTTTTTTCTATGTCACCCTGTAGATAGACTAATCAACATTTTGACGGGTTATTCGGCGTTTCCTCTTTAAATTTTTTTGGCGAGATTACACGGGCTATCTAGTAGCGACTGTTTTCGGAGGATCGATAACGTAGGGATGCGAACGTGCAGGGCGCAGCTGTTGAATGGAGCCCAGTCTTCATGTAATATGTAGTACGATTACTCTGGGCGGCTGTCAACGCTCTTCGGCTGCGTATACAACACACATACTTATAAGAAATGTCTCATAACTCATCGAACATGTTACGCGACGTACGCATTTGTATTCTTCGTCTTGCTTTTTTTTTTTTTTTGGTTTATAACGACAGCCATTTTCTCTCTTTTTCCCTCACTACATACATATTTCCAGTATGTATATAGTATGTACGGGTCATTCCGAGTTAGTTTTTTCTTCAAAGAAAGAAGAAAGGGCACAAAAAAATATGATATAGGAGACGATCATGCACCCTACTGTTGAGCCGCCGTTACTTGTTCTTGATACGGGCAATTAATTATTGAGTGCTTTCCGCCGAATTAAAAACAAGAGTCTTGGTGTGTGTCGATGCCGCCACTGTACGGTTGAAGAGGGTTTCGGATCGGTGAGGAAAGCGGTGCACACATGTGGTTTGTTCCTTCGATGCAGTTTAATATACTTATATAATATAAAAAAAGGTCGTCGTCGTCGTCGCCATAAACGAATAGGCTACTTGTTTTATTGCCGCGACGAAAAAAAATTTATGGAATATGTATGTGTTGGTATTATGTATCGTAATATAAGTAACTAAGTGGATTTTAATGTAATAGAATCATTACGAATGATTGTTATATGAGAGGACGATTTAGAACATGATTCATTTGTTGGTTACGGCAATCTGTGACTGGAGATGTTTTTTTTTTTAGGATTCAAGGCTGAGAAATTTTAATTTATTTGTATCCTTTTATTCTGATTGAGATGGTCGATGTTTAAAGAATATTGTGACAGGTGACTAAACTTGGTTGTACTATTATAATGTGCAGACGAAGACTAAAAACAGTTTTAAGAAGATCTCCATCTGTAACGAAGAAAAATATGATGAGCCGTATTTTTTAAATCGACTGGAATTGTGAAGGGTGTCGTTTTGAACGCACAAAAGACAGTCACAACTAAATGATACATGCAACAGAGCCAGTCTGAAGTCATCAATTGACTTTCAAAACTTAAATAAAACTATCTCAGCTTGTTTATTGTAAACTTTAAATATTTGTCTAAAGATTGATGAGTTTATGACCTTTCAACTAGTATCTTTTTGTTTTTAAGAGAAGAATGAAAAAAAAACGAAGCACGTACACCATCTTACCCCACTAGTGGGGTAAAATGGTGTACGTACATGATGGGGTTCTAGATGGGATTTATTGATAATAAAAATTGTAGAAACTTAATACTCTTCTTGGAACAACAAGATTAAGTAAAAATACACCAAAAAAATACAACATAAACAACTTAACTTAATTAATCCTCACAATTTAATCAGTAAAAAAAACAAAGCATCGACATTGTCCGCACACCCTTCGTCTGTCCAGCCTTATGGCACTGAATCCATACTTCTCCTTTGGTATCTTGAGAATACTTTCGAAGACACTAAAGACATAGTGCTTCAACTTCTTCATCAGAGGAAGAACTTGATGCTTTTACTAGATTTAACGTCTTTTTTTCCTTTGTTTTTCTTTTGTTTGTTCTTGTTTTTTTGTTTTAGTTTTTTCTCGGCTTCTCTTTGCTTCCATTTGTGCTTCTTGAGCTGGTTTATTTTCAATTTCTTCTTGTAATTGATCTTTATATGGAGTGCTTGTCGAGATTGTGGTTTTTCCTTTTTTGCGTTTCGATCGAACCGCTACTGCGTTTCCAACGTGAGGAATATGCATTATGTCTTCTAAAGAGCATAAGATTCAAGATTCGAATATGAAGCTTCTGCATTTGATTCTGAGCAATTTCTATTTGGTTTCTCTGATATTCTCCAGTGTGAACATCCTACCTCGATGATTGGTGGTGTCTGTTTATTAGTTTGTTCTGTACAGTCCGCTATGTTTGTTGTTTCAGCTGCTACAAAGTCAGCTTCCGAAAAAACTGTTCTATCGCAAGGGAAAATTCCAGTCTTTTTCTAGACATATTAGCAGCTTTAGTGAAGGCATTTCCGAGAAGATTGGCTATTTGAAACGTGGATGACTACGCAGCTATAAAGTTACCTCTTCGTCATAAAATATACTTAGAGGTTACATAAAGCCCACGTCAATATTCTCTTGCATAATGTATTCGCTTTATATTTCTAGTATGAGTGTGGTGTCCACCCAGAAACAATAAAATTGGTGATTCTTTAGAGGCTCCTACTAAATCTACAAATTTTTTAAACCGCAAGTAGAAGATCTCTGTTTGCATCCACTCGCTTGGGAGAACTTCAGATCATGCCCATGCAGAACAATTGTTCATCAACTCCGAATTCATTTTAGCTCGTGGAAATACAAACATTAGAGGGATATATGTTCCAGCAGCGTTAAAACAGACTTCAATTGTCTGAAGTTAAAGCATCTAATTGTTTTCTACCTTTGTCAGCTATTATTTTCGATTTGATTTTTGGGACAATCGATATACCGGTCTCGTCGCAGTTCCAGATTTGATGTGCTGTAAATTTATACTTATCCAAAACTTTTTCAAGCAAATTAAAAAACTGTCCCACCGCTATTCGGTTAAAACCCAAGGCTCTTGCCATACTGATAGGTTCAGGTTTACCCAACGATTACTTTTTCCTAATTTTTCACCTACTGGTATGCTAGTTGTGTTAAATTTTGAATCTTAATCCAAACAAACGCTCTTCCATTTTCTTTAAATATGACCAATTGCTCTTCCTCATAGAAAATATAGTGGTTTTCGGCCCTAGCGGTTTCTTAAGATGAGATTCCTGTTCAGCCAGTTGACGAGCTTCTTGTATCTTCCTTTCTAAAGTCGTTTGTGGATCCATATATTGGCTGGCTGCTCTTCTGATCCTAAACCACCTTTAAGAATAACGGAAACAACCGCATGTTGCACGTTTTCTTCCAACCAACTCCCACGGGTGGTTTTTCTTTATATAAATGCGAACCATGTCCTGCAGAAAGCGAAGAAACCGACGGGGCAAGATGGGGATGTCTCCGTCTTGCCTCTTATTAAAGCCCCTATCTTGCCTCTCTATGTCGTTTCGCAATTATGTTGTTACCAAAAAAAAAAAAACAAAATCGTTTACACTCAAAATTCAGTTTTAAATAATTTGATACTTACGATACTGACGGTTGAACACAACACTAACAAATAACGGTTTTATAATATAATACTATTTTTTTCGTTGTTATAAAGAAAGATTCCAACTTTACAAGATTTTCGTTATGGCATGTAAGGATGTTAGTCGTTATTGCCCAACAGATGTTTTTTTTTTTTTTTGGAAAAACAATTGTGTCCCCATGTTGCCTGGTGACCCCGTCTTGTCCCACCTTCCCCTAAAAATCAAAAAAACATCCTATAGTTTGAAATTTTTTGAAACCGCCCATCAGATTTTTTTTTCTATATAATTCTCGAAAACATACGAAAATAGGTTACCAGTAAATATCAAGCGAACAAACAACAGATTTTCAGAAATTGTTTCAAGACTAGTGGATCTTAAAAGTGAGAAATAGTGTTATGTTCATTAAATTGTTAAATCTTTAACCGTGCCTAATTAAGAAGAGAATTCAAATTAAATTTTTCATAATTTCTATTTAGTAATAAATAACATCCAACTTAATAATAAGTAGTTATTTAGGTAGGTAATAAAATGTCACATATTCATGCATACAAAATGGGAATTTTAAAACACGTCTTCAGTGAAATACGTCCACGATCTTATGTGCATACTACTCACTACAAACGTACAACAACATATACATACATAGATAAATACGTACACTTTAAGAAGAATCATGGACGTCATAAAAGTACAATATACCAAGCATATTGCAGCAGATATATGTATATCCATCTACTGTATCTAACAGAAAAATATTTTAATATACTCTAACAAGATATCCATAAAACATTTTACGAATAAAGTCACACAAAAAACATAAAAAAAATATCGGAAAAGAGGACGACTCAGTTAGGTGATCGTAAAAGAAAACCTAATAAAGCTCCTACATTCTGTTAGATGTACATATAATGTAGAGAATATTCCCTCAGGCTGAATTGTCACCATTATATTATAAAACAGAATGCGAGAAGTTAATAACCGACATGGGCTCTGAATATATTTCGCGCAGAGCACACTTCATAATAATACAGTAGCGACGACGGAGATAGAAACCACCACTTCACTGTTGTCGGACAGAGCACTTCCTCTAAATATAATACCATCATTATATACATTGTGTATGTACGTGTATATGTATGTATATATGTAGAGAACAACGCGATAGGGTTATGTTTCTGACACGAGCAGCGTCCACGCCGGATATTCCAACTTCCATCCATCGCATCGCCGGAAAAACTCTTCTCGGTCAAAGATAAAATGTCCAACAGCGTTTTTGACGCCCTACCCACCCTATAGCTCGACCATATTATACGTAGGAAGTAGTAAAAAAAAGGGTTATATAAAAAAGTGAAAAATAGAGAGCGGAGTGTGAGAAGGGAATAAATGCCCTTCGCGATTTAAACGTTGCTACCGCCGCTGTTGCTGCTGTTGTGGGAGCGGTTAGCTTTGAAAAATTCATCCCATATTTATGGGTGGGAGGCTGAGTAGCGAAAAAAAAAAAAATTAGCGGTCGTGTTCACATCATTTCGGGCTCGGAGGGATAGGAGATGGAAAAATTTAGATGAGGAATTTTTCATGCGAGCTAATTTTTCACTTGTTTTCCATCTCTGTTTTGTTGTTTCCTTTTTTTTGTGTGCTAGAATGAGGAAGTTAATTTTTTTTAAGATTAAATATCGTGTAATTATTTCGTTTGTTTTTCGTTTGGGATGTTGATTTTGCCGCTAAATGCGCTGATTTTCAACTAAAATGAAATTTACTACCGACTAGTTACAATGTCAAAAAATTATTATGAATTAATTAGGATTAATATTGAATTTAAATAATCGTTAATTACAAGTCAAGATAACTTTTATAGTCTTGAAATCGACCGCAGCTCAAAATTACCGGTGCAATTTTCGTGTACTTAAATAACGTCATTGTAATTGTTTCCTTGACAACAAAGTTCATAGCTTCCTTTTCCAAAATGATGATAGATACATAGTAATAATTATACCCATTTAATGATCTTTATTTTTTGATCGGAAACCGTTCGTCGGACGAAAAAAAAACAGGAAATCAAATTTACCTTAAAATAAATTGAGATTTTAAAAATAATTTTTATTTTAAGAAAAAGCAGTGGCGTACATAATATTTCTCTAAAAATATCTAGTCCACATCCTGTACGGACGCCACTGAATAAAAAATTAAAAAAATTTCTATATCAAAAAATAGCTGTTGTTGCTTAGAAGGCATATGCCAAATTTTATTAAAATATCTAGAAAGATATTAAAGTTATGATAAATAAACGATTTTTTTCTCAAAACTTGAATAGCCTGTATAGCTCAAAATTTAAGAGGTTTAGGACATAGGTTTATTTGAACTTTTCTTCTTAAAATCACGTAAGGATTGACACCCTTAAGGATCAGCATCTTATTCTAAAAAACACTGTATGTATAATCATTTCTTCCTATACTGCCCTAAGGCACGTAAGTGGTTGCTGGACCCCAGAGGGGCACCCAGCTGCCGACCGACCGTTAGGTATGCGGCGTCAGGGAAGGTGCACACACTCCTCAGGACAAAGAGGCACGAAACCAGTTGCCCGCACGAGACCGTCACCTCTCGGAGAGGCCCGGCGAACCGGTGGGCTCCTCTCCCCCGTGCTACCCATATTCGACAAGTTTTCTTGTCAACGTTGGACGGGTCACCGTTGGAGACGCTTTAGCGAACTCCTACCTCACATCTAACCCCACGGGGCCTAGGCCTCCTTGCGGATGGCTACTATCGGCCAAGCGTGGGAAACGGAATCTGGCCGTGAGGTACAACCAGCCCGCCCGTGAATTAAGCCGGAACTACGGGGACGGCCGGGCAAAAGCTCTTTCGCCCCTCCGGCGATCAAGTATCCGCGGCAGCTACAGTGAAACCGTAGGGTCCCAGAATCACCGAGTTGTTTTAGGATGAAACCGAAGGTTTCCCCAACCAAACAACCAGACAACCAGCGGGCGGACTACTCGTCGGCGAACCGACTTTTATCCTCCCCTACTATCTTCGCCAAATTCTCTCGCCACGCCCGTTTCCCTGAGTGTGGCCACCAAGGATGGGGTAGTGCAGCTGCAGAGTTCTCTAGGTAAGCGCCGTAGGGTGTCTCACTTACCCACCGTATATTCCGACGGTTAGCGGCCGGACACCGGAGTGTATGCCCATGCCTACGCCCAAGCATCCTCCCCTATATACGAAGTCTACTCCCGCCACGCCCGTTGCCCTGGAACTATGAAACCAGGGATTTGGTAGTGCAGCCGCAGAGTTTTAAGGGTCGACGCTATAGGGTGAACGCCGACCCGAACTAATTAACACACATTACACCTCAATATTGTAGATACTTTTCTTCCAGCTCTTTCTGTCCTTGGTTTTTCCTTTCGCTTCATTCCAGTTAATCCCTAGTATTTTCAGTGGTTGCTCCACGCTTTGATTCCATGACTTGATCACTCTCTTGTTCTTTTCCCTGCTGTCCTAGTTTGCTATATTGTTTTGGTTTGGTTATTTTCCTCCATTTCTGTTAAGATGTCAACCAACCATCTCAGTTTTTGTATTGCTATTTTACTATGTACTGATTTGATTCCCAGTTTTTTTTTTCCTGATATCTGTATCTATCTATCCTTGTCTTATTCAATATTCTTCGTAAAAACTTCATCTCCATTGCTTGTATTTTCCTTTTTTGTGTTTTAGTTAGTATTTACCCAATTTTTGCAATTGAATGTTAATATTAGAATAGCAACCTTTTTAAAGATTTTTAGTTTCGTTCACTGCTAGTATTCTGTTATTGATTTCTGCCTCTATATTTCTGTTGTTCTCTATGGTGGTTCCCAAGTATTCATACTTCTTCACTGTTTCAATGTGTTGGTTATTTATTTTTATATTTATTGTTCTTTCATCTTTCCCTATCGATAAAATCTTTGTTTTTTATATATTGATTTTCATATTTTTCTCCTCTAATAATTTGTTCCAGACCATTAAATTGTGCTGCAGATCGTTTTCGTTTTTGGCGAATATTACCATGTCGTCTGCGAATGTACAGACACTTAGATTTATTTTTCTTAGGTTTAAGTTTCAAATATACAGACTTTTAGTTTCTTAGAATAGTAGGGGACTTAGAGGGCTTCCTCCTTGTCTTAGTCCGTTTTTGATGTGGAACTTTTGATTGTCTGTATATACTTTTTATTGCTTCCATTAGTTGGCAATTGACCTTTCTTTCTTTTAATATTTTCTCATATATCTTCTTTCTTAGTTCTGTCAAATGCTTTTTCTAGATCAACAAAACATATTATTGCTTCTCTCTCTATTATACTCTGTTAATTTCTCTATGGTTTGTTTAAGGGTGAATATATGGTTTTGTATGCTTCTGCTTTTCCTAAACCCAGCTTAGTCTTCTCTCATCTAGTATTTTTTTCATAAATTTCCTCCACTGTACTTAACAGCAATATACCTCTGTAATTGTTGCATTCTTCTCGATCCCTTTTTATGTATAGGTAGAATTATTGCAGTTTTCCAATCTTCTGGTATTTCTTTTTGCTTCCAAACCATCCCCTCCCAACTCCCTTCTCGCTGGCGTATTTAATTTGTTCGCTTTTAACCATGTCATAACCTGCTGCTTTATCATTTTTCAGATCTTCTATCTTGATGTTATCCTCTTCTGTATAACTTTTGGGCACTCCTTCCGTTTCTACTTCCTTATCTGTTATGTTTTCTTCATTCAATAATGTTTTGAAGTATTCTTTCCATCTCTGTGTAATATCTTCCGGGTTATTCATTTTCTAATTAATAAGAGCTAAAATAATGAAACCCTTCATATATGTATACAGTCGCTCATATATCCCTTATTTCACCGAACCATTCCTCGTGTATTTGCATATCCTGAATTTCCAAAGTAAATATTGTAGGAAATCCAACTTTATTTGAACAGAATCGGCGAGTTTATATTTTCGAAAGCTCTCCAGGACATACACTATACACGCTACACGGAGATAGAGAGAGATATATCCAATTGAATTTTTTTTCGGTTCCCGGCAATTTTCATATCCAGTTGGGATTTTTTTCTCCTCTCTGGCTCTCCTCTTCTTTTCCGATAAGTAGATCGATCGATACAGGATGAAATATTTTCTTCGGTAGAGAACCAGGTCACCGGATAATTACGTTTAAGCCGAAGGAGAAATTTCGTATTCAGATGGGGTCTTCACGTCCTGTCTCTGTGCTTGCCGGAATATCATCAGCCCGCCGACTTTCGCGCACCAGGAGATGATGATATTTACCCGTACAAGATAGGCGATTGCCGCCGCTGCCTCCTCCGCTTTGTTGTTTTTAATTAAAAGCGACGGAAGATGTCGCCTCTCGATGTAACGCTTTATTGTATATAGTGCGCTAATCCAAATTGATTTTCCAATGTCAACGACGTTTCGTTACCAAAGTAGATTATTCTCATTTCTTTATAGGGCGGGGGGAAAAATCAAGGACGACGACGTAGAAATTGTCAATTTTAATTTTTTTTCTCTTCCATCTCGGACGTATAATTCGAACTAATTATTTGGAAGAAATTTCTCAAAAGTTTGCAGGTAAGACGGGCTTGTAGGTAGGCGGGGACGCATCATCAACATCAGATAAAGGACTAATTTGAATAAGATGAGGAGATGGCGGAGGAGAAAGTATGTTAATAAAAAAAGTTTGAGGAAATTAGGAAAGTGATTTATGTGACCTTATTTCGACTTGACGGCATCCATGAGGAGAAAAAGATTTATTCCGAAATAAGGGTAGAGAGTATTTTGTACCGGATTTCTTTCTAATATAATTAAATTTTTTTCATGGTTTAAAACCCCGCTCCCTCTTCCTTCCGAATCCCACCCAAGGTTACAACTTTCTTTTTTTTTGTATAAAAAATACTTTGAGAATTGATTTTTTAACCTTTTTTGCATGATAAATATATACGGGGTGATTTTGTGAAAACAACTCACCTCAAATATTGGTTTTTCTCGTTTTGCAAAGGTCAAATTTGATTATCAAATGAGATTTATTTAAATGTACGATAAAAACAACCCCGTATATTAACGGCACTATACAGCTTGATACAATAATATCCCACAGGAGAGCAATTTAAATAATGATTGATCAACTTTAACACGAACATGATGATATTATCGTTCTAAGGTCGTTTTAATTGATAAAGTTTGTATAAAAATAATCGAAACTCCCACAATATATTTACTGAACATTCACAGGGACCCCGAAACAACATCGACCATAAAACTTTCTCCCCCGCAATTTTATCTAATTTCACCCCCCACGCTTAACCTACAACAGACAAACAAAACCACATCGACGACCATCGTTTTAAATCTCCAAATCCAATCGAACCGATACAAGTTATCCGATCAAAACCGAACTAGCAACAACAACAACAGCAACAGTAACGGAGGGAGAAGGGAGGAAAAAAAAACCGAAAACAAAAGCGATCCCGTATTTGCTTCACCCCGCAATCTGCGGTAATTTATGAGAGCACGTATAAAGAGGACGTGCTCCTCCCTTTATAGTACTCTTCGTATACCCATCAAATATTCATGTTCGATACCAGTTCGTAAGAGAGACGAACGAAGTAAAAGTACGAAAGTAAATTTCTATCCGAGATGCGGCCGATAGATAAGAATGAAATGCGTCCACATCCACATGGCTAGTAAGTACACGAGAGTTAGGTTTTTAGTGTCCGAGTTTAGGGAATTTATATCGTCTATTTTAGAGAATTTTATGCTGAAATAAAAGATTTTATTGTCCCTTAGCGTTCGGGGGAACATTACCGTCGTGGAAACTGGTCCGAAACGGTACCGTACATACATACATACGTAGTTGTTTTGTTTCGTGTATCCCACGATTCTTCTTCTTTGAAATAGGAGGAACGAGGAGTGGTCCAACTGAGATACGCCGGAATTATGTTTGTCTTTAATATTTATCTTCACCTTTTAGTATATCTCGGACGACGCGTAGCTAAAAGAAGTGGGTGGATTGTCATGTTTATCGTCCTCAATGTGGACATAATAATTAGACCGCGGTAGGAATTTCACGCTTTATTCGAGGCGTTAAAGTCGTTTAAATATTATTTTACAAGGGTCGCTGCGTGTACTGTTCAGAATACATTAAATAATTTGAGGAACTTATTTAACTTTATTATTAAGTTTTACGACAGTTTCTTATTATTAAGTCTTTAGTTTCAGATATACCGGGTGTTCCACAAAAATTTCCAAAGGCTGTAATTTATCATCCGATTTTAATGATCTATATATTATTATGAAACTGTAGGGTTTCGTAAAGACTACAAACAGGGATGCGAATTATCTGTTTGTCAGATATAATTCGCGAGAAACGTAATTCAACTTTTTTTGTTTCAAATTGCACTATATATGTGTACAGTGTGTCCCCCGATTTTTATTTAACGTTGAAAATTTTTAAAAATGTCGAAAAAGCCAACATTTTCTAAGTAGTTCTAAATTAAGAATCGAATAAGTCTTTTACATTCATCTTGATGAAAAATAAAAACATTAAAATAAAAAGTTGTTTTCAACGTCATTTAAAGTTAAGTAGCAGCATCATCTTCGTCATACTTTTTTTTTCCAATTCATTTTTTCCACCGTCCCTGTTTATTGAAATCTCAAAAATGTTTTATCGCAGAATGCTCAATATTAATATCTGGCCACCTTTGGCGACACGTTTTCGGATTTCGGCTACACCAGAATATGTTAGTATTGTTCTTATTTCAAACCATAACAGCGCACAATAAAAATCTTCTGTTCAAGAGTTAACATTTTTTAATTATTCGTAACGCAAATTTTTAAATGACACACAACCACAAAAAATGCACAGTCGTAGATTGCTTTCCATTTCATTTGTCGTATTTTTAATATCATGTTCTGTCTATTGAGTTTTCATCTAAACAAATTTTGTATTTTGTGTTATTTTTTAATCATAAACAACTTTTTGTTATAATGTTTATTTTTCAAGCATGAAAACTCTTGAACCGTTTTCTTATAATAGATCATAGCTATTTATTTGCTGCAAAGTGGCTATTTCGACAAGCAAAATTTTTTATTAAGAATAACTTTTTCTTGTAAAATAAAAAATAAAAAAAAATTTCTCTCCGTAGCAGTAATCGGGGGACACACTGTATATATTTTTTTGATTTTTATAAAAGAACATCTTCTAACTATTCGAATAATGTCATGAAAACATACGCTTAATTAAGGAATAATGCAAGAAAGTTTTTGCAAATTTTTATATGGCAAAACTAACAGTATGTCATGAATTGCGCAATTAAACAATCACACCGTATTTTTTAATCAACTGCTGTCACTGTCAGTTTTTCAAAATTTTTCAAAAACGTTCAAAGTTTGTATAAGTTTAATTTCGATTTATTTTAATATTAATAGAAAATATGAATTTTGAATATTTAACGGATATGCTTGAAGTTTATTTTGAATGTGGTAAAAGACCACGTGACCATCAGGAACGTTTCCCAGGTATTCACAAGAAATTTGCACGATTGGAAGCCAATTTGAGGATCTTTTAAAAAGCCAAAGAAAGAAATACCTACAAACTACAAATGAAAATTTAGATTTAAACGTAGGAGAAGGTAGTGAGAGGTAAAATTAAATGTATCAATTTTAGCATTGTCAACTGTCAAATTAAAAAACCACTTTATAATTTGCACTTTTTCATTAATTGTGTATTCTACTCGTATTAGAAAAAAGTTTAATGGTTCGGTAAAGTATTTGACATAACCATCCATTAAAATGGATACATTTAATTTTAACCCCCACCAACCTCTCCTATCAATAGGCTTTTGTAGTTGAAGTTGTTAGCCTGTATATACAGTGTGTTTCAAAATAAGATGCTGATCCATAAGGGTGTCAATCCTTACGTGATGTTAAGAAGAAAAGTTCAAATAAATCTATCTCCTAAACCGCTTAAATTTTGAGCTACAGGGTATTGCCTTCTAAGCAACAACAGCTATTTTTTGATATAGAATTTTTTTTAATTTTTTATTCAGTGGCGTCCGTACAGGATGTCGACTAGATATTTTTAGAGAAATATTATGTACGCCACTGCTTTTTCTTAAAATAAAAATTATTTTTAAAATCTCCACTTATTTTAAAGTAAATTTGATTTCCTGTTTTCTTTTTCGTCCGACGAACGGTTTTCGATCAAAAAATAAAGATCATTAAATGGGCATAATTATTGCCATGTACCTATCATCATTTCGGAAAAGGAGGCTATGAACTTTGTTGCCAAGGAAACAATTGCAATGACGAAATAATGAGATAATGACAAACAGTTTTGACAGATAGTTATTTAAGTACAGGAAAATTACACTCAAATTAAATTTTAAAATCGTAATACCTTTAAAATGTACAAGTATCATGGTAAATTTCACAAATGCTGAGTTTGCTGATATGCACTAGGTACTTGTACGGGCTTGCTGACGGCAATGTGTACGAAGCCAGGCGATTATACCAAGAGCGGTATCCAAATAGAATAGTTCGCCCGCACGAACACCGGAAACCGAAGAAGCTGTTTTAAATTTAGTGGAACAAAACCCTGAGATGAGTACCAGACAAATTGCTCATATTCTAGTCTGGAGAGTGATTTTTTCATGATTTTTTGTTGTATCCCTATCATATTCAACGGGTCCAGGCCCTACTTCCTGGGGAGTTTCCATTACGTATAAATTTCTGCCAATGTTTTCTTCAAATGGTTACCGAAAATCCTGAATTTGACGCCAAAATTTTATTCACGGACGAAGCTAATTTTTCCAGGAACGCAATAAGAAATTTTCATAACAATCATTTTTGGGCCGAAGAAAACCCACATGCCATTACAGAATCCAGCCACCAAAACCAATTTTCGGTAAATGTTATTTGGGCTCGAATTATTGGTGATTATTTAATTGGGTCTTATTTTCGACCAGGCAGATTCGTCAGTTTTTTAAACATAGTTTAGTAAATTTGCTAGACGACGTTCCTATTTTAAACCGTCATCGTTTGTGGTTTATGCACATTTCAGTGTCCAGGCGCGGGAATTTTTAAATCAATTTTATAGAAATCGCTGGATAGGGCGGGGAGGAACATAGTCGTGGCCACCTAGATCCCCAAATCTAAACAGTCTAGATTTTTTCCTGTGGGCACACCTTAAGACTTTGGTTTATAGCACCCCAAAACACACTGAAAAGGAGTTGAGAAATCGCATAATGCTTTGACGTGAGGAATACTCTAGGAAATTTTCAAAGAGTACGAGACTCAATGAGGAAAAAAGCTGAAGCATGCATACTTGCAGGTGGTGGCCACTTTCAACAGCTAATCTAAATTATAAAAAATGTCTAGGAAGATATTAAAGTTATGATGTAGCTCAAAATTTAAGAGGTTTAGGACATAGGTTTATTTGAACTTTTCTCCTTAAAATCACGTAAGGAGCATCTTATTCTGAAACACTTTGTATATATATATGTATATATGTACAATCTTCATATCTTGCTGCTTCTTTTACCACTTTTCTCCACTCACGCCTGTCCTGCATTTTCTCTCGCCATTTAATTATTTTTATTATATCTTCTTTCTCTAGTATTTAATCAATTTCTTGATTTGTTAGTCTTCTGTAGTGCTCTTGATCTATTCTCTTTCCTCCAACTGTTTTCCTTACTATTCTTCTTTCAAAATTTTTTAATTTTTCTTCATCCTTCCTTGACATGCATATATTTTCTACTGCGTACATTACGATCAACCTTATTGCTGTTTTATATAGGTACCCTTAGTTAGTCAATAACAACAATAATTTTATTTTGTCACAAATTAAATTAATTACTATAATAGAGTACCTACCTATATCAACTTACGAATGCACTAGTGCAATTACCACCAGAAACCAATAAACCATTCTTGGAATAGAACCTGTTTATAATACAAGTGAACAGCTCATCTCTTCGTGGTTTATGTACCGGAATAAATCTTAAGTTTAAATTAAATGTAAAATCATCTGGCATCATTCCAAAGTAGCATCGTTTAGGCCCCGCTACGACTACAAACAACTACTTTGTTCTAAATCGTTCCTTTTTGTTTAGGAACAAAATAATAATTCACTTTAAATATAGCGAAAACATTTCTGGATGGTTGTTGGTGTAAGGTCAAGGTTTGCACTACAAATAATATTATTAAAATAACTCTAGACGTCTTAGAAAATTACGAACGGGAACGTTGGTTGTGCCAAGTATAGGAAAAGCAATTTTTCATATTTCCCCGAAACGAAAATAGGCAAAGAATTGCCAAGTTGGCGAATAAATAACAAGTTGATGCATTAAAATGCGGAAAAGGCATTCTATTTTATTTTTCTTGGCATGAAAACTGCTAAGCTTCAACGATGAAATGATTCTGCTTCTTCGTTCTATAATTTGCGTAACATCTCCGTTATATACATATAACTCAAAACGTATTAAAGGAGAAGAGAGCACGCAAGTAACAGAAGGGTCTAGCGGAACTATAACGCCCTCTACATCACCGCGGACAACGTAATCCAATAACGTACACACACGAATACAAATCTCTCAAGAGGAGCGAGCGCATCAGGTATGTCTATACCTACCTAACCTACATATAGCGGAAGACATGGGAAAAAGGAGACGGGGCACGACGCACAACTGGAGGCGGTGGCGACGCCACTTGAGGAAAATTTACGCCGAATAATGCGTCGCACGACACGGTGAGCACTTTTAACACCTCGCTATAAATTATTCGGCATTAGTCGGAGGTATGTCTGCTTCTCCAGCTATATACGACTCGCAGGCAGTTTTAGTAGTGGTGCTAACGGAAGAACTCCCCATACACTTTCATCGCCGCTTTAGTATTATAAAAGGGAAGGAGGATGTATAGCCTACGACAACGATTCATATCGTTGCTCTTTTTCTGTGTTAAACGAGAATTTATCTTCCTATCGGAGGAAGAAGAAAAAAAATTAGACAAATTTGAGTTAACACAACTAAAGTTGATCAGTACTTACATTTAAAATAATAATAATTGAGATGCATAGAAAATATGCTAGCAATAGCAGTAAGGAATAATATATTTTTCATTAAAAAAAAAATCAATAATTTCGAACGCTTCCGATACTTAATACACGAGATTAAAACGAGAAAATCCGGCCGAAATCCTTTTATCATCATAAAAAATATAAAGGGATAATCCCCAAGTTACTAGCGATGTCGAGGAGTTCCACTCTTCCTCTTTTTGTTACTTTGCCCTCTTTAGAAGAAAAAAAAATACATATTTTTATAAAAAAAGATTTAATTACTTTTGCTGCTGCTTCTTCTTAAGCGCGTTATCTCCGACGGTCTGAGATGAGAGACGACTTGATGTTGAATAATTAAAGATGTAAATTGCTGCGGTAATCTCGGAGGACGCTGCGAGAAAGACGCCACGAGACGTTGATGAATCTCGGGAAGAAGATGACGCGATAATAATTACCCAAAAAGAGGATGATATCTAATGATAATGACTGGTGAAAAACACCTCCTATAGGATCGCGGAAGCGTCGTAGGAAAAAGAAAACGGAGGAGACAGAAAAAGGACTTTATAACTCGCGGAATGGAAAAAATTTATATACCGAAGGAGTCGGAAAAGGATAACGTCCCCCCTCGTAATGAGTCTGAACGAGACAACGGAATTCTTTTCTCTTAAACGCCCATAATACTTATCATCTTGTTTAATAGGGTGCTAGAGGCGGTAAAGCGACTTCTACAGCGTCCGGAATATGATTTCTAATTGTGATTAACTAAACTCGGAGGCCAATTAAAGAATTGTTTCGTCGTCTTCCTTTTATACACTTTGTTTTATGTAGTTAGATTTATGGATTTGAATATATTTTAATTTCTAGTCGTTTAAATCAAATCCAAGACGGGGAAAATTATTTTAATTAATTTAAAAATTTTTGCATCACCGTGTATAATTTTAATTTAAGCGAACGTGCGGCATACGCTTCATTTTGCATAATCTTCCGGGTTAAGTATACATAACGTCCGGTCGGAAAAGCCCCGGATTCCCAGGAATTTTCAAGCTAGTCTGCCGAACCCTAAACGGCCAGGTAGCCGGGATTATAGAGAACAGCGGTAACCGCTAACGTTAGGTTTTGCGTTTATGTAGGTAGATATATGTACTACGCAAGATGAACGACTAAACTGGGAATGACTATGCGGAAGAGCCGAAACGTTCTACAACGCTAGATTAAGACGGATTAGCGTACGGAGTAAATCTAGAGCTATCTACTATTCGGGTCTATGTATGTATATAAGTATATACATACATGTACAGTCTGTTCCAAAATTAATGTCACCCCCGCAATAAAAATCATCTTCCCTATAATTCGACACAATTTTTGATTGATGAATCATCAATATTGTAATTGCGCTCTACATAAAATAAATGTCGGTCAAACCTAATGCATTCGTTTCGCAACAGAAGTTATAATGTATCTTCCATCACATCAAGCGACAATAATTTTGGAACAGATTGTACATGCACACAGTAAGGGAATGAAGATAGATTCAAGAATTTCCAGTGTTTGTTATTAACTGCTGATGTTAATGTTTTAATAGCTTCAAAAAACATATTTACTTGCTAAATAAATAACTTTGTAACGTGAAGAGAATTAGAATAGAAAATTCATCTGTTTATACGTTTAGTTTCAGCCCGGGATTTAGGTTAGATTACACTGCCATGATTATGTAAACAGAAACTCTGAGACAGGTGCGAATGTTGTGGAATAACATTCGTACGTGTTTATTATTTATATCATGACTTAATAGCATATCAACAAAATTATCTAAACACAAATAAGTTAGTCATATATCGAATTATGTTTATTCTGTTTCTGTTCTTCTACCATCTCTCAGGAAGCCTGATTCCGTGCCCTCACACATAAAATTTCCTGGGATAAATTCTTATCCTTTCAGTTTGTGTTAAAATATAGATAGTTCTAATCAAATTGAATGTATTTGTTTTCTTTTCCCGATTAAATTATATCTAAAACCCGGAGTTATAAAAGTGATAGAATCGTTATCTAATAAAGATAAATTAAACACCAATTTAACACCAGAAAAACGAGATATCCAATACTGCATAATTCGTATAGATCAGGAGATGGAATACATCCAAATGCAAAACATGTTACCTCCTTTAAAAAAACTCAACACAGAAGTTGATACGAAAAAATGAAAATGTTATCCTAAAAGAGTTAAATTAGGTTAGATTGCACTTGCTTAATTCCCCCATAAGCATTTTGTTAAAGAAACAGTAGAGATCCTGTTCTAAATCCACGGGCGTTCAGAAATGCTCAGCTTCCGATTGAATACCGAGCAATGAAAAATGCATGGATGACCTCGAAAATCTTTAATGAATGGTTTCATCATTTATCTGTGGCAAAAAAGAATTTAGCAGAGGACGCTCTTTTGTTGGTGGATAACGCTAGCTCTCATAAATGCGGAGACATATTGCAAACTGATGATGGAAAAATAAAAATAATGGATCTATCACCAAATACGACAGCGTTGGTCCAACTTAAAGAGCAAAACATAATCAACTTAACTAAAAGCTATTACAGAAAAAGTCTTTTGATGGAAATCCTTTCGAATGAGAATGAAGACATTTGTACTTTGTTGAAAAATATTAATTTACTTAAAGCAGTAGTTATGTTAAACAATGCTTGGGAAAAATGTTGACGTAAACTTTTGGCATCAGATGTCGATGAGGATGAACCAGAAGATTTAATACCTCTGAGTAGGTTAAAAAAAAGACTTAATTGTAGTTCAGAAATGCAGCAAATCGCCACTAAGTTATCAGAGCTGAATAGAGATATCAAGTTAAGTACTGGCGAAGTAAATCGATACATTGTTGAAGACCAGAGTACTCAATAATTCAGAAAGTGAAGATGATTATCAAGAGAAAGAAGTAGAAAACGGCAATAGAAAAATAAATGATGAAGAAGCGATGAAAGCGTTAGGCATTGTGTTAGAATGGGCCTCATCTAAAAACAAAGTTTCAATTGCAGATAATATATCAACATTATTAAGATTAAAGGAATTGGCATTTCAAGAATTCAAAATCAGCTTTGCTTTTGATAAACGTCAATACGTGAATTATGGCTAATGCTGCTCTCACGGGTTCCTCAAAAAATGCAAGGTGCAGGCATGTAACAAGTGGGCAAAGGCTTCATCAGACAGCAAATGAAGTTGGGATTAGCAAAAAGACACCATCAGAGATATAGAGACGCCATCAGAGAAACGGATATGACAAATTGGACGTGTTCGTAAAGATGTTATTCTACATAGTGGACAGTCAATTATCAGACAATCAAAAACAAATTTTAAATTTACCGCGATTTTTGCAAATCACAAACTTGTTCTTGTGTGGTATGTGCTCCGATTGCAGCGTCATCTGTTCTATTCTTATTTGGAATGGACTTTAGTATAATTATTATAGATAGACCAGACACAGTCGTATCACAAGCTGTAGCTGGATAACATCTGTAATAAATACAGATCAATATTTTTTACCAACATATGTACAGGATGGCCCATTAGTGCGTGGAAACTCGATTAATCCGACATTGTAAAAGATAAAAAACTTTATTGAGGAAATGTTTAGGTATTCTTAAGCTTCATATTTTAAAATTAGTTGCAACTATACAGGGTGTTCTATAACGCCGTACCAGACCAAATTTCTATTTTTTTTTAATGGAACAGTAGGTATACTTTTTTTTGCATTTTTAAAATCTGCTTATTTTTACGACCCTGTATAAAGATTTTTACGTCTAAATTAAGGTGTATTAAGAGAGTTAGTTCCGGCAATCAAGAAAATATACAAACTTTCTCGTACCATTACATGATTTGGGTACGTCTTCTCTTTCCGCTGGTTCAAGAATTTAATTTAAAAAAAATCATTTATACAGGGTGAGTCAAAACTCGAGTCCTCAATTTTCTCATTAAATTTAAATGGAACATCCTATATTTATTATGATGGTTCGATAGATATTTATCGGCTCTTTTATTTTTGTGAACCATTCTCTATACCTAACTCTTTGGGTTTAGACGATATTTTAAGTTTAATATAAAAAATTGCTTTTTTAGCACATAATAGTAGTAATAGCAGGTATAAGCCGACCAATATCTGGTGACGCTGACCGGGTAATATCACGAAAACGTAAAACGTCAAATAGTACAACAACAGCATTAATTTGTAGAAATACATTCTCAAAATGAACTATTCGGCTAAAGAATTAATCGATATGATTTGGATATTAGGAGAGTGTTCGAAAAATTGCGTTCTTGCAAAAAGAGTTTATGAAGCAAGACGACAACCGAAAAAGGAAACATTGGACCGTTTCAACCGTACTGGTTCAGTCGCCGAGGAAAATGAATTTCATGTGATCTTTAACAATATCGGATTAATCGAGCTTCCACGCACTAATAGGCCATCCTGTATATTCCTCTCTTTTTAGGATATTCTGCATTTGTGACGGTTTTTATAGATAGTGGTATCGGTGCAAAAGTCCAAATGCATTCCTGAACTGCGATTGCCAATAGCCAATAGCCATAGCGTCTGGTGGCTGCTACTGACGTCAGTAGAACGGCGCGAAGAACGACGAACTCTAACTCTTCTCGAGGTAACAGTTACCAACCTCACAAGTAAAGAATTTATTCTTTCAATATAATACTAACACTTCTCAGGATAACCCTAACTCTTTTCTGGGTAACAGCCACTACCTTGGAAGTTAAGTATTTCTCCTTTTAATAATAATAGTTATAATAATAATAATAGTTTTTCGAGATGAGGTTAACGTATGCATTGTTTAAAAGATAGCACATAATTTTACCTGCAAAACTCGAAGAAAATATCCCATTCCATTAATTTTAACACCAAAAGAAGGACAGTATCTAGATGAGAACGAGCTCAGTAGAACATGGAATTCTAAGGAACGATTCACCAACTTCCACAAAAAACGAATGCTGTCTGATAGTTAAAGTTTGAAAATTAATGCTTCATAATCAAAACTAGGTGGGTACTGGCCGACAATAAAAGATTTCAAAAATTTATTCTTTTACAAAAATTGTTGAGACTTATCTTGTATTAAAGCCCAACTTTATTGTGCAAGAGACAACTGCTTCAAATGTTTGAACTTAAACGGATAATAGATAATAACTGAATTATCTGACCATCTGCTATATTTTCGACGCTATATTATTCCGTTTCCGTGAATATGTAACAGAGCCATTTCCTAATATTTGCCTAAGTTTGTTGACCAGGCACCAGTCCGACAATTTCTTTTTCGAATTAATGACAGAGAAAATTTTTTCAAGATGAGACTAACAGTTTAAAAGATAGCACTTTTTATTCTAACTCCATTAATTTTAACACCAGAAGCGGATGGACGCGAAGGAACAAGTGTTAGAATTAACTCCAGATTATTATGCGTGTTCTTTCCAAAATTGTTGAGACTTACTTGCAAAATATTGTGTGAGAGGATTGAAATTGAATCGCTAAACGGATAATAGATAAGCCTGCTCAGCTTCGTTGTGGATGTTTTATTTGATCACCGGGTATACAACGATGCACATATGTAGTTAGAGTGACGTTTTTTAATAATAATTTTTGAAACAACAAGCTCAATATACCGGAAACTCCCTAACGAAGTTAACATTTTTATTTATTTCATATCTAATTAGATACGTCTAAGAGAATATACAAAACAAAAAAAACTAACTTAAACAAGCGAATCTAACAAAGGAAACTTTGTTAAACTTTTAACAATACGGCTATCGAATTCTTTGTAATCTTTTCTTTCGTAAAATTCTCCGAGCCTCAGCGGCAAGTTTAAATATGAGGAAGGCACTTAAAATAAAAGAAATAATAATAAAAACGAGCGGACAACCGAAGAGGGAGAGAAACAAAAAACAAAAAAATAGGTAGCAGATCCGTCTAACTTTACTTATTATATAACTTTATTAAATGTGATTTTTCTACCGGAAACGACAATCAAGAGACAACCGGTAAATTGGCTGAAATCAGCTGAGTTAGCAAGAAGATGCTGGAACTATATTTCCATCAGGGCGAATCCTCTATATCTAACGCTTTGCCAATTCGCGGGGATAAACCTTGAAGAAAAATAAGAAGAGGCGAACTAGTCTGATTGCTTTCTAAGAATTATTGCTTCGATTTCATTTATCTTTGTCTATCGCTTCACATTCCTTCGCTTTCGCGAACGGGGAAAAAATATTTTTATCAATATCAATCGTACGCATCGATTTAGTGAAATTATTCTGATTTAGACCGCGACGTCGAAATCAATCATTTTAATCTGGACGAGTCGCAATAAATTATCGAATTTCAATATGTGTACCTCTATATAGATGATGGGTATTTGTTGAATAATCCGACTGGTCGGCCGGTCGATTGATGGAAACAGTTCTGTTTGTTGAACGCTGAAAGCTGGTAACTGTGTTTGTTTGTTGGCCATTTCGGAATGATGATAAAACGTCTACTATATATATGTAGGTGATACCTGCTCGATGCTCGCCTTTATTTACTTCGAATATCCCTCGATATTGCTGTGCAAAGGTTTAAACTAAAATTGCGAATAGCATTATGCTATTTACAAATACGTTAATGCTGTGTGGCTCAGTGAATCTCATAGAAACAGCCACCTCACCTAGTTTTTTAATTTAAACTTTCTTCTTTAAATGCACCGAAAAACTGCGTTAACTGATACCGCGTTTATAATTAAATTTTTAAAACAAGATCTATTACCCGAACACAGCGTTTTATTTATAACGCCATCTAGCGTGTGCTCCGTTTATCCGTTCCGCAACGTTAAATATTAACGTCGAACAACGTCGAATACATCCATCAGACGTTCAGGGCGGCATCGACTAATCGCGAATTTAGAGCAATTCGGGGGAAAGCCTCGTTCGTTGCGGCCATCGGACGAAATAATTTGAAAGGGAAAAAATTTACGATCTTCGTGTCCGGCGGAAGATCGAGAGCGCGAAATCCTCCGGGGACCCGCATATCCAGCTGACCGACACCGTTCGGTCGTTACAGATTAGGAATGTGTGACGGGATGAGTTGCCATTGTTTTGCAAATCGTGACAACAGTTAGATTGGATGTCTATTAGTAAATACGATCTAATCTAGTAGGCTGTATTATTTTGGGGGGAGGGATTGTATAGACCAAACTGTAAAGCGTCGATATAGAGATATGGATTTTTCCCCTTTGAAATTATTAATGGTATTCCGTGGTGGTACTATGATGAAGAACGTATTGCTCGCTAGATATTGATAAAACAACTCAAAAATGAATATACCTTGCGTTTCTAGCTTTCTATATTAAGGCAGGAGTTTTCCAAGTTCAGGTTTAACAATAATAGAAAATCCGTGAAATGAAATCCGAGTCATCATTATAAAATAACATTCTAATTAAGACTACAGTAGAAATTAGATCATCAATAGGAATTATCCGACAGCGGTGTAGGATCCGTTTTCAATTAATAACAGCAGAACGGTGGTGGTAATGCTGTACTCCTGCTACTCCTCATTAAAAACGCATTGAACCTGGTAACCGCTGATTATCTCTTCAGCCCAGTGTGCCACGACCGTTCGTCGTTCTAAGAGTAATTGGGTATGAAATTGACTATTCAGCGCAGAACAGGACGATATCACGTGCCAAACCATCACATCTGTACGATCTGCGGCCATTTCTCGACTCCCTTCATCTGTCTCTGTTTTATTACGAACGAAAGAATACACCCAATCGATTCCGTATCAGTTAAGGAAGTATTTTTAAGGATCGTTTTTGTGAATTGTTTTCTTTAATTAATACAGCTAAGTTGACACCATAATTTGCAGTGCAAATTTTGAATTCTAATTTTAGTTTTAAATTCAAACTGCTGGCCACTTCTATCGAATTTAATCACTGAAATGAAACGTTTGGAAATGATCCACCAATTTTCCAACTCAATCATATTGCTAAGAGATAAGCTGGAGAGTTGTGGTGTCAGAGGCGTTGTGGTGGAGTAGTTTCAGTCCTATCTCTCAGGTCGCACTCAATTTGTTAAAATTACAGTGACACTGGGTGTTCCACAGGGTTCAATTGTTGGACCCATTCTTTTTTTGCTGTTTATGAATGGCATTGTATCATTTATTAATACTTCACTTTTTTTTGTACGCAAATGATACATTTGCTTTGGTAGGTATCTGCTCCAAATTTTTCCGAATTGGAACACAATATTAAGACGGTCCTTACTGAGTTTAGCAGGTGATTCTGTGCCAACGGTTTAAGCCTAAATTCGGGAGTATACGTTTCTGTAAGTTGTGTTCGTAAGGAAGTTTGACAGAACTGGCAGTGGAACAGATTTGAAAAAGCAAAAGCGCAATCATGACTAGATAATAGGAACTAGCCCGAAGAAATAGTTACGACAAAGGGAAAGAGATCTTTCTAAGTTATAGAGGATTCTATCAGAAAATAAAATTTATCATTACCAACGGTGAGCAGTGATCGATGACCTCTGCTTAGAATTTTCTTTGTTGATGGGAGAACTGATTATGATGGACAGATTTTTTTACAGAAACATTGTTTTCTCGGACCAAGTGGAATCGTTAGCAGCCAGTATTAGTCGAAAGAGAATCCAAATTTTAGACTAATAACAAATAGATAAAAATTGTTGGTCCTTAGTTTTTCAACGGAACCGTTAATCAAAATAGATACATAAAAATGTTGGCAAACTTCTTCCTTCCTGCTTTACATGATGTAAACTTGTAGAAAAGACAGAAGCTGAATTTTCAACAGGATGGTTGTCCTGTTCATAGAGCAATTCGATTTAGGGAGTGGTTGGATATAAATTTTCCTAATAAATGGATTGGACAGTTCGGTCCTATTAGATGTCCTCCTCGCTCTCCAGACATTACTCCATTAGACTTCTTTTTACTTCTTTTTTGGGGGTATCTTAAGCAGAAAGTCTACGCGTATGATTTGCAGGATATGATGAAAATCTTTTAAGACAGATAATTACAGAGGCTATAGCGGACATGGATGAAGATACCATTCACTTGGTGTTGGAAAAGTTTAGAGTTTCTCGTTGGAAAATATGTAACAGTAGGAGGACAACATGTAGAATAAGTTTCCAAGTGAATTTCGAAATTTTGGTAGTGGTTGAAGACTTGCTAGATGAAGCAAAACTTTTTATGAAGAATGACCTTCCTCCTAAAAAGCAAAATAAAGGAGTTTACAAGTATACGGGGTGACATAGAAAAAAGTACATTGCATAGTGCCACGCAATAGAGGACACTAAAATAAGAAAAAAAATTCCTATGAACATGGGTCAGCAAGACCTTCGGTTAAAAGATTTTTTTTTTTTTTTTGGGTTTTTTTTTGAATATCTATGGTTCCAGTACAAATGCATCTGAAAGCCGACAATGCACGCTAATTAATCAAAAAATAACAATTGAATAATGTGTCATAATGACACTTGTCAAACTGATGTAATTGTTGTTTGAGGAATTTTGTGTTCGTGATTAAGTTTTTCTCACTGATTATTCAAATTTGCTTTCAAAAATGGTTCACTACACTTTTGAAGAATACAGGGACATGATTATGTGTTACGGCGAAGCTAGATCAAATTCTTACGAAGCTCAACGTATTTATCGAGAAAGATATCCTTTAAGACAAGTTCCTAATGTTCGAACATTTATTGATGTGCATAGGCGTTTGAGAGAAGATGGCTGTTTTAGAAAGCCAAAATTGAATAGTGGGGTTTCCAGAACTCGTCGCACTGTGCGAAACGAGGAAACTGTTTTACGAATGGTAGAAAATAATCCAAGAACAAGCACCAGAAAAACAAGTTCAGCGGTACGAAACCTTAACCGTGAATCAGTTAGACAAATTTTCAAAGAACAACTTCTTCGCCCATACCATTTCCAAAAAATTCATTCACTCTATTGGAACATGACTTTGTTCCTCGTGTACAATTTTGCCAATGGTTGCAAAACCAAAGACAAAACATTATTTCATCAATTTTGTTTACTGACGAAGCTGGTTTTAGTCGTGATGGTATACTGAACCTACATAACACGCACCATTGGAGTGATGAAAATCCTCATCAAACTGTAATTCGAAGTCACCAATATGGGTTTTCAATTAATGTGTGGGCAGGTATAATTGACAATTATTTAATTGGCCCATTTCGATTGACAGGTGCACTGTATCGAAATTTCTTGGAGAATGATTATATGACACATTATTAGAGGATGTCCCATTGGACATTACTGGAAGAATGTATTACATGCATGATGGGGCGCCAGCTCACTTTTCTCGAGTGGCAAGGGAATATTTGGACAGGAGATTTGGAAATATGTTGATTGGTCGAGGGGGGCCAGCTCGTAGTCCCGATACCTTAATCCCCTCGATTTTTCATTTTGGGGATTTATGAAAAATGAAGTTTATGCTGTAGAAATACATAATGAAGAACAATTGTGGATAAGAATTATGGAATCGGCAGATAGATTTCGTAATAACCCAGGAATATTTCAAAGATGCCGTCAATCATTAAAAGAAGAATTTGAAAATGTTTCAAAAACTTAATTTTTTGCAACAATTTGAACATCTTCTAAAAACTAAAATTTTTTGTTTTAATTAATCATTGTTTTTGCAAATAAATTGCGGACCCATGTTCATAGGAACTTTTTTTCTTATTTTAGTGTCCTCTATTGTGTGGCACTATGCAATGTACTTTTTTCTATGTCACCCTGTAGTTAAGTCCATCCGGGGAAAAGCCATTTTGCTTTATTTCACACTCTCAGAAGAGGTTCTTTGTTGATGCTAAGTTTTACTCTCTTCAATTAGTAAGCTGATGATGACCGCACACGGTCGAAACTGGACCAAATTATACATAACGTGAACGGAAAAAGTACTTTGTCTGAAACGAAATTAGTAGTAAGCCGATAATTCTAAAAATTTGTACAAAATACATAAGTTTTTATTCTGAACAATTTTTTTAGTAACACCTTTGGATACTGTGAACGGAAAAGGTAGTTTACCTGAAACGAAAATAGTTTTTCCTCAACTGTAAAGGCCTACTTGATTTTATCGGCATTCCAACTACGGTCGAGAATTTGTCAAAACAAGCACAACTTTTTATAAAGAATAAGTTTTTGCCGTAAAATGAGAAATAAAAAAGTTATACAGGTATAGTTAGGACACACTGTATAATGGAAACATTATGTTATATCTTATTATAATAAACAGAAATACCTACTCAAGAAACTGCGATAGCTACAACTATAATACGCAAGGGGTATGCATGATTATGTCTTTCCCAACAATAGACTTAAATCTAGCAAATAGTACTACGAATGCAGTGGGTTTGAAGCTGTTCCAACAGGCTCCCGAAACACTTGCGTAAATGAATTTGTTGTATTGTTTGTATTTTTTTATTTATTTATTTTTTAATTTTATGTTTCTACTTACTTTTTATATTTATTATTTGTATCCTAATGGTAGGTATACAAATATAAAATAAATCTATCTATTCTAGTACGCTCTTGGACATTATTATGGTAACGTTTAATTGCACTATCGTGGACATTATTATAGTAACATTTAATTGTACCATCGTGAACATTATTATAGTAATATTTAATTTTAATACTTTACAAAATAAATTATAAACTATAAAAATATTATTGTTAATTCAAGCTTTATACGTGTATGTCATATATTGTTTCGTTTAGGTATTTACGTCCAATAAAAGTAATACAATCTCTAGTTAGTACAAAAGCTATCTTCTTGAAGCATCGATATTTAGTGAAACGATCATGATTGATTGCCTTCTAATAACGTGATTTTCGAAGTGATACTATCAAGTGGATAGACGGAGCGAACTCTGTCGTAGTTTTTACAGCAATATTTCTTTTATATTTTGTTTCCTTATCGTTCCATCCCGCCGGTATAACAAGTTGTTTGTTCTGTAGGTGTATATCGTGTAGTATACGAAACAATCTAAACGAGCTTCGCTTATATTCGTTTCCTTTATGTCGGCGAACCTTTTACCCACCCCCGGCTTAATTGAAAATCGATGTTCGACGCAGTCCGTTAACGCCGGCCGTCTATAACACTACGATCACTCAATACTAATCTTGAGGAAATGCGCCTAATTTCACGCAGAAATCCTCTTGTTTTAATGCGCAATAAATAAATAAATAACATCTATTCAGGTTCTCGTTGGGAACATTGAATACTATAGGTAAGCTTTCCACAACAAACAGATAAAAGAAAAAACAAAAACGAAATGGAATTGAAAAATAAAAGCGAGAAAACAAAACAACACAGTAATGTAAACCATTCGATGTGGACCTCTCTGCATGTTTGTTAATTCGGATGTAGATTTTCACAAACGCTGAAGTTATTTTATTTTGGCCGGGGTGGCAATAGTAGTTGTAGATTAGTACACGGGACGGGGTATACACCTCTCGCGCCATTGGTCCGTTTCAAACGCGTGTAATATCCACGAGGTTTTTAATCTTCTAAATTGTAGTTTCGTGAAACATTAAAAGGTACCCGAACTGTGACGTTTATCCCGCATGAAAAACGGTTTAATCTGCGAATATTCATTGCTGTTATGCTCGAGTAAAATATATATGTGTGTGTCTGTTTGCTTGTTGGATGTGCGAGATGTGTATCTCCTTTATTTATTTACAAATAATATTTTAATCGCAAAATATTACACCTTTCTTTTCTGCAAAAATTGCATATGAGACGGCTTAGAAAAAAAAAAAAAAACAACAAGATTACGCATCCGCAATCTCACAGATTAACGCATGTCCGTTAAACCAAAAAAAAAAAAAGATATATCCACGCACAGACACACCCTCGTAAACACGGAAGATTAAAATTGTACCATCATCATAGGCGCCGGCCGAAATCCTCACGGCAAACTTTCTCTCCCTGACATATCACGCGAACGCGGATTAAAAACAAAACGTCCACAGATGTCGCTGCCCTTTTAAACATTGTATATATGACATAACAACAACACACGCTCTCACACACACACAAAAAAATAAAATAAAACAGGGTGACAACGCAACGATGGCATATTACAAATACACAAACGTACTACATACCTACCACGCATAAAAGCTCTGAAAGGATGTATTTAACGTGAAATATGATTTGTTTGTGTGTTTTAGGCGGTCGAATCCCGCGGGGACACCGAGCTCCTCGAGTTCTTGCGTTGAAATCGCGCCATTTAAGTAGTAAATCATGTGTGAAAACCACCACACTATAGTCATATTATGACTATTTTTCGTAGTAAAATCTACGTTTTTAAAAGCGCCAAAGATGCGTGAGAACGCGGAGGCGACGAACTGTTTATTTATTTTTTTTTTTTCCAAGCTTCGACAAGTCGGAGAGGCACGATTTTTAGAATATCGTTATATATCTCTAAACGTTTACGAGAGGTCTCTTCTTTAAGTGTTAGCGAGGGAAGAAACATTTGGCTGCAACTTGTGAAACCGACAATTTCGAAGGATATTATCGCTTTTAAGAGCGGCACATTTTCACAGATCCAGACGTGTAAAGAATGACAAAAAAGAAAACTGTTAAAGCTGTTAATAGGTAACAGTGAGAAATGACAGCTAGATTTCTGTCGTGCAGGAGGTAATGGTTGACACATTTATTGAAGTGTTAAACGCTATTTAATAATCAAACATTCTTGTAGGAATTCATTAAAAAACTAATTTATTCTAAACCACAAAATATAGCTACAGTTTTTTGTGATAGTGAAAGAATTATCAACTATTCAACTATTTTCTTAAACGCATAATCACACCATAAAATCGACAGCTGCTTCGAATCCTTCCTCTTGATGTAGGACTACTTCGACGATTTCATTCTCATTCAAGATCTCATTAGCCAGTTCGTCATCTGGTCGTGAAATCCATTCCACAACGTCATTCTCATTAATATCAGCAGAATCAGGTTCGTCGTTCTAAATAAAGATGTATCTTTCGGGTATTGCCGTGGTTGACTTTAGAGAACTTCTGAAAAAGCTGACAGTATGATCAGCGAAACGTCAAGTTTATCACAACAACCACGGCAATACCCGAAAGATACATCTTTATGGAACAGTGGTCGTGAAAGCCTACATTCAATTAGTCGTTCTAAATCCTTCAAAATTGACTGGTTATCATCGGGTTCGGGTACATGAATATTTAAGCTTCTTGCATTTGTGTTGTTTTCTTCGCTGTTCTCAACGAGATTTTCAACATCTGGCCACAATTTTCGCCACGACTTAGTAAACGTTGCTGATGGAATTTCATCATAAGATTTAGCAGCCATATAAATTACATTCTTAATGTTAATCGTTTTAAGCGTTCGGGTGAGACCTCCATTATCATTACTATCCATTCTACCCAAAATTTGTGAGAGAAGTGCCCTTCGATATTTCCTCTTAAAACATTCAATGACACCTTGGTCCATGAGCTGTAAGATACTTGTGATATACAAAAGCTTAATGCTATTTTGACCTTCACATTCGAGATCTTCTTCTGGATGCGTAGGCGCATTATCAAGAACGAGCACTGCTTTAATCGGCAATTTCAAAGTTCGGAACAAATTTGGTCACAAACCACTCCCTAAACAAATAACACTCCATCCAGGCAGATTTTTGTGTTCATGTTTTTAAACGTTCCGGGTTTAGCAGACTTTCCAATCACGAATAGAGTCATCTTGTATCGGGCGAGCGAGACTATTTGAACGTATATTTGGCAGCTCTTGTTCATGAATATCCCTAACCTGCCACCAAAAATCTAACCTAGCTAATGACATTCGCATAAATTATGAAGTTAGCTTATCTAAGTCAGGTATGCCAAATGCGTTCAAACAATCTCGCTCTCCCTGTATGTCCCAGATGCGTTTGAGCATAAAGCGACAGTGATCCTTTCTTTATTGACTTTAAAGGCCGATGCAGACTTTTCTTGAGAAGTGGCAAACTAACCCCAGAACAAGTACTAGAGTTAGTTTTTCACGATCAATAATATACGCTTAAATTTTTCTGAAAAATCACTAGCTGCCGGTTGGTCTGCTGAGAGCTTCTCCCTATACACTCCAAGGAAGTGTACTCCATGGCGGTTTTTCCATTTTGTTAGCCACCCATCGCTTGCCAAGAAGTTTCCAACTTTTGAATGAAGAAGTATGGCTTTTTCTTTTAAAATCGGTCCCCCTCTTCTACGTTCCTGCATGAACCACATCCATAATGAGTCGAAAAAAACATTTTTTTTTCCACATAATCTTATTTATAATTAAAAAAATCTTAATATTTAAGCCCTTAAAGCTTCTTTAGTAGTTTATTACCTATACATTTTTGCACCCTATAAAATATTTTCCACACATTTATTATGATTCATGAATTAATTGCTGAAATAAAAATAAATGTTTTTTTTGCAAAAATAAAACGAAATTATCATCGCATTAAACTAGAGGTAGTGGTGCAAATGTGGAAACGTGTTGGTAATGTGGAAGCACAATTTCTAGGGCTCTGGAGCTGATGCCATCTAGTTGTGACCGTTTCAACTTGTTACTGAGTTTCCTTAGTTAGTTTGTAGGAGCGCTGGCAGCCACTCAGTTGTGTATTGTCTGTGAATTGGTTGTCCAAAGTTATTCTTGAATATTCAAACTTTTAAGGTAAGTTTTTAAAGTGTGTTAATCACATAGTCTACTAAGCTATCTCTTAGCGCTTAGGCGGTTATTGGTAAGCAAAAAATACGCTACAATCTTGTGCAAGTAAGTAAATTCCTATCTTGAAAATGTAGCATAGTTTTAACTTTATAGTTCAATGTAGCGATGCTGGTAATGTGGAAGCACAACACTGGGGGAAATGTGGAAACGTTTCCACATTTCGGAGAGGCTTTTTCAAATGATGTTCGAGGGGAACTTGGGATTAGGTGCTTACTTTGTGATTCATGGTGGCATACTTTGTGCTCTGGGTGTGAAAATGAGCATTACATTTGTGACTTTTGCAAGTGAACATTTTATCAAATAGTTCAGTTTTTTGTTTACAATTTCAGTTATTAAGCCGTTGTATTGTTTTTGTAACATATAATAATAAAACGTTCTAATAATTTATGGTTTGGGACTGTTTTTCACCTTAAAACTAATGTTTCCACATTACCAGCACATTTTGAAACTCGGATCAAAGAGTAATTTTATCATTGACAATTATTATTCAATTGTAACATAAAACCTAAAGCGGTTATTGTTAATAACTTTTTTGTGAAGTGGTTTCCAGACTTTAGAAATATTCTATTGGTAAACGAACTAGTTATAGAAAAAAATTAAACATTTCTACTTCCTCTATATTACTGACATTTCTAACATCCACATATCGTCTTAATCTAAGCTAGGTAATTTATCGTCAACTTGATCGTAAAAAAGAGCTCCCTACAATACCAGCAACGAACAGAACTAAGCGCAGGTTTCCTAAAACAGCGCTAACACACCTACACAAGACAAAAAAAGAACGAAGGCCGTATAAGCTTTCGAAAACGTGACCGAAATCGTCAATTTCAAATTCTTTCCTTTTTCGTTCTTTTTTACTTCGTCTTTTTTTTCTCCTGTAAAAAGAGGTATATAACCTACGCCATCAAGTATTGATGCTTTGACGACACCACCATTCCACTACTACTAAAGTCATCTTCATCAGCTTCCAAGAGAAGAGGAAAGTCGGTACATAGTTGGATTGTTTGGCACGTGGCTCGATTCGGGGCACTTCCATACATTATTCATTCGAAATTCGAATGACGTTTTTTCGTTCTTTCCTTTTCGGCTTTAGATTTTTTCGTGTTTTTCCGAGCGACGACGCGCAGGTAACCATCGCGGGAGGTTTTTATTTTATTTTCGATTCGAGAAAATGCGACGGCGTCACCTATGTATGCATAAAAGAGATTATACAAGACTAACGCATTAGGTTGTTTTTTTTTCCTATTTCGGCGTATATGCGGAAGTTGAACGTGAGGCGAGAATGTAAGCGGAACGTTATTCCAGTCTATAGTTATAGAAAAAAAAATTTATCTCTTGATCCATTACGATTTCGCCTGCCACCCTATATATTTACATAATCACTACTTACTAACATCGACATAACACAATAACGTCAATGAACATCTGGTATTCTCTCTACAAGTGTCAATTTTGTACCTAATACAAATCTAGTATCCCCGTTTATGGGGACCACCTAGGGCGTGTCCCAGCTACCGCTTAACAAGCCAGAGGCATCTGTCTTTCCCAACCACCTGGGCACGTGCTACCTACCCCAATAATATAATAATAATAATAGCCGGAAGTCCAACATCATCGGCGTTCAAATAGGAACGATTATTATAGAGGAGTTGCACCGCGATTAACGTCAATAAATTATAAGGCCGCGCATACGCCTATTACAGCTTCGGAAGCTATAATTTCGAGTCAACGAAAGAAGTAAAATAAAAAACAATAACGTTAGGGATGAAAGGTATAATTTTTACAGGTGTGAAAATCGTTCACGTTTGACGTTGACACTGACGTTTGGTTTGACGTTTAGTGAACGTCAAAATTTCATCGATCTAAAATACACCCCGTCGATACGCGCCAGTTTATACTATTAGAGTGTATTTATGCGGATAACAGATAACCTTTTTCGGAAAGTCGAACAAGGGGGACAATTTAAGCCCTGAATGTTTTATGTCCGACTGGATGGGTGATCGCGTTTAAAAATGACTTTGTACGTCGGTGGAATCGGTTGTGTGCATGCTATTTCTGTATCTGCTGTTATACAAGGGGACAAAAAGCTTCCATATATACAGGGTGATTCGCTATTCGATTCTAATCAAATCGATCACACCCCGATCGACATCTACTCGATTTATAGTTTTGAGTTTTTCCTATATCAGCAAAATAAATAAAGAAGGGACGGTATAAAGACAAAAATTACCGACCTTTTTTAGTGCACACACACACACACACGTATAATATGTGGGTTACTTTATCGTCAGGAAATTCCTTCTTCCTTCTACAATTATTTGCTTAAAAACATCTCTCTTTCCTTTTTTCCGCTTTTCTTCAACGTAACAGAGTCGACATCCTCTTTGTTATGCTCGCATACCCTTATTTCTCACGCTCCCACGGGGGTGCCTGTATAAGGGATGTAAATTCGGTCTTGTTTGTTTTACCTAATTTCGTTCACGTTGTCAGAAGATGCGGTATTTGTCTTTTTCCCTTCCTTTGTCGAGTTTCGCTGTAACGATACGTTCTTAAAATGTAGAAATTACACAAAAATTAATATAATTCAAGTACCTAACAAGAATGAAGAAAAAAAAAACAAAACAAAACAGAACAGTTTCGGGTATTATGTAGCCAGCCGATCGTCATTTCCGCAACCTGCAGCCATTTGTAATCTTAATGGAGGCCTATTAGCCGGCGGCTTCCTCAACGGCCGCAATCCGCAACCGGGGTCGCCTCCTCCCCTCCCCCTCTCGCCGCCATTTCAGCCCGTTTATACAGAATGAATTTTTGCCTATTTGTCCTTCCTTACCCGCAGAGTCGGTGAAATATCTCGCCGGCAGATGGCGCCAAAGTAATACCTAAAGCATTTTAATTACGTTAATCGCATTACCGGGGCTAATTACCGAATTACAAAAATAATTTTCCTCATTAACGTCCTAGAGTTTATGCCGTCTGAAGAGGAGAGGAAGTCTTAAAGTTATTGAGCGGGGAGATTGTGGGATGCGAGTTTGGTTTAATTGTTTCCATTACTATCACCTACCTCCCCCTTCACCCCCATCCCTCCCCCTCCCAAAAAAAAGTCATTTATCAATTTTAATTGAGGTTAAAAAATATATATCTTCGTACTTATATGTGCAGAACTTGTGAAAAATTTCAACCACATTAGGGGTTGTACTTTCCATGTAAAAAGCAATAAATTAGTAAGCGCGCATGGGGGAGGTGGAAAAGCAATCTTCTCTTCGGTGCGGTGGCAAAGTGTAATAAAAGTGAAAGTGCATTTGATTATATTATACGCACGTATACGTCAGAAATAATTTATCACCTTTATGAAAAATGGGTTTTAAAGAAATGTGTGTGATTAAAATGAATGTGATAATGGATATAAAATTGCTTCCGAGAAGGTTCTTTCGATTGGAAAGCAAATCACATCGATATCGTTATCAAACGGGTCGATGGCCGCACTGGTTAGGCGGCTGACTATCGTTGTGAGAGAACGATAGACGCCGGGGTTCAATTCTCTGGAGGGACGGTGACATTTTTTCAGAGAGTTTAATCCCGGATCGACTTGCCATTCGCTGTTGGGAGCAAACTGATTAACAGCGGGGCATCATAAAAGGCGATATGATGCTGTCACAAAGCCAATTGAGCACAACATATACACACAAAACTACACGGCGAGAGTTGCAGTGATAGCCAGATAAGCGATACAGTTTACGGGAGTCACTGCAACTAAGCACCCACCACACATAAAAAAAAATATTGTAATGATTCATCCGCATTTCCTTATATTGTTTTGTCGCAAACGTATCGTAATCTCGACGTGATGCTTGACAGGACTGTTTAATAAGGTCTATGAAGTCAAGTTATGTGCCATTGTTAAAAAACTGTGTCAAACCGTCCGTTTCACCAAGCGCCTGCGACCAGCCTGTCTTGGTGTTCATCAGTGACTCATCTTGGGATAATTCTTGACAACACACTAACACTATATTAATACCTTAATAAAGTTGTCAACCATTAAGATTTAAACCCTTAATTTACTGTGTCTTTCTTCGTTCTGTCCTCACCTACCCCTGTCATGGAGTTGCCTCACCAAAGCCCAGCAGAACAGGATCCTGAGAATTATAATGAGCGCCCCTTGGTCCTTGTCCGAAACTCGGATCTTCGTCGTGATCACTCCATGAATATGCATCACAAGTTGCATTGAAGATGCTGAAAATAGAAATAGAAGATCGTCCAACCCTATAGTGACAAAAACGGCAGGCCTAGACCCAGACAGGTTTCCACCTAGCGTCTTTTTTTCCACTGAATGTGGGATACAAAAAAAATGATTGGGTCTTCAGTTAACCATATGCTCTTTGTCAGAATAATCTTCTATTTAGTAGAAAGGACTTCTTTGTAATTCATCACAATGATTGTGCGATTTTTTGAGGTATCTCTTTAAATGTTTAAATGAAATAATCTACCGTGCTATTCGCGGTTTCATTTATAAATTTGCTCAACATTTCATTATTTAACCTTTCAACGTAATTAAACATCAAAAACATCAAAGCTTTTAAAAAAGAACCCAGTCTGCACCAGCATGATGATTATCTCACATTCCCGATTTGAAATCATCATTTTGTCTCCATTACATGTTTCTTTTGATGCACCAATATATGTGTATGCGTATAGAGAGATCCCAACGACTATTTAACTATAGCAAACACGTTACATTATATATATTGTAGATAATTTCCAAACATCAGCGGCGCTCTGAATGCCCCCCCGTATGTATGTGGACGCGAGGTCGTTCCGTGAATACGGACGATTTCAATCACACGTTGACAGATGATTTCAATCTCTACAGCACTGTGTGTGTGCCGGAGTACGAATATATATTTCGAGTAGGTATATCTGCCCGCGATGGAGAATGGACGTGTACAAATACCGATAAGTGCCCGCTATCACGGCACGTATGAGCCGCTGCTGCTGCTGCTCGTGCTCCACGGTGGAGAGAGAGCCTGCGAGCTTTCCAATTTGACGTTGAAATTTTAAAATTTGATGTCATCAGTTAACGCTGACGTACGGGGAAAATCCACCATCTGGTGAGAGGTATACAGCGTTAAGCTAAAGCCCGATTTCGTATGGATATGCTTGTGTGTACCGGTAAAAAAAAGTAAAAAAAAAACCTGCTGTGCGTGCAGAAAGTGGATGTAAAATGAAGCATTTGCATCCGAGATATTCGCTTCAGATTAATGTTATAAGGTTGTAAATTTTGTTTGCGTATTCAGCACGATTTCCACGGGTATATTGATTAATTTAGTGTCACAAATTGTGTTTATGGGAACACAGTCTAAATAAATAGTTGGACAATTTTAGACCCCTTTCCTTTTTGCAATAGCAATAATAACATATGCCAACAAAGTAGATGCATAACATTTCAAAAGTGAGAAAGTAGGGTTTGAGTTGTTTGTTGCCTGAATTCGATACAAAAAATCATCGCTCAACAAAGTATTAAATGTTCCAAAGAAACAATTCATGATTTTCACAAAGAAGTCTACAAGAAAATTGCAGCCGTAGAATAATTTATTCAATTTTCTCATTGACGACAGCAAATTTTACGATTGCCGGCTACTGGAATTACCAAATCTGGCAGAAAAATGAGATTAAATAGAAATCAACATTGCGGTTATACAAGAAAGGATGGAAAGCCAAAACCACCAACGAATGCAAAAAAAAAAGACGCTGCAAAAAATCATCTTGAGGCATCCAACAAAACTTTAACACGAAAATTTTGTGTTCCAAAGAAACAATTCATGATGTGAAATATCACAAACGTGCATTAAATTACATCGCACAAAAACTTAAATTCCACTTTTGCTTTTAAAATCTTTAAGTTATCTTAGCTTTAAAATGAGTGCATATTCTTTTAACTTATGCTTCTTATACAATTGGACTACCCTACAATTTGTTTCGATAATCACAAAGTTTTTGACATCATTATTGAGCCAGAGGTCGTTTAAAAGGCAATTATTACCTGTATTACGCTGTCAAAAATATACATACCATTTAGGAATATTAGCTGCTAATGGATGTGTGCAACAATTGTTGCACATGACTGCCGTGTGAGTTTACCGAAGATACCAGGAGAAGTTTTTAAATTTGAGTGAGCACCGTTTCTTGTCCGAGCTCTTTGAAAAACATTTCGGGAGCGGGGAGTTTTAGTCGGTGGACAGTCAGAAGACGACTTTTAGTCCAAAAAGGCCATTTGACCCCAGCTCATCGAGCAGCTCGTCTCCGTTTCGCAAGAGAGAGCAATGAGACTGTTCTCGGATGAAAGCAAATGTTTAACTAAAGTTACGAGAAAGATTCGCACAATGCTGCATAACACAAAAGGTGGTTTTGGAAGGTTCCTATGGTGTGGACTGGCATTTCTATGGCAAAAACCGAATTGAAACCGGCGGCCGAGTAGGAGGTTTGACTGCGAACCGATACATCCAAGAGAACCATGTCGTTCCTTACGTTGATTTTATCGGGGAAACCTTATTCTCATGCAAGATAATGCCTGTCCCAATTGCAGAATTGCATTACTTGCAAGAACTTTAGTTATGGACTGGCCGGCGCGCAGCCCGGTGAATCCTAAAGCTGTGGGATGAACTCGAAAGAAAAATTCGGGCTAGAAAGCACCAGTTAAACGACCAACGAACTTATTCTGAAAATCGAGAAATCATTCCATGAAGAATCGTTTACAAGCGGTAATTAGGGCTAGGGGCGGTAACACTAAATATTGTCTGATCATGTTTTTTGATCCTAAAAAAAATAAAAATGTGACTATATAGCGTTGTTCTAACTTTATAAAATCGAAGATGAGGGTCCACTTTCCTTGTTAAGATCTTGAACTTTGTTTGAAAAGCAAAACTGGAATTTATGTTTGTATCAGGGATATTTTAGAAGTGTGGTCTTCGAAGTGTACTTTGTTGGCATATGTTTAGTATCATTAGAATTCAAGATGCTTTTGAGTTTACTTCAGTAGCAAACAATACCCAACAATCACTCCATTGTTTTCTTCGATGTTGTAAGTCTTTTCACCAATATACCGATTTCTCTAGTCATTGTGATTATTGTCGCAAACTGGAACCTGATCCAACCAAATACAACCATCGCCAAAAAAGAATTTATTGAACTACTTAAATGGATCTTTGACAGTGTTTACTTTATGTATGAAAAGAGCTTTTATTTACAAACTTCTAGCACATCCATGGGCTCTTCAATATCTCCCATAATAGCTGAAATTGTAATGAATCATTTATTGAAATTCGTTTATTCCACGCCCCCTCAAACTCCTCTACAAAACGGAAATATCCCAAACCCAGACATCATTTCAACACTTAGTTTCAAATCCCTTCCATACATATTTCCATTAACGGTCAACATCAAAAAACTATTTCACAACTATGACAACATTAAAATAGCATTCACAGCTCAATACCCGTCAAAAATCTCTGCGATCATTTTGAAGTGTCCTGAGTTGGCAACAAAAAAGTCCCAATGTAAATATTAAACCTATAACCACAAAATATAGATAAAAAGGTTCGCCAATTACACAGTGTTACCATATTAAAATCAGTATTACCAACTTAGGCCAGTTCAAAATGATCGCAGTGTATATTAAAAGACAAGTTTCGTCATAAGTTAGTGATTTTTATAGAAAAATTTTGTGGCGGTTGGTAGCATACGCATTGGTTTAGCATAAAATTCAGATAGATTCATTGTTAAATTATTTTAAAATGAGTTGTACACATTTTTTATGTACTGCAAATACTAAAAAATCAGTTACTTAATTTACTTCCGGTGTTTACCTGTACACTAAGAAAATTTTGTTAATTTAACAACCTTGAAATGTCACATTGACATTTCCGTTAATTTTGCAATGTGGCCAACTTAAAATAAATTCGCTTAAATGTCCCATTTCTATTCTACACAAAACAAGTTTTAAATATTTGACGGTTTGACAGGTCTTGATTGTACTAGAATTAGACAATACTGGGTGAGCAATTTGAAATGAAGAAGATTGATAGAGTAAATTGTCAGTTAGTAATTTATTTTGAAAAGTTTAGTTAGTTGAGTGAATAATAATCAGGCGTCTAGTGTTTTGATGCAACTGAACTCCTTGAGATAAAATTGCATTCACGAGATATACTAAGCTTTGATAGCTTTATCAATCATTAAAACGTCAATTGATGTTTGCAGCTTATATTTAGAAAAGGACAGAAAATGTGTAATATTTTGTAATCTATCAAAATTGACAGCCTTACAATTGATTCCCAATACTTATCATATTATTCTTGTTCATATAACAATGACATTGACAGTAATATTATGTTGTTATATGTTGTTTATCGACCGCTTTTTTTATAAGCAATAAAATTTTTTGCGTGTTTTTCGGTCCTTAATAAAATAAGTTTTTATTTTCAAAATTTCGTCCACATTCTTTGACTTTTTCGGGAAATTATTATTTTTAAAAATATAAACAAAATTTTGAATTACTTCAAACAGACATTAATCTAAATTCTTTTTGTAAGTTTTTTATATAAATTTATTTATTTTATTAAGGATCGAAAAACCCGCAAAAATTTTTATTGCTTATTGACAGTGATGACATTTCTAAACAGGTTACCTGTCAATATTTGAGTATCTGTCAAAATTGACAACTTTATAATGAATTTCCAATAGATTAGACGAAAGCTGCATATAAGTAAATACATAGGTATACGTATGTATGTACATAACATATTATATACTTGTTTGTATTAAGCAAATAGAATATAATACGATATTTCATATAATAATCACATTGACACTAATGACATTTCTATATTATAAAATCAGGTTTAGACATCGCGAATTTTTATAAAATCCAATTAGAATTTAAAAATAAATAAATAAAATGTTACTTACCTTGTACAGAGCAAATGATGCTGAAGACGATGAAAATTTCTCCGAGCGCACTGCTCTTCATCTTCTCTCTCATCGCGTTTCGGATGATTTCAAATCGTAAACGTCAAATTTGACAGTTCAAGATTCGCTGACAGTTCATACGCTAACTTCATTATCTATTCAGCGCAATCAAGTCCGAAGCACTTAAAAAATTCCAAACGGGGGTGGAGAAACACCGTTCAACGATAATGATCGGCGTTCACACTATAGAGGTTAATTCTTTCGTCGATTACACATGTTGTCGGTGGAAAACGATAATTTAGAATAGTTGTGCACGCAATCTTGAATCTTGAAAGGGGCAGCGAAAAAAAACCCATTCTTCTCGGCAATTACATTTTAGTTTTCCCCAAATTAGTATAGGAAGCGATTATAATGACCGGAAAAAATAATTGATGCATTCCATATTTCCGAAATTATCGATTCGGACCCGCCGACCCACCATGTGTTCCTTTTTAAACGATTGATAACTACGACCTTAACATCCTCGAAAATCACACAATTATCTATTGGTCTAATCTTTTCAAATATGATGATTAAAAAAAAAAAGATGATTATTAGGGGAAGCGCGATCTAGCGGACCGTTTTCCTGTGCGTCGATTGAAACGCGCGTCTTACCACCGTAAGCGCCGAAAGCTGACTGAAAGCCTGAAACAAGTGGATGGCTGAGCTATACGAGCGTGTGATATCGTGCACCCCCTAAAAAGCTCGAAAGGATGATTCGGGATGCGCACGGATCCTCCACAGCTTTTCAGAACGATTCTATATATATTTATGTATGTATAAAGGTCGGTTCCGTAGAAATTGTTAACTATAATAATTTTAATCTGTCGTATATAACTGTGCGCCTAACTCCTCTTTCCGTAATCGTGTAAACATATTTTTTTTCTGTGGATTTAAGCCGGCGTGAACGTGTTTTTTCACTTCGGAGAATCCGAATAATTGACTGGAATAGAGGGAAGAACTACGGGTATTGTTAATGCTGTCGATGGGATCCCTAGTTTTTGTGAAAAATTTGAACATCTGCTTTCATTATTGTGTAAGTCGACAAAATAAATTCGAGCGTTGAGATTCTAGGGCGACAAAAAAAAAGCTGTGAATTATAATAGTGAAGTATACGAATGGTAATGGATTCTGTGACTGTATAGATTAGTTAGATTGTTATTAATTTTATTAATGCCGTACAATTATATTTTATAGCATTATATGCTTGCGTAACGTTCGCCAGATATGCCACATGTGTAAGAATAGACTGTTGTAGGTTACGTAATGGAATTTTATCGCTCTTTTTTTGTACCTATCTAACGACAGTAAATATAGTGTAGCCTAAAGTTTTAATAGCAACTTTTTTATATTTGCAATAGATCATGCTGTTTAGGCATTATTTTTGTCTAGCAAATTCGTAATGTTTAAAAATTCGTTATAGGGATTCCTGAAACACAAAACAAAGCACCCACATTATAGGTATGATTTCAAATAAAGCGCCTTTGGAAAATAATACGAACCATCCCGGTAGATGGCGCAAATATGTATTTTGGATGGTCCGGATGCAGAATTTGATTCTGTCGGAGCGGTTTCTTGTTAATCCATATTTTTTATCAAAAAGTGATCAAATTCCAAAAGTTCTATCATTAAGTTGAACTTTTATTTATACAGAATATTCCACGAGAGCCGTTCGTTAGAAGTTTTCATGGTTATTCCAGGGTTATTCAAGATTCTCTTTCATTTTAAAATATTTTCAAGATCATACTACTTCCGGTTATACCGGAAGTCGCCATTAACTTCCTTATTTTAAATGGAACACCCGATGTATTATTTCATTTTTGGATTCCTGAGAAAATTTCATAGTGGGTTTCATCAGATTTCCCTATACCTATTTTCAATTTTTTCTTAGATATCATGATTTTTTTGAAGATTTTGATAGATGCAGCCCTGTTTTGAGCATTGCGCCCTTTAACCAAAATTTCGATTGGTGGAAAGCGCTTCTGGGGTAATCGGAAGCACAGGAATGATACTTTCGAATGCCATATTGACAACTAATTTATTGCATACAGGGTATCCAAAACTTAATGACCAATTACATCATTTCGATAGTTGAAAAAGTTAATTACCGCTTGTAAACGGTTTTTCATGGAATGAGTAAGTTTAATCGCGCTGTTTTGCGAGATAGCGTCCCACTCTTCGGTAAGTGCTGCTTGAAGTTCAGCTCTTGTAACTGGTGCAGGATTTCCAGCCCGAATTTTTCTTTTGAGTTCATTCCACAGGTGTTCAATAGGATTCAAGTCCGAGCTGCGCGCCGGCCGGAAACTGCACTCTGTGGACAGGCATTATCTTGCATGAGAATGAAGGTTTCCCCGATAAAACCAACGTAAGGAACGACATGGTTCTCTAGAATTTCTTGGATGTATCGGTTCGCAGTCAAACCTCCTACTCGGCCGCCGGTTTCAATAAAAACCAGCTCGGTTTTTGCGTTCATAGAAATGCCAGTCCGCACCATACAGGAACCTCCTCCAAAAACCACCTTTTGTGTTATGCAGCATTGTGCGAATCTTTCTCCCGGCCTTCTGTATACTTTTGCTCTTCTGTCACTGCCGTGCAAACACACTATGCTTTCATCCGAGAACAGTACAGAGCGCCATAGCTCGTTTGTCCAATCGACATGCTCTCTTGTGAAACGGAGACGAGCTGCTCGATGGGCTGGGGTCAATTTTGGACCCGCAGCTGGCCTTTTTGGACTAAGGTGAGCTGCCTTGAGTCGTCTTCTGACTGTCCACCGACTAACAGCCACTCCCCGCGTTTCTCTGAGCTCCCGTTGAATTTGTACGCCGATGAGAGCCCTATTTCTTAAAGAGCTCTGGACAATGAAACGGTCATCTCTCACTACTGTGCACCGCTTTCTGCCGGAACCTCTTCTTCGATGAAAGGTACCATTCTCCTGATACGGCAGACTGACTCATGTGCAGCACACGAGCGACTTCCCGTTGATTATGGCCTTGTTGCAATAATGCAACCGCTTGAGACTACTTCGTTGTTGTAGTATCCATTAGCAGCTAATATTCCTAAATGTAGCTGACGGAAATGTATACTGGTTGACGTTTGACAGCCAACTAATACGGGTTGATAAGGTAGAAAGCCTTTTAAACGACCTACTGGCTTGCAAAGAACAATGATGTCAACTTATATAAAATCTTGTGATTATCGATCACAACAAATCGTAGAGGGTAGTCTAAAGTGTATAAGAAACGTAAGTTAAAAGAATATGCACTTATTTTAAAGCTAAGATCCTGTACTTAAAGATTTAGAAAGCAAAAGAGGAATTTAAGTTTTAGTTTTTGTGCCAGATGTAATTTAATGCGAGTGTGCAGTCTGAGTCGATTTTTTTGCTCCCGAGTGTAGTACACAGGGTACAACATATTTTGTCCTGACTGACTTGCCATGACGCTACAGCTCAAACCCCTTATCGTAAAGTCGTGAGATTTTTTTATAAATATCCATCTTGTTTTGGAAGCTTCGTTTAAGAAGCAATTTTTATTTTTTTAAGTTTATACACGATTTTGTACATTTTTGGGTTTTTTTTTTGCAAGTCTAAGATAATTTTAACGAACCAAATCACCCATTGCACTTCTGATAAAATTATTATAAACGTAACACATAAACTACAACTTCTATTATATCAGTCGAATTCTTTAAACTCGCCTATTATTTCAGCTAAAAAATTGCGCTATCTGTGTCGACTAAGAGAGCTGCTGTAAAAAGGTATGAAACACCACTAATTTATGTGTCAATTTCCACGTGTTTGTCACAGTTTCTGCCATTAGTGGTATCATGAAATAACGAAGTAAGCGAGGAATTTGGAGAAGAGGAAGTGAGCGAACATCTTTGAAAGATGAGCGCAATCGAAATGTAATGTTAATTTCAAAAGTTTTTTCAATTAAAAAAATGCCAAAATCTAGGGCAACGAATCGTGATTTTGTAATATTATTGACAGGACGTGTCACATTCTTCATCTTCATCTTTAAACCCTTGATTAGCTTTAATCTTTCTCTTCAATGTTACTTTTATATTCGGTAGTCTTATCCAACTGGTCTTTATTTACTTTAAATTAATTAATAATTATTCCAAGTTCAATTTAAAAATATCGACATCAATACTTAGTCGAGTTTCGTCATTCGTCTCATCATCATTATACGATTTCCGACGCAATTTAAATCGACGGGTCTTTAACGTCTGTACAAAAGCTACGTAGAGCGTAGATATAGTGGTGGGACCAAGCATTAATATTCAAAACCTCTCTATACGTACTATACAATGTGTTACAATGTAAGTTGTTTAGCTATAGCTGCAATTTACCACGCCAAACAATAGCGCCGAGTTATACACAAAGTTTTGGCTCCGGTATAAAGTGCATAATACCGGGCGACGATTCGTTGTGGCTCGTAAACCGCCAAGGCATCTTAAACACAAGCGCGCCCTCGCCGTTACAACACGGAAAGTATAAATGCGAGAACAAGAGACTATGTATATGCATAGGTATACATATATACAGTGAACGAAATGGAAAGCTCAAAAGCTCTTGCAGCACCATCTCTTCGTGGCTTGGTGTAACGCGAAACCCCGAAGCTCGAAGTAAATTCAATTAAATCCTTACCTTTTCACGTTTCAGATGATTTATGATTCGTCTTTTATGTATTACCTACTACTCTGCGTCTCGTTCAAGATGTTAAGTGTATATATAGGTATAAAGAGAGCGAGCATCACTTCGACTGGAAAGGCGAAATCCGCGACGAACCTCGGAACTAAGGAGGACATGAAGGTCTCACTTAAGAAATTAAAACCGGCGAGATTGTAAGTTCGTATTATATCTTCAGTGAACCCTTAATTCAGCCTTAATTCTAAACGATATGCTCTGAATATATTTATACTATACGATGTGCATTTTAATAAAACGAACAGCAATAAAAGATCAACAGTTAACGACGAAAAAAATGACAAATACGTTACATTAGAGGGGTATAATTATTCAAAGCGAAGCGTTGTGGGGATAGGAATAGGAGGGAGTGAATGGCTTCCACGAAGCTGACGAACACGAGAAAAAGTTACGGCGTCAAGGGTGCAACTGCTCACGAATCAATCACTTAGAGAGGACCTTATCGGGAGAGAGACACCATTACGCACCCGGCGTTCCTTTCTTCTACGGAACGTACGGCCATCAGTTATCGGTGGAGGTTGAAGACTGATTTTCGGGAATTTTAAGCGAATTAAGATGTATTTACCAACTTGTTGTCAACGTCGATGCGATTTTTCTCTCTGCGGTAACGTAGTGGGGAATTTTATCAAGTCATTGTCTTCGTCGTTATCGTCTCTCATATATATATTGTATATACAGGATGGTTGGTTTTTCATTGTCCAGCCTATATCAGTTTTATTATCAAAAATTTAAAAAAAAATGTTAGGGGAAAATGTTTTTTATCTCGAAATGGTCTATCATATTGCGTCATTAGTAATATTTCATAGCTTATTGATTATTAGTAGGTAAACTAAACGACCACAGACGCAGTCACTCGACGTGGTCACGCTGTATAAACTGTAGTTTTGACAGATAAAATCTGTGTAAAACCAGCAAATTGTCATAGTTATGACAGTTTGACAGGTTTTAGCTGTCAAAACTACAGCTTATACAGCGCGTCCACGTCGAGTGAGTGCGTCCGTGGTCGCTTAGTTTATCTACTATAATTAACTTTAATTTCTTTAATATAACAGCCTGTATATTTTCTGTAAAAATGAATCCTCGTTGAATTATATTTATCATGATCCGTCACAAGTTGACATATGTGTAGGATTTGTCTACGGAAACGAAATAATAAGTGAAAGTATGGAAAACTAAAATTAGCATTTTCTAATATAAATTAAAAGAAATTGCTCAAATTGTCCACCATTACTTTCTAAACATTTGTAAGCTCGCGTAATTATGTTTCTCCTGGCGTTTTACAGCATTGCACGTATAATTAGCAAAGGTGGAATATCTTATGTTTATACTTGGTTTTTCAAAAAACCCCATACAAAAAAAATCAAGAATTGATAAATCAGGCGATTTGGCAGGCCACAAAATTGGTCCTCTGTTGCCGATCCAGTTTTGACCAAATTTATTTTGTAGATAATTTGTTACTGCAGCTCGATTATGAGATGGAGCACCGTCATGTTGGAACCACAAATTTTGTCTTAAAGCTAATTGGAGATTATCTATGTAGTCTTCAAATTCATTTTGTAAAAATAATAAATATCGGTTCTGAGTTAAAGTCCCTCGTAAAAATATGTCCCCAAAATTTCATTGTCGACTATCCCTACCAACACATTAATGAAAAAAACGCACTTGCGTACGAGTTTCAACAATTATGAGATTGTTTACATCGAGCCAGTAATACGTATTCTTGATGATTTTAAATATTGTCTTCTTACATTCGCGAGCCATTCACAAAATATTATTCTATTGTTGGGATTATTAGCATGTAATGTTTGGGCTAAATGTAATTTAAAAGGCTGTAATTTTGTGTCTTGGAATATTCATATCAAACGCTGCTTATATTGTAGAAGTTCTCGGATTGGCTCTAAAGTAAACTAAACTAACAACTTCATTAACGTGGTTGTTTCCTCGTTCATTTTGAATATTATTTATATACGCCTTGAAAAGGTGCCACTTAACCGCAGAGAATTGCTTAAATTTTGAAAAGTACCTACGTGAGATAAGATAGCAGCCTGACGTTTATTGTTATTTGATCTGTGAGAACAGCACAACATATTAACGTTTTCACTGTTTGTGAAGCTCATGTTCCTTTTCCTTATACAAAACACTAACGTTTTCTTAGTTAAATAAGAACCGCAATACCTTTATCATTGGGAGGGGAGGGGAGGGGGGTCGATGGCCGCAGTAACGGATCGATGGCCTCAGTGGTTAGGCGGCTGACTATTGTTGAGAGGACGATAGGCACCGGGGTTCAATTCTCTGGAGGGACGGTGACATTTTTTCAGAGAGTTTAATCCCGGATCGACCCGCCATTCGCAGTTGGGAGCAAAGTGATTAACAGCGCGGCATCATAAATGATGGTGTCACAAAGCCAATTGAACACAACATACACACACAAAAATTACACCGCGAGAGTTGCAGTGATAGCTAGACAAGCGATACAGTTTACGGAGTCACTGCAACTAAGCACCCACCACATGAAAAAAAAAAATCAAACACTTTTAACTGACTTATGTCAAATATGTACCACCTTTGGCAATTTAAATGAGATTTTTTGATCGAGGAATGTTGATTTTGTAAATAAAGGCTTTGCTTTAAAGTGAATTTAATTACTCTAAAGAAGTTCATCAAAGCAGTACTCTCTTTTAGAGATATTAAATTTGCTTCAAAGTATAGCCTTTATTTAGTAAATGGAAATTCCTCGCTGAAAAATACGCATTTAATTTGCCAAAGATGGTACAAGTATAAACAATAGAATATCACAGTCGACTACTATAATTTTATTTGTCCTATTATTAGGCATAATTTAAAGGCAGTTATACATAGTTATAAAGAGAAATTTATTTAGAATCATATCCCGTAAAAAAATGCATTGCAGTGTTGCATTAAAAAAATTAAAGTTAATTATAATACAGCGCGAGCAACAAAGATTGAAGCGTGCTGGTTCTATACTTGTTTCTAATTTTATCAAAACTATCTTCTAATTAGACCTTTACCCATAATGCCTTTGAATTTGCTGTCAAGTAGTGTATTAGTCTTGTCATCTTGTCAGTTTATATTTTCCTGCTTGATATTTTGTGTTTGTAACTCCTTTAACTTTGTTGTAATAAGAAACTCGTTTTTTTTAAAACGCTGTTTACATTTTGCTCATTCACTGGTAAGTAAAATAATTCGTGAAATAATTTTGTTGCAATAGTTGTTAAGATGTTTAGGAATTGACCATTCAATGTTTACGATTGAGGAGAACACCTTCCTTTTGGAAGCATACTTTCGTGGAGAATTTCGCAGTGAAGATGGTACCTGGGAATATTCACTACAAATGTGTTATGATGACCACATCTTACAGTTCCCAAATGAAAATATAGAATTTGGTCAAACTTTTCGACAACACATTCGTCGCATTGTGCAACGTTTCAGACAGACAGGTAGTGTTTGTAAAGAAAAATCCTCTACATACTATTGAAGAACTGCAGCAAGCCATTACTGATGCAATTCGAACAATATCTCCAGAAGTATTAATTAAAGTCTCCGACAATATGAAGAGAAGGGTTAATACATGCCTGGAAAGAAATGGTGAACATTTTCAACACCTTTTATGATAACTAAATATCTTGTTAAAGTTTAAGTTAAGTTTAATAAATGAATTATTTTCCTCATAATTTATTGCTTGTCTAAATAACTTGTAAGTTGATTTTACATTAGCTGAATAGCTATACACGTTTTTATATGACAATGAGAGGTTATGTTAATTATTCCTACGCCTATGTATACTTCGTTTCACTATATTAGATGACCTTGGCACGCTTCAATCTTTGTTGCTCGCACTGTATATATTATATATATTATCTTGATATAAAAAACATTTTCCTCTCACATTTTGTTGTATTTTTGATAATAAAGTTGATACCTATAGGCTGGAAAATGAAAAACCAACCACCCTGTATATACATGTACAGGATCCTACAAAAGTAATGTATACTGTCATGTTATGTTATTTCGATCATTCCCAACAAAATTCGTTAGAGTCATATATTAAACACTGTAAATTTGGGATTAATTGATTTGTCAAAATTACACGTACACGCAAGCTACTGCTATTTAGAAAAACTTAAAAAAAAAGAGAAAGAATGGTTTTGAAAATTTGATTGAAGAAGTAGAACAGTCAGGTGAAGGAAAAAAGTTCTTTTTAAAAGAAGAAAAGTCATGTAATAAAATAGAAAGTCAAAAGTTTGAAAAGAAAATTGAAAATTAATTTGGATTGATTTTGAAAAAATGACGGATGGGAGAATATAAAAAGCAAATGGTTTTTCGATAAGATTGAAAAGTGAGAAAAGAAAAGATTAGACGAAGAAGAAGAGATTCAAAGGAAGGAAAAGGAAAAGAAGTAGAAACAGGAAGGGGAAAAAAATATTTACAAATATATTAAAGAACAAGTTTCATAAGGCATCTGAATAAAAATATTAACTGACGTGTCTACTATGCATTACTTTTTCAAAACCCTGTATATAGATTGCTAATATAGCTAATGTGTGGGTGTTAGTGTGATTATCTCCTGTACATAAATGCCCTGTTAGGAATTGTTTAAGAATGATGAAGGGACGAAAAGGCCAATTCATCATCGGATTGTTTCAGTGCCCTTAGCCCCTTGTCACAGTAGAGATTAATAATGTCATTCACAGATAATGTATGTTGGTTGTGTTATTGGACGAAACTAGCGATCTAAAATTTTATAAAAGTAATTCCTATGCGTTCCACTTTACTTTAAGTGGTAGTTCCCAGATTGTGTTGGGTATAATAGAGTTTCCAGGGGAACCTGTCTTTTTTTTTTCTCTCGAGAGGGTATTCATTGATTCTATACACATTCGGATTTTGTCTGAATAGAATCGGGACACGTAAATAAAATTTTGAAGAATTCACTTCCTGTGCTCTTTCTATCTACCTACGTTTTTCACAGGTCATAACATGTTATTCAATAATTCCAACATAAAAATAAAAATTATAAACCCTATAAAACAAACGAGTTGAAGCAGTTTTCAAATGAAAACATAACACTTCACAGATTGAATTTATTATCCAATTTATAATAGCGGAGTTTCCTACCTAAGATAAGATATATAGAGGCGTAATGGAGGTCAATTCGACGAAATATGAAGCTTGCCGCTATATCTGGACGTACACAAATAACGTTCAAATTATTACTCTATCTATCCGGAGAGAAAACGTGCCGGCAAAAATGAAAAATTCTTATCGGATCCGAACGCGATCTATACACACCAGGCACGGGGGAAATTTATTGCATCAATAAAAATATATTAAAAAGCGCACGGACAAAAGGAAGATCATCGATGGGTAGGTAGGTAGGTGGTGGGTGGGCGAGCCATTTTTGTATCGTGAAAAGCGTTATTTCCGGTCCATCCGCTGCTGGCTCGTTTATTAAACGGTAATTTTATTGGTTAACATTTAAAGTAGCTGCATATAATGTTTGTTTTGTTGTTTTGGTCCTCCGACCACCCGGTTTCGAAATATATTTAGGTATGTTGTATCATATAGAGGCTACTAAAAAATATTTATATGTAAAACGTCACAACATAGCACCGGGCAAACAATAGAACTGCGCATAACAATAAGAGAACGTTTTTCCCGAAACGAAATATAACAGAAGCTGTGTGTTATGTTGTTGTTATTGTGTTTTGTATATATAGTTTGGGTTCTTCTGTAAGGAGACCCCGAGAGACGCAGATGGCTGTGAAATATGTGACCACGCCCACACGCCTTGGTCCAGTCACACAGAAGTGCCGGACAAAAAGAGGAATTATTGTATTTCGTTCGTTCGGGAAAAAGGAATTATTTATGTTAAGGACAACTCAGAACGCAGTTGCATTAGTTACAATGTCTACCAAAATTATTTGTTGTTCACTTACATCACCTTATCTACATCTTATATGCTTATCAAGCCCCATAGCCAACTGTCAAAATTATGGAAAATTGAAAATATCTTAATAAATTCTGGTTTTGATAAATTGTGAAATTTGCGACCCTGCCGATATTTCCACTATAAATGCTCTAGCAAAGAAGCTAAGGATCTCTCTCGAAAAGGCAAATAAATTCGGCCATAGTTTTGTGGAAACTATTCTAATGACACGTCTAAAATTATAAAATAATATGTCTTTTCTTGCGAGTATGTGTTGCAACATTTTAACATAGTAATAGTAATTACAGAAAGAAAAATGCTAATAATAATAATAACAGAAATGAAATATATAAAAAAGAAAAAGTTATAATAATACCCAGCAAATCTCAGGGCGAGTCTCAGTAATATTACTGCACCCGAGACTCCATATTCCAACACATTTAAACTTGACCCCCAAACAATATCTTCTTCGAACGAGTCTTAAAGGCACCAATACCAAGAGCCTTAAGGCTTATGTCAAGGCTATTATACTTAATATAAGTATTGCATGAAAACGAACGTTTAAACAAAGAAGTTTTAAATATAGGAGGAGATATTAAGTCAATTAATGTTAATTATGTTCAGCTTGTTCCAAAATTAATTAATTAATGTATCTTCCATCACATTAAGCGACATTAATTTTGGAAAAGACTACATCATATCTAAACCTACTTTTTAAGTACAAATCGTTGTTTATCATAATTTTATGAAAGGGAGTTAACATCTTCAATTCTCTTCTATTTTTCCATATTTAACCAACCAACATCTCTTAATTTATGAGAGCTATGCTCGTACTTCCTGATTCCAAAGATAAATCGTAGAAATAAGTTTTGTAATCTCTGAACACGACCACTATAGCAATATTATCAATAGCAGAATGATAAAAATGGAAGAGCAATAAGTAAATTGAGACAATACCAATGCCTCACACAATTTTATTTTATCATTTATTGGCAAGGAAGTTCTCTGTGCGTAAGGCTTTCTTTCTTAAGTTCATATAAGTATGCTGATTTAATATTATTTGTAATTTGAGTATGAAATCTAAGTGAGTTGTCTAATCCTAAATTCCTTGCATCTTCAACAATTGGTAAAACTGTATACCAGCAATAGCTACCTAAAATATCCTTTGCGGCTCTTCTTCGTAGAGATATTATAAAGATAATTCAAATCAGTGTTTATAGCATCCAAAACTAACCTTCATTCACTAGGCACTAAAGAAAGATAAAGCTGCGTGTAAATTGAAAAGAATAGCGGAGCCAAAATCGAGCCCTGCGGCACATCCGAGCGGAGGTGACACTCTCGAGTCCAGGATTACACTTTGCTTTCTATTAGATAGGTAACTTTGTATTAACCTCACAGATGTACGACTTCAACCAAAATGAAGAAAAAGTGAGCAAAGACTGGCATGACAAACTGTGTCAAATGCTTTAGGATAATGTAATAGCACCAAGGCAGTGATTAAACTCCTATCCGTAGCCCCAATATCATTTGTTACAACCAGTAGTGCAGTTTCACAACTGTGTCCCTTTCTAAAGCCTGATTCATTATTTGGGAGTATACAGGCTAACAACTTGAACTACGAAAGCCTATCGATAGGAGCATTGGAGGAACTTATTATATGATAGGAATGTTAGTGGTTATGTCAAATACTTTAGCGAACCATCAAACTTTATCTATCATATTTATAGTCCGTGCTTGAGGTTGTGTCGATGCTTGAGCATGCGATTTTGACGTATTTGTAATGACATTTATGTCAAAATCGCGTGCTCAAGCATCGACGCAACCTCAAGCACGGACTATAAATATGACCCTTAATGGAATACACAATTCATTAAAAAGTGCAAATTATAAACTGATTTTATAATTTGCCATAATATTTGACATAACCACACTGACATTCCTGTCATATAATATAAATTGACAATAGTAAAATGGATACATTTAATTTTATTCCCCACTACCTTCTCCTATCAATAGGCTTTCGTAATTCAAGTTGTTATCTTGTATAAATCAAGCTATAAAAATATTTTGATCGTATGTGGCTATATTTTTTTTGAATCACCTTGTATACCACACATCCAACATCATACAGGTGTGGATATTTTATCGAATAACGAAACTCTTATGTGTATTGTTAAATCTGTTCCGTCTAGGATGAAGGTGTCATTGAGAATTTCGTAAGGGCATCGTTTAGAATGTTAAGGTTCGACATTTATAGGGATCAATGGCTCGTAAAATTCCTAAACATATTTTTTTCGAAGCAAAGACGAGAAACTGGAATAAACGGACGGCAGTTGGATTCCAACTCTATTCTATTCGATGTATACATACATATAAGAGATATAGTGACTTTTATAATTTTAACACACAATATCCTAATAATTTTAAATCGAACGATATCCATATATTTCGGTGACAAACGCTGGAAATTTTAAGTTATAAATTTCGCCCACTTTAAGAAGTTGTAGTGTATATATTATATAAATGTAAATATATAATCGTAATTTCTAACCGCGATAATATATGTTATGTATGTAGTTGCATATAGAGTTGCAATGCAGTGATTCCCAGATAACGAGGACAAGGATTTCATTCGAAGAACTTGAATCAGTTAGTTTAGTCGTTAACTCAACGTCAATCGAAACGCTTCATGTAGATAAATGCAATAAGATCACAATGTTTAATAAGTATTGCATTATTTTCTGTATCTTAGCAGCAATTAAATGTGAGGTAAATACAAATTTCTAAGTTATAATAATTAATTTAAATTTAAAAATAATTTATCGTGTTCTAAGAATATTCGCGTCAGAATAAAAGATGGGGAAATCCAAGGAAAACAAAAGATAACCGTCGACAAAGGTAAAACGTATTACTCGTTTCAAGGCCTCCCATATGCTACACCGCCTGTAGGCGATTTAAGATTAGCGGTAATAAATAAAAATCTCAAACTTTAAAATAATATTTTTTTTTAAATTTTTTTGTCTTGTTCGGAAGGACCCACAACCTCCGAAAAAATGGAACCACATCCTCGACGCTACAAAACCCGGTAAAACATGCATCGAAATGTATTACGAAAATACAGGATACGAAGATTGTTTATATTTAAACGTGTTCACTCCGGTAAGTATATTTTTCCGTTTTAAGTGAATTTAAAACCGGATCAAGGTTGATTAAAATCAGTGATAAACAAGAAATGTTGAGGTCGCTAATAATTGTGATGCGTTTAACTCAAATTTACGTTTATAGAATTTGGATAAATCTTTACCGGTAATAGTTTGGATCCACGGCGGTAGTTTCGCTGTAATCTTCACTAACAACACTCTAAGCGGAGTAGATTATTTCATCGATGAAGAAGTCGTATTTGTAACAATTCATTATAGATTGGGACCTTTCGGTACGTCTCACAACATTATAAAGATTAATCCATCGTTTTGTGATCGCACGATTCGACATGAAATTTTTAGGTTTCTTAAGCACCGAAGATGATGTCATCCCCGGTAATTTCGGCTTGAAAGATCAAGTTATGGCTATCGAATGGGTGTACGATAACATCAACAAATTTGGCGGCGATCCCAAGAAGATTACGATCATGGGTGAAAGCGCTGGTGGTACAGCTACCTCGTATTTTGGAATGCTGCCACGATTAAACGGAAAAATCGCTGGTATTATCCAACAAAGTTCCACGTCAATATCAGAATTTAGTTTGGGTCGCAATCACAGACTTGGAGCTTATATCTTAAGCACCAAATTAGGTTTGCAAACTCAGAATACAACGGCTATTTTGGAGCATTTGCGCAAAGCTGATATTGAGGATATCAGAAAGAATGCTGTTACCACACATGTAGATGTATGATACATAAATTAATTAATTAATAAGCTTAAATCGATGTTTAATTTAGACAATTTTAGATCAGTTATGGAGTTGGGGTATTCCTAGGCGGCATCTTTTACGTTTGTTTAGAATCTAAAACGAATAAATCTCCGTTAATAACTGAGATGCCTTACGAACAGTTGAAACACGGTAATATCAATAAAATTCCAAGATTGATGGGGATCAATTCGTTAGAAGGAATATTCATTTATAATGGTAGATATTATATAAGATCCCCCTTATTCTTTCAATACAATTAATTTAGAATTCCAGACCAATACTAAATATTATCAGAATTACGATCAGATGGTTAAGCGATTTATTCCAGCTTCGATGAATACGAGGGACGAGGAAGTTGGTCATTTGATCAAAAAACATTACACTAATGGGGCGCCATTTATAAGCAATATCAGCAATATGGTGCATGTGAGTTCCTTACAAATTTTCGGATTTTTTGATTAACGATTTTATTAGTTCGCTTCAGATGAACATTTCGTCAGGCCAATATTGAAAGAAGCCTCTTTAATTTCTAAACATGCTCAGACTTATTTGTACGAATTTACTTATCAAGGCAAATTAGGTTTTCAAGGGGAACGACCTCTTAATGGTAATATTTAAAGGTTTAGAATAGATGAATTAATAACGTTGGGCTTTTAGGCGTCGATCACGGTGAAGATCTACGATATTTATTCTATAATGAGAACGAAGGTAATGTATCAGAGCAAGATAAATTAATGAGATACAAATTAGTGAGATTATGGAGCAATTTCGCCAAACACGGGTTAGTCGATTTGACATCTTTGATCAATGATATTTATAAACTGGTTTGAATTTTGTAGTAATCCAACACCTAAGAAAGAAGATCTCTTAGACAACCAGATTTGGGTGCCAATAAATCCTCATAAAGCTGATGTTAATTATATGAATATAGGTTCCAAGCTGACTCTAGATCTTAATCCGCATCATGAGGATGTTAAATTCTGGGATGATTTATTCGAGAAATATGGAAATCCACCTTTTGATGTTTATTAATCAGTTATATGTATGAATGTAGTTTAAACGATTAAAATGAAGTACATATTATTAAATGAAAATTATATGAATAAAATTTGAATTTGATTATTATTCCTGCGAATTAAACTGGGACAAAATCTCAAAATTCCCACTTCGAATATAAAAATTCAAATATTCCAATATGTGAAATGGGACAAAAATTTTCCACCTTGAAAATATATTTGAATAGAAATGATGTTAATTTAGGATTGGGACAAAATTGTTTCGAAAAAAAAATCCTGTTTTGAGCGTGATGTTTTTAATTCGTTTTAATAAATTGTGACAATATTTTGAAATATATGAACTAGGACAGAATCTCATAATTTATGATTTGGACAATATCTCAGCTTGCCCAATACAAGCTAAATCGATAATGGGGACTAAAATCTCCTATAGTGAAAAATGCTTAGATTTGGAAACTATTAAACGAGATTTTATTTTATTTTTTTTTTGTATCAATTTTCGACTAAAGCTGGACATAAAATACTACGAGGCATATTTTGAAGTACAATTTCAAAATTCTCGTACAAGACATACAAGACGACAATGTTTACACTATTTTGTGCACATTTAAAATCTTCACCGATTGAGAATGCCGTCTACTATGAAGTACGGACTGTTAACCGCTTTCTTAGCATGAAAGCAGTCAAAATTTATCGTTAGATCTGTGAAGTTTATGGAGAAAACATTATGAGTGAAGGAATTGTAAGGAAATGGGTTAGAGCTTTTAAAAATGACTTTCTGTTATTACTGACAATTTGATGCAAAAAGTTGCTCAAGACGCATGGATACAGGAGCAGAAAGCCAAGCGTTTAGGCGGCGCTTTGACATACCACTTTGAGCGTTATGCTGCCGAGAATGATGATTTTTTAAACCAAATTATCACAGGCGATGAAATGTGGATGACCTACGTTCAACATTGCTCAAGGAAGTGAAATTCAAACAGACTATTTCAGCCAGGAAAATCATTTGTACCAATTTTTCGGACAGGAAGGATATGTTGCTTATCGACTTTTTGCCTCGAGATGAAACAATAAACTCTGAAAATTACTGTGAAACATTAAGAAAACTGCATCGAACAATTCAAAACAAAAATATAAAGATTGACGAGATCTTATTTTGTCTTAGGTTGGTCAAAATGATTGAAAATCTCTTTCAACTTCTCAGTCATTTGGACCAACCCCTAAGATAAAAAAAAATATGAAGGTTGACTTGATTTTTTTTATATTAGGTTTGTCAAACTGACTAAAATGTTAAAATAGATGTTTAACCATTTTAACCATATTATATACGAGTTGTTCCGAGTTAATTGCGCACCATTGCTAATTTCTTAAGGATTTTATGTGGCGATTGCAGTGATAAAAACACAAAAACAATTGAGCGTCGCGTTTTCAAGATATTACCAGAATAATAAATAATAATAAACTTACCGGAGTGAACACATTCAAATATAAACAATCTTCTTTCCCAGTTTTTTGGTAATACATTTCGATGCATGTTTTGCCAGGTTTCGTAGCATCCAAAAGGCCCTCCCATTTTTTCGGGGGTTGAAGATCCTTAAAAATACTTTTTTATTCAAAACAAAACTCGTCCATTTTATGACATCGTTGATATTTGTAAGAAGAAAGATTCTCTACATGTTTCGGCCTTGAATTGGTCATCTTCAAGAGAATCAATATGATTCTTTTTTCTTTGACCTTTATGTATTTATCTTTTAATTCCTGATTTATTTCCACTTAGAGGTCAATAAAACAATAAATAATTAAATAGCAATTTATTCCATAACATATAATAATATGTTTTCGTTAAATAACTTCTTCAGTGGAAGAAACCGACATTTAACATGTGTCAAACCTCTAATAATACAAATATATTGATAATTTAAGCGTTATTTATAATAATTTAATTCACGCCTGAATTTTATTAATTTTAAGCTCTTGACTAGGTTTTTTTGCCATGTTTTTCCCTAGTCCTTGAACAGAATTGTTAGAGCTTGACGAGGAATAGATTGATATACGAATAATTCAAATCATTTCAATTTCTAATGTTGTATTAAATCGTTATTCATTCATTATTAATTGTGAATATAATTAAAATTCGATATACCAATGAATTCTTTGTTTTTTAGTTAATTTTGTTGATAGGCATGGCGGTTTATATTTGTATTATTAGTGGTTTGACACATATTAAATGTCGGTTTCTTCCACTGAAGAAGTTATTTAACGAAAACATATCATTATATGTTATGGAATAAATTGGTATTTAATTATTTATTGTTTTATTGACCTCTAAGTGGAAATAAATCAGGAATTAAAAGACTAATTTCACCTGAAGATGACTTTTGGAGGCCGAAACTTGTGTGAGAAAGAATCTTTTCATCAATTTTAAACTTACAGCGAATCTCAACTCCCCTACAGGTGATTCAGGTTGAATATCACTTCGGTCGTTGATAGCATTTTTGTCTTTTTTAATACAAAGCGTTTCTTTAAAAATACGTTTGTGATAGTTGGTTTCTTTTTCTAAAATGGTGACTTTATCATAATCAAAGTTGTGACCTTGTGTATTCGAGTATTGTAATAGTGTGCGCAAATTCTTTTATCTAAATGCTGTTTTGTTTGGCCAATATATGTACCATCGCAGTTTTTACAGTTAATTTGGTAAATTAAATTTGTTTGTTTATTTTGATTAATAGGGTTTTTAGTTATAGTGAAGAAGGATTAGTTGGAGTAATTTGGTTTATCGGCAATATCGTAATTTTTTTCGATTTTCAGAGAGATTATTTTTGTTTTAATTTTGTTTTTTATTGCTGTTTTGTGTTTGAATATTGTATTTTTTTTTTTTTGAGAGGATTTATATAGTTAAGTCTTTTATTAATGTAATTGTTAAAAAATGATATGATTAACTATTTTTGGTGAGAATGTCTCAGATTTTGCAAATATTTTCTTAGAGATTTTCTGGTTCTAAAAATGAATGAAAGCACGATCAACCAAATTGTTAATCGTAGGTACTGATCTTGTATTTAATTGGGGGTGTCAGAATAATAATTGAAATATCTACCAAAATTTATAGATTTGATAAGCCAATCGGTAAATATTTTATCATTTTTATGTGATATTGTAATATCAAGAAAATTGAATGAGTTATTGCATTCATTTTCGATTGTAAATTGCAAGCATTCGTGGAAAGAATTAAAGTGTTCTAAAATTTGTTGATTCTGATTGGGGGTACCTACTATTAGAAAGCAATCATCGGCATCATCTTTTAAAGACAGGTATTTCTAAATTAATTTGGTTTAATATTGTGGTTTCTAGTTTTTCCATAATCAGGTTGGCAATGACGGCTGAAATGGGTGAGCCCATAGCAGTTCCGAAAACCTACTCCTAAAACAGCAATATTAGTAGGAATATTAGTGTATAGTGATATTACATCAAGACTAATAAGTTTAAATTTATTGGGCATTTATTGGTTTTTAATAAATTGTCAGCAACCTGTCAGCATTTTCAACGATTTTTTTACTGGTGGAGGTGTTGGAGCACAAAGATGGCCTCTAAGATCATCTGATCTAACCCCATTGGATTATTTTGTGTTTAGCCATCTAAAAAATTGGCTATATAGGAAGCGTATGCATACCATAGGAACTTAGAAATGCCGTTATTAATGCAGTGCAGACTATTACTGCACAACAACTAATCAATGTCTTCAAAAGCATTTATTAGCTGCAGCTTTTCCTGTTTTTTTTTTTTTTTGGTGATAAAGATCCACTTTATCAATTTTCCACTTTAAATAATTACAAAGTATTACAATTACATTAATTATATTAATAATCGTAAATGTTGCTAATTCGAGTTATATTACATTTACATCATTCTATGTATATTCTACTCTTAAAACTAAATGAATTGCACTAAATCTAGTAATAACGTCGAATTTCCTCTTAGCTTCCTGTTTTTTTTTTTTTCAGGAGGGTTGAGGGGAAGGTAAGGACACCTTTCCCCCTATCCCGCAAGGGACCCATAGTTCTCTCGCGAAACTCCTGGACCGCGAAACAGGTCGGTCGCGCTTCGCAAGCGTCTTTCCCGAGAAAAAAAAAGTCCAATTTACATTCTAACGCGCTACGCGACTGTTACGCTAGATGGCGCCCTTATGCTACTGTACGCACAGGAACCGGAAACATCGTTATAATCCTCCTTCGAAAGCTCTCGCTATGGTATATATATGGTAACAACCTTACCTTAGTGTAATACTCGTTAGTTATATATTACGGGATGGGGGAATAAGTAGATTTATGAAGCTATTCCGATGAACTAATGAATCGATACCCCCAAAGGGAGGGATTTTTTTTTTATTTCAGTTAATAAGTATCGTATGGGGGATTTCCATATTTCTCGTATAGATTATTCCAGAATTGAATATCTTGTTGATGAGGATTCAGATTTGGTACTAATTTCGAGCCGATATCCATGTAGTCGATATCCTGTTTCGAATCATCTATTGGTTTCCATATTTGATTGTCTAAAAGTCCTTCTTTCTTAGGAGTTGGATTGCTGCAAAATTAAACTTAATTAGATTGAAGCCCTGAACTAATTGCAAGACAAAAATACTAACGCAAATTTGGCGAAATTGCTCCACAACCTTACTAATTTATACCTCACCAATTTATCATTTTCTGATATTTCTTCCTTATAATTTTCATCGTGGAATAAATATGGAATCTCTTCTCCATGATCGACGCCACTAACAGGTTTCTCCCCTGGATATCCCAGCTTACCTTCGTAAGAGAAATGGTACAAATAAGTAGTGACATGTTTAGAGACTAAAGCAGCATCTCTTAGTATAGGTCTCACAAATTGGTCATCGCTTCCAAACTAAAAAAATGAGAATTTAGCTATCATGAAAGATGCTAAATTTTTTTGAAGGGAGAGAACTCACATGAATCATATTATTGAGATTGCTCGTAAAAGGTGTATCATTCGTGTAGTGATTTTTAATCAAACGTCCAACTTTCTCGTTTCTTGTATTCATCGAAACTGGGATGTATCTTTTGATCATCTCGTCGTAATTTTGATAAGATTTATTTATAGATTTAAACTCTGAAATTTAAATTTTATTTCAGAGAATTTTAGTTCCAATTTTTTGTTTTGCTTACCATTTGCTATAAATATTCCTTCTTTAGAATTAATACCGATCATTCTAGGAATTTTATTAAAATTACCGTTTTGCAACTCCTCGTGTGATAGCTCGGTTAATAGCGGGTTCATATTACTTTTAGATTCTAATCCAGGTATGAAGACTAAACCGTGAAATGTACCCATTCCAAAAGCGACCTAAAATTCCACAATAAATTTTTTTCCATAATATAACCTCAATAACTTTTGACACTCACATCCATATGTGTAATTAAAGCATTCTTCCTCAATTCTTCAGCATCCATCTTTCGAAGATGTTCCAAAATTTCATCCGAATTCTGGCTTTGCAATCCCATTCTTGTACTCAAAATATAAGCGCTAACTCTGTGGTAACGACCAAAACCAAACGGACATAACGGTGATCCACTCTGCTGGATAATACCCGCAATTTTTCCTTTTAATTGGGGTACCATTCCCATATATCCAGCGGATACAGCCCCAGCACTTTGACCCATTATTGTGATTTTATTAGGATTACCGCCAAATTTGGCTATATTTTCATGCACCCATGATATAGCCATCACTTGATCTTTAAGGCCGAAATTACCGGGAATGATGTCGTCTTCGGTGCTTAGAAAACCTGGATTAAATTGTAGGAATTGTAGGAGATTTAAGGTTTTGGGAAAAAACTCTTACCGAATGGACCCATTCTATAGTTAATGGTTACGAATATGATTTCTTCGTCCATGAAGTAATCGATACCGCTGAGACTGTAATTGCCGTAAATGAAAACGAATGCTCCACCGTGGATCCATACTATTACTGGTAGAGATTTTTCTATGTTCTACGATTAAGAAATTGTGGTCAAAATTATTAATATGTGGACTAAGAACTTCAATAATTTACGACGAAGATAGTTGCACAGAGACAAAACTTTTTGACTTCATTATCCTGAATCAACAAACAACCGATTCGGAAAAAAAATATTTTTTGACAAAGTTGGAAAGGAAATGATAGAACTAGAAGTAATTTTTAAGAGAAAACGACCTATTGTTTCATTTTTCAAAATTTACAGTATCACTATACAGATTGTTCTGAGTTAATTGCGCACCAATACTAATTTCTCAAGGATGTGGCGATTGCAGTGATAAAAACAGAAAAACAATTGAGCGTCGTATTTTCAAGATATTACCGGAATAATAAATAATAATAAACTTACCGGAGTGAACACATTCAAATATAAACAATCTTCTTGCCCGGTTTTTTCGTAATACATTTCGATGCATGTTTTGCCAGGTTTCGTAGCATCCAAAACGCCCTCCCATTTTTTCGGAGGTTGAGGATCCTTAAAAATACTTTTTTCTTGAAAACAAATATCATCCATTTTATGACATCGTTAATATTTGTAAGAAGAAAGATTCTCTACATGTTTCGACCTTCAATTGGTCATCTTCAAGAGAATCAATATGATTTTTTCTCACCACAATTTATGATCTTATTTCCTCAATTCTTCATACACTAATTTCACCTGAAGATGACTTTTGGAGGTCGAAACTTTTGTGAGAAAGAATCTTTTCATCAATTTTAAACTTACAGCGAATCTCAACTCGCCTACAGGTGGTTCAGCGTAAGGTACACCTTGGAAAGAATAGTAAACGTTTCGTTTATCGACGGTTCTCTTTTGTTTTCCTTCGATCTCGCCATCTTTTAATATTATTCGCGCTTTTCCGTCCTATAAAACACAATAAATTTTAGTGGAATATTTTTATTATCACAACAGCATTTCCTATATGCATACTGATAAGAAGGTGATAGCACATATTTATAATTATTACCTCGTAAATAGCGGCGAACGTTTTAGTGCAAACGCATAACAAAACAAGTATGCAAAAAATGACGCAATCTAGTTTGGCACACATTACGCGTTTCTTCCGAGAAAGCAGCGAATCGACTGACATTCGATGAAGGTTTTCATTAGCGAAGTTGATTTCTTTGTTTATTGGGGAGATGGGAATCACATAGTAGGCTGGTATTTGGGAAAATCCACAATTAAACGAGATAAAATGAATACGTTTATTGATAAGTTTGTCTCTTTTATAATTGCATTTTATATTAAAATTTTAATAAACATCAAATGGTGGATTTCCATACTTCGCGAATAAATTATCCCAAAATTCGACGTCCGAACGATGTGGGTTAATACTGGGCGTTAATTTCGATCCTATATTCATGTAATCGACGTCATCTTTCTCCGGATTGATCGGCATCCAAATCTGGTTGTCTAGAAGATCTTCTTTTTTATGAGTTGGATTGCTACGAAATTAAAACAACACAATATTATAAATTAATTAGATTATAAGAGGAAATATAAATAACTAACCCATATTTGGCGAAATTGCTCCATAATCTCACCAATTTGTGTCTCATTTGTTTGTCCTTTTCGGAAATGATTCCTTCGTTCTTATCGTGGAAAAAGTATCGGAGATCTTCACCGTGATCGACACCTAAAATCCGATTTAATAAATTCTGTTTTATACAAGGGTGATATTATTATTTTTAACCATTAAGCGGTCTTTCCCCTGTATAACCCAATTTCCCCTGATAACTGAATTCGTATAGGTATGTGGTTGCATGTTCGGAAACTAAAGTAGCATCTTTTATGATTGGTCTAACGAAATGCTCATCAGTACCGTACTAAAAATAAGATTTAAATTTGTTAGAACCAAAACAAAAAAAATTATACAACTTACATGCACCATATTGGTGATATTGCTGGTAAATAATGTATCGTTAGTGTAATGTTTTTTGATTAAATGACCAACTTCATCGTTCCTCGTATTCATCGAAGCTGGAATAAATCGCTTAACCATCTGGTCGTAATTCTCGTAATATTTAGTATTAGTTTGGAATTCTGAATTAATTCTGAATTAATCTTGATAATTAAATATTAATTATATTAATCGTACCATTAATTAGGAACATTCCTTCTAACGAATTGATCCCAATTAATCTTGGAACTTTAATGAATTTACCGTGTTTTAATTGCTGGTACGGCATCTCAGTTAACAAGGGATCCTTGTTAGTTTTAGCTTCTAAGCACGGGATAAAAACAGCTCCGTGAAATACCCCAACACCATAACTAACCTAAAATTCCAAAATTATCATCTTTTTAAATTACTTAATTAATTAATTTATGTATCATACATCTACATGTGTGGTAACAGCATTCTTTCTAATATCCTCAACATCAGCTTTACGCAAATGCTCCAAAATAGCCGTTGTATTCTGAGTTTGCAAACCTAATTTGGTGCTTAAGATATAAGCTCCAAGTCTGTGATTGCGACCCAAACTAAATTCTGATATAGCGGTACCACTCTGTTGGATAACACCGGAGATTTTTCCTCTTAATTTGGGTATCATCCCTAAAAATCCTGTAGCTGCAGCACCAGAACTTTCACCCATGATCGTAATCTTCTTGGGATCGCCGCCAAATTTGTTGATGTTATCGTACACCCATTCGATAGCCATAACTTGATCTTTCAAGCCGAAATTACCGGGGATGACATCATCTTCGGTGCTTAAGAAACCTAAAAATTTCATGTCGAATCGTGCGATCACAAAACGATGGATTAATCTTTAAAATGTTGTGAGACGTACCGAAAGGTCCCAATCTATAATGAATCGTTACAAATACGACTTCTTCATCGATGAAATAATCTACTCCGCTTAGAGTGTTGTTAGTGAAGATTACAGCGAAACTACCGCCGTGGATCCAAACTATTACCGGTAAAGATTTATCCAAATTCTATAAACGTAAATTTGAGTTAAACGCATCACAATTATTAGCGACCTCAACATTTCTTGTTTATCACTGATTTTAATCAACCTTGATCCGGTTTTAAATTCACTTAAAACGGAAAAATATACTTACCGGAGTGAACACGTTTAAATATAAACAATCTTCGTATCCTGTATTTTCGTAATACATTTCGATGCATGTTTTACCGGGTTTTGTAGCGTCGAGGATGTGGTTCCATTTTTTCGGAGGTTGTGGGTCCTTCCGAACAAGATAAAAACAAAATTTAAAAAAATATATTATTTGAGAGTTTAAGATTTATTTATTACCGCGAATCTTAAATCGCCCACGGGTGGTTTAGCGTACGGGACACCTTGAAACGAGTAATATAATTTCCTTTTATCGATTGTGGTTTTCTGTTTTCCTTCGATTTCTCCATCTTTTAACCTTAAACGAATTGTTTTGTGCTGCAATACAAGTTTTAGATTAAATTTTTCGAATGAAACTCATACACACACACACAGTTTGCTCACCTGGTGATTAGCGAATACATCTTGGTAAATTAATGTTATAATTGTGTAAAAAATGATATTAGCGTAGAATTTATTGTACATTATCGCAGATTCTTGTGGTGGTGTGTCTTACCGTAACGAGTGCGACTGACTCACTTTCCTTAGTTGATATCGCTGTTAGGTAGGCACGACAGAATAAGTACATAATTTGTTGTAAAGTGGGAATGATGTGTTAATTACGTAATTACGTAGCGGTGATAAAAAATAAAACAGAATACCGTTGGCAAAACTGTTGAATTAAAATCTTAATGAATCTATATTTAAAATTAATTGATTAAATTAATAAAAATATGTAATAAACATCAGCAGAATTATATAATTCTTGACTTTCAGTTTATTTTTTTTTATTTTTTCTTGTGCTATATACAGGGTGTTAATAAAAAAACTTTATACACTTTGATAGGCGATAGTACAGATGAAAACAAGAAAATAATTCTAATATACGAGGGAGCGTTTTTATATTCGCGGAATGGGGGATAAGGGGTGGAAATAAAAAAAACCAAATTATTTTTCTTTTTCAATATATTCACCTGCAAGACGGATACATTTTTCACATCTTTCAATTAATTTATTTATACCCCTCTTTATCTGCAAAATACGCCGAAACTGCCTCCTTGACTTCATCATCGGCAGTAAATTTTTTACCCCGCAGCTCTTTTTTCATTTTCGGAAACAGGTAATAATCACTCGGGGCCAGGTCTGGGCTGTAGGGTGGGTGATTCACAATTTCGAAGCCCACCTTATGCAGGGCAGCTAACGCAACGCGGCTCTTGTGGACGGGGGCGCGTTGTCGTGCAAAAGCAGCACACCTTTCGTCAATTTTCCCCGTCCTTTCTCTTTAATGGCTTCTTTTAGTCGCCCTAATATTGAAGCGTAATATTCTCCGGTTATAGAAACACCTTTATCTTTATAATCAATCAATAATATTCCTTCCGAGTCCCAAAATACCGTTGCCATGAGTTTCCCAGCTGATTGTGACACTTTAAATTTCTTGGGAGGTGCTGTGCCCTTTTTATGCCACTGCATGGAGTCTTGTTTGGACTCAGGTTCATAATGATGAACCAGATGAACAATTCGACTCAATACACCATCCTTGTCTTCATTACAGAGGTCCAAAAATGCACGCGAACACTCTACGCGCTGTTGTTTTTGCGGCGGCGTGAGCATTCTCGGCACCCATCTTGCGCTGACCTTAGACATGCCGAGATGATCGTGTAGGATTTTAAAAATTGTTGTATCGGATACTCCAACCATTTCTGCGAGTTGTTTCTTCTTTAGTCGAGCATCTTCGAGTACAATTTTTTCAACTTTTTGGTGGTCACCTCAATGCTCCTGCCCGGCCTCGGGTCGTCTTCAAGGGATTCCCTTCCTTGTTTAAATAAACTATGCCATTTGTACACCATGCTGGTTTTTCCTGGACAAGAGTCGCCGTAAACCAATGACATCTCATTCATTATGGTCGCGACTGATTTTCCTTGCCTGGTAAGGAACTTTATAACGGCACGATATTCGATTTTTTCCATATTTCACTTTTCACTCCTGATTATGTTACTTGGTTGACGATAGCTCAAAGACTAACTGTCTAATAGCCGCCCCCACGCCCCCAATGCGCCTAATCACCCCCCTACAACCCGCTCATTCCGCGAATATAAAAACGCTCCCTCGTACTTAGGTCCAATACTCATTAGTTTTCGAGATAGAGCTATTACAAAAAAAATTACAATAAACAACTTAGATAGAGCTTTTTTATTAAAATACAACAAACAACGTATTTAGCGCTCCTTAAAGTTGTCGCAGAAGTTGTTCAAACTGTCGTCCTTGCTCTTGCAGCCGTCGTCGAAGAGACTCACGTACTTGATGGTAAACACCTAGAGTCTTTAGTTGTTGGCAGGCGTCTACAATTCGCTGCCTAAGTATCTCATCTTCTGTGTTCACTTCAGTGGCGTAAACAAGATCTTTTAAGCATCCCCAAACAAAAAAATCTAAAGGTGTTAGATCAGAAGGTTGCAAGACAGTAACGAAGTACTGGTAACTACAATAATATTCACGCTTGATACTCCAAATAATCTTAGGCAAGATGAAAAAGCCCAATTATTGATAAAGATCTTTATTGACAATGTCGATCACAGAGGTATCTAAAAAGGGTAGTATGCGCTCTTTCTCGGTTTCGATGGTGAATTTAAGATTTACGTTAAAGTTGTTAAGTACATTATTAAGCTCTGTTTTTCGGGAAGAGACTGGTCAACGTACTGGTATATGAATGGAAAATGAAAATCAACATTGGATTGAACATAATGTAAGATACTATTCATAACTATTTCTGCCAAGGAAGGGGCTGATAGTACCTCCCATAGGGCAACCTCTGATTTGTGAATAAAAGGTCTTGTCATAGCAGAAATAGGTAGAACAAAAGAGAAAAGTGATTATGTGGATAAACAGATCTTGGGGTAATAGAGGTATATTGCCAAATGGAATTGTAATTTTGGGAAAGGATATCAATCACAAGATCTAGAGGTATGTTAGTGAATAAAGAGACAACATCAAAAGAAGCCAATACAAAGCCAGGTGGCAATTGAAAGTTATTGATATTTGTGGCAAATTTAGAACTATCTCTGACTCTAAAACAATTATGGTCAGCAAAAGCCCTGTTAATTATTTTGGCGATGTATTTTCTATTAATACAAGATATTATATGTCTAAGAGGATTACCCTCTTTATGAACTTTGACAAGGCCATAATACTTAGGTGAAATAGAAGTCAGAGAGAAGTGTGGTGATAAGAATCCCTGTCAATGATATTAGAATTCTGTTTCAAAAACGAATTGACTTCTTTTTCAATTGGTATGTTGATGGAAGGCGATTTAAAAACTGGGTTATGGGAAAAATTGGTAATCAGATACGTGGCTTTAGCCCGGATTCTTTCTCTCTGAGAAACAGGGACACTAAAATGAATATGTTCCAGTTCTGAAAGATATTTGAATAGGTTTATATCTTTAAACTAAATTTCTGACCCAAAGACAAGAAATTCTTTATATTCTCGGGAAAGTTACCTTGAGAGATATTGACGAACCACTTGTTTTCAGTGGTTTTAGTTAAGTAAAGAGATGGATCACTGAGTTTATTCAATTTGGTAATGTTAGATTGCTTTAATTTATTAAAAATTCGGTTGTATTTCGAATGTTGAATGTTAACAAAATCAATAAAAATATGAAACGGAAGTAAATAATATAGATCAAGTTCTATTTCGTGAAAATGATTCTCTAAGGTTCTAATATTAGTATTAGTTTCGTTAACTAACTAAGGAAAGTACTTTAATAGTTTTACAGTATGGTTGATGTTGTCCATTCTTCTGATCCCTGTGGTAGTTTGTGGGATGTTATGAAGAGCCCTCAAGTTGTTGGCAATAAAAGCAGGTGTAGTACGTCTTCGTTTGCATTCGTAGAAGATAAATGGTTTCTTGCATTTGCTAGTTTGGTTTTAGTTCCCATGTATTTCTTCATCAGCCTTACAACACGAATGCCAAATTGTTGTTCAACAGCTTGGAAAAACGTCATGATGCTAGAATGTAATTGGAGAACGGAGATGAAAACTACAATTATTGATAAAGTTCTTTATTAACAATCTTAGGCAAGATGAATTGGGCTTTTTCATCTTGCCTAAGATTATTTGGAGTATCAAGCGTTAATACTATTGTAGTTGTATTTAGATCAGGAGATCTTGGTGGCCATGCGACAGGTCCTCGCCGACCAATCAATCTGTTTTCGAACTGTTCATTTAAATAGTTTCTTACTATATGCGAAAAGTGGGCTGGAGCTCCATCATGCATAAAATACATGTTCATAATAACATCTAATGGCACATCCTCTAGTAGCTCGTTCATGGTAGGATTGACCATTCAACCGATTCGGCAAACGAAATGGTCCAATTAAACAATCACCCACCATGCGTACCCAAACATTTATCGAAAATCTAAATTGAGGATTTCTAACATGAATTGCGTGCGGATTTTCATCTGACCATTCGTGCATATTGTGAAAATTGAAAACTACATCACGAGTAAATGAATAAGGGATGCCATCAGCTTGATTATCCCTCATCAATCATTCAACAATAATCTAATTTAGACATCGTTTCCTAACCTTTTTTTTTTATTCGTTAGATTTAGTTTCGTGAAATTCCACAGAACAAAATAGCTACGCGGCGATAGTGTAGACTGAATTAAATTTTTCTATTTAAACTCCCCATAAATCATCGCGCAAAACCGTTGGATTTTAATGAACGAAATCCGATCTCCAGGGTGATCAATACTGTTTTTAGTTTTGTAAAATTCGGAGTAATACAAATCCAGGAGGAAAGTTACCTACAGTGATCCCGCTCTTTCTCATGATCTTCGTCGGTGGAATGATTCTTGTCACGTCTTTAAAAGCAGACCGTTTACGCTAGAAGCAACATTATTACACTAAAACTTCCCCACGTGCAGTTTTAGTATAGGGTGGCGCTGAAGTTTCCCTTTCGTTTATAGTATACGGGTCGTTTTCTCCTATAGTATACGTTTCGAAAGCTTGCGTTGAAAAAGCTCAAGTTGAACGTGCTTATCGTATAGAATAGTCGTTAGATCGTAATGGGATAAAATTCAAGTTAAATGCAAAAATTTTTTGACATAAGAAAAAGATCGCTGACGTAAAAGCTTCATGGTATTTGAGTAACAATGAAATCAAAACAATAATTCCATCTCCAAACATACCCCTTTTATAACCAGACAACCCTCTCGCACTAAAGCTGCCTCACAATAAACTTCTGCTTTCGACATCGTCATCTATAAATCACTACAGCAGCTATTATTATTATTATTGCTATTAAGGTGACGGTAGTATTAAGTGACGATGCCGAAGACTTAAACCTTCACACTTTACATAATACGATCTATTATTTGTAAAAATCACCCCTGCATTGTCTCTCTCTCTCTCTTATCACTCTGTCTGTGTGTATTTCGATAGGAGAATGTACTAGCTAGAGAACGCTAATTATTCCGGACTTAACCCTTCAGAACGCCGCAGGTTACTAATGACTCCTAGGGGCTATTGTTCCAACTGCCAAAAACGCCGCAGATAATCAATTCGGCGACACCACCCTTAAGAAAACACCGCAGGAGGGAAAAGGGTGTCTTTTATTTGTCTTATAAATTTTATCTCGCGGAAACCACTTGCATTAATTCCCGGTTCGCCTTTTTTTTCTCGCTTTCGTTCTCTTGTTGCGACCGTAAAAAATTGCTTTTCTTTGAGTGGAATCGTGGATCCTCTACTGCGAGCGCGTGTCGCGTGATTTATTCCGTCCACTTTCGTTTAATCCGTTCACGAAATGTCGCCGGGTATAAATTAAGACTGTTTTGGCCTCCCCACCCTATCCCGACGGAAAGTTTCAAGTCTAACGCCCGGCCGGACCGATTGAAAACTTTCTCTTTTTCAGGGTGGAAAACACATTAGTACATCCGGGGTAGGTCCCAGTTTGAAAGGTGAAAGATTTCGGGTTTTCGTTTTTTCCCCTTCTTTCTAATAGTAGATGTAGCGTCCATCAGGTTGAACTTTGGGCAATCCACCGTCCGTTTCTAACTCGTTGATAACTCGTCGGAGAAATAATCACAATTTTTCTTTTTTTTTCTGCTATAGTAACGGCGTCGAATCCTTCCTTTTTCACCCTCGCATTTTGACAATTTAATGTATACGTGCGTCGATTATTTCGGAAAAAATATATTTCACGTCGATATCGGGAAGCGTGAACGTCGATTCTAAGTTTGGGATTTTCCGATTTATTGAAAAAGTATACAAAAATAGGATTTGTGGAAATTCTGCTGATTTTATTTTTTGTATTCAACATTTCTGTGTTGTATTTAGTCAATAATCATGTAGTGTTAATTATGACAGATGTCATATTCAAACATCTAACTGTAAATATATTCAGAATATTCTTGAACCTGTTGTTCAGCCATTTGCAGAAGCGGTGGTCCGAAATTTAACCCTTATGCATGATAATGCACGACCACATGTGGCAGGAGTTGTTACCGATTGGCTCAATGAAGCAAGAATTGAGGTTTTGCCATGGCCAGCTCAATCCCCAGACCTCAATCTCATTGAGCATGCATGGGATATGCTTCAGAGAATCGATGGCAACTGCAAGAACTTCTTTCACAACAGTGGAATCTTCTTCCACAAGAAGACTTGGACAATCTTATTCTGTCTACGCCAAGAAGATGTAGGGCGGTTTTAAACTCCAGAGACATCTTTCAACTCAAAAAATATGGAAAACCACAAGTCTTTGAAAAAAAAATTCTGTTTCATTTACCGGCGAACTTTTGAGAAATCTAGATTGTCTATTGACAATATTGACAATTGAGAAAAAAAAACAACTAAAGGCTATTTTTAAAGTCGAGAGACGAATTTCTTAAATATAGACTATAGGCATTCTAATACACCTTTCGGTATAGTCGGCATGACCTTCTGATAAACGATCCACTCAATTTCCAGCAGGCAGATTCGTCCCCGGCAATGCGACAAACAACGCGAACGTGGATGAGGGTGGTGGTAGCAAGGGCAATAAGTGAAACGAGGCACTGTAACCGTATACCCACCGGTAACATTCCGCCTAATGAATTGTATTAACAGCTGGAAGCAGCCTCCACACACGCCGGCCGTACCTGCTCAGACTTCCAAAACGTGCGCCCACGATTGACGTGCTTGCCGCTTTCATTGCCGCTTGTTGTGAACATTCCTCGTGTGTCATCAGATGATACCGAAATCTAGAGAGAGGGGGAATTCGCTTTACATATTCGTTTGTCCTTAATGGGGTCCGTGAATCCCTTGAAACCGGATTCACTTCTATTCCTTTCCGGCCGTCCTTAAACACGACTCCGGTATACATTTTAAGTGAGGCCAATTGATGTGACAAAAGAGGAATTCGGAATAGTAAACCGTTGTGTACTATGTTAGTGTTGGAATGTATCAAAACTAAATTAACGAATTAACGAAGAGTAGGAGGTTAATTCATTTCGGACTGTTTTCCATCGTTTTTCCCCTTTTCCATTCAATTTTTTTTTGTGTGTCTGTATGTGTGTGTGTGTGTGTGTATTTCGACGCACCTCCCCCGAAAAGAGTCACCGACACTCTCAAAGTAATAAGTTTATCGGTTCCCTACATTACAGATAAACGAACCCCTAGCAGTTTAATGCAGATCTTTATGAATTTTAATCTTATGCGCTTAATTAACAAGTTTTTGTTTTGTGTGGTAAAAAGAATTGTTTTCAATTGTGGTTTTAATGGATCACGCCGCGCCGGCTTGAATTTTAAATGTAAAATGCTATAGAAATACGCGAGTTGTAGGAAAAGATTTTCTTATTTTGTCAAAATTGACAGTTCTATTATATCAAACAAAAAAAAACTGAGCTGAACGCACTCAACGATTTAAAAATAGACAGATGGACAGATCTGTCATTTGACAATTTTTTCAATAATTATACTTAATTGTAGAAATTGAATTCTAAAATGTCGAAAAATGGATCTCCTCAAGAAAACAACCATCCAAAAGAATCGGATGAAAGAGTTGATGAAATATCTCCTGAATCATCCCACGTACCAGCGCCACCACCCGAAGATATTCCCGAAATATCTCCTGAATCATCCCACGTACCAGCGCCACCACCCGAAGATATTCCCGAAATATCTCCTCAAGCATCCCATGTACCGCCGCCATCTCCCGAAAAGGTTTCTGAAATATCTGCCGACGGAACCCACGTACCACCATCACCACCACTTGAAGAGATTCCCGAAATATCGCCAGAATTATCTCACGTACCCCCACCACCACCTAAAGAGGTTTCCGAAATATCTCCTGAAGAATCCAACGTACCACCGCCACCACCTATAGAGTTTTCCGAAATATCTCTCGAAGCATTCCTCGTACCTCCCCCGCTACCTAAAGAGGTTCCAGAAATATCTCCCGAAGCAACCCACGTACCTCCCCCGCTACCTAAAGAGATTTCTGAAATATCTCCTGAAGCATCCCTCGTACCACCCCACTACCTAAGGAGGTTGCCGAAATATCTCCTGAAGCATCCCTGCAGCCCCCACTACCTAAGGAGGTTGCCGAAATATCTCCTGAAGCATCCCTGCAGCCCCCACTACCTAAGGAGGTTCCCGAAATATCTCCTGAAACATCCCTCGTACCACCGCCGCTACCTAAAGAGATTTCCGAAATATCTCCTGAAGCATCCCTCGTACCACCTCCACTACCTAAAGAGGTTGCCGAAATATCTCCTGAAACATCCCTCGTACCACCCTCGCTACCTAAAGAGGTTGTCGAAATATCTCCTGAAGTATCCCTCGTACCGCCTCCACTACCTAAAGAGGTTGCCGAAATACCTCGCGAATCAACCCATGAAGCCTCCCCGAAGCCTCCCCCGAAGAAGCTCAGGTATCGACCGATAAAAAAATCGAAAAAGCTCCATCAAAAAAGACCTACAAAAGCACCGACGATGAACTGTTCGATACACTTTACGACCAACTTCACGGCGAACTTCACGCGAAGGGTCCTGAGACAGTCGTCGAAGAGGAGACTCAAGCGAAATCCGGCGAAGAACTCCCTAAAGAAACTACGCAAGAAGCGAGTCCAGACGAAGCGAAAGATTACAAAGAACTTTTGGAGACAGTCGGTGGGAAAGATATCGAAGAGGCTCACTTAAACGACAAGAAGGCTGAGACATTGGAAACACAACATATGGACGATGTTGAAAAAGCAGTCGCGGAAGTAGCGGGCGTGGAAACTCAAGATCAATCGCAAGACGATTACTACAAAGTGACAACCTACGATAAATTTCAAGAGAAAATCCAAAAAGAATCCGTCGAGCGCGTTTTGGAAGAAGAAGCAGAGCATGCGATGCGTCTTAAGGAATTGCACGAGGTGTTTCAAGAGGGAATTCGCGAAGGACTTCAAGAGGAATTCGACGCTACTGAGAAAAAATTGGAGAAATACGGTGTACCGCTTCAAGATGAAGTGATCCACAAGGAAACTCACACAGACTCTTTAGAAAAGATGTTCGATTTACTCGAGGACGAAACCCATGTTAAACTCGATGTAGTACCCGAGGAAGTACCTTTCGAGAAATTAGATGAAGAATTACTACGCGAAACAGACGAAGATGTTAAACTACGTGAGGAAGAGGATGAATATGACGAAATGGATCGCGAGATATCTCAGAAAGAAGTGGATGAAGAGGATGAGGGGTACAAACTTGGTGAGGAACGTGGGAAAAGGCAGGATGTGGATGATGTTGCGAAGCGGAAGTGGTACCGTGAATTTGGTATACGCAAATTCAGTTTGGATCTGCTCATCTGGAAGAATATCTTGTATTTACCGATGGATCCTACTTGGTATATGGTTGTTAATGTAATGTGCGTGGGCACTGCTTATTATCATATTTATAACGCTGCGGCTGGAGGTTGTTTAAAGAGATTAGTTATATGGAAAGGTATGTACATACCTTTCTCTTTTTTCCTCTTTTCTACCTTTCTCTTACCTTGTGCGTTAGCTTGTTCAGATACTTATTTTGGCACAGTTTTTAGAAGTCAAAAAAGAAAATGATGCAGTTATAGGCATATTTCCACATAATTTTTATATTTCTGTGGCAGTTGGACAAATTTTTAATTTACTTGATGAAAAGTAATAAGTACAAGTGTTGTATGTATTTTAACTGAAGATAGTAGGTAAACTATAGGCGTATCAGCGCAGTCACTCGACGTGGACACGCTGTATAAGCTGTATTTTGACAGCTGAAACCTGTGTAAAATCACCAAATTGTCATAATTATGACAGTTTGACAGGTTTTAGCTGTCAAAATACAGTGGACTCGACGTGGACACGCTGTATAAGCTGTATTTTGACAGTTAAAACCTGTCAAACTGTCATAATTATGACAATTTGGTGATTTTACACAGGTTTTAGCTGTCAAAATACAGCTTATACAGCGTGTCCACGTCGAGTGACTGTGCTGCATAGTTTACCTACTGAAAATATTCTGAACTAATATTATTTATAGTAATATACAGTGCGTTTTTTTTAACTGTTGCCATAGGGAATTGCATGGTAAAAATTCAACTCTGTGTTAACTTTTGTTCTGATGAAAATGTTTAAACTATTTTTGGAACAAAGCTGGAAGATTCTATTTACAATTCAATATTCTAACCTGTATCGAAAAAGTCTTGAAAAAGTTTTTATGAAAACTTTTTCTTGCCACTATCATTTCTAGCAAGCTTTGTTTTAAAAAATAAATAGCGAAAGCTCCTCGAGGCTATGACTAAATTAGCTTTTGGAAGAAAGAACATGAAAACATTTATTTATCAAAAAAAAACAAAACGTCGAAACCATTAAAGCATTAAAGATTATCAGTAATTATAAAAGGAATTGTTCAAAGTGTTTTCCTTCGACTCCTAAACACTGTCCCAAGCGATCTTGATCAGTTATTCTTGCACGTAGTTCCTCCACAGTTTCTGGTCGACCTCGTACGAGGTCGTAAACTTGTACTCCTAAATGTCCCCATAAGAAAAAAATCGAGTGGTGTTAGGTCAGGACTTCGAGCAGGCCACTGGAATGGTCCATATTGGCTAATCCAACTATCAGGAAATGTTTCGTTTAAAAACTCTCCGACGATGGCAGCAGAGTGGGTTGGTGCTCCTTCCTGTTGAAATATTATTGCTGCATTGCATCTCAAAACATCCACCTGCTTATGCTGGATCAAAATTCTCTCAATAAAAAATGGTCCTAAAATTTCAACCCACACGTTAACTTTATCACGATATTGAGTATGTGTTTCTTGGTGTTCTGTAGGGATTTTCTCTTGCCCAAACCTGTCTGTTTTGTTTGTTAACTTTACCATTTAATGTGGACGAATAATTTTTTCCATCCAGAATTCACAGAATTCCATTCTTGGAAAGTAATCACGAGGTAATAATTTCTGCTCATTTTTAATTTTGTACGACTTGAACTTTTCCATTTTCAAGGCTTTACAGCAGCTGGTTCTTGAAGTGTGAGATTTTTTTGCGAGAGAAGTAAGTGTGGTGGTATCTTCTTCTTTAACCGCTACACAGATATTAATAACACTCGAGTTTCTTTTCCTTTTTTTGTGTTCATGATTTAAACACAAGTTCAACACGTTCTTTAGTTGTCAAAACAGACATTTTAAAACAATTGTTCACAATAACGATAATATTTGACAGAACTTGACAATTATAAATTTTTGATCTGTCAAATTGTGTATCGGGTGTCCGTAAATGATTGAACCTGACAGCTACTGTCAAATTTTGGTTAAGTTTGTAACACTACATTTGATTTCGATCGCAAGAATTAACATTAGCGTCCCACGCGATAATTACTTTCAGCGTAATTATTAAAAATTATTTCTTAATATCAAACACAATATTCTTCCTTTTGGAAACGTTTATTGCTAATTAAAATTAGTTAAGAACATAATTATAAAAAATTATAGCTATAAAACCATTGCAATGACAAAAATACAAACCCAACGAAAATATAAACGCGCGACTATGGCTATTAGAGGAATAAACCAACTGACATTCTCAGGGTGGTAAACTTTAAGCACAGATATTGCATACATTTTGACAGACGTCAACTTCAAACATTTACGGACACGGTGCATGTCATTACCTTCCAGTTTGAAAAGTAAAATTGGTCAAATAAAACTGATTGTGGTTGTTCAAACAGTCACTCTGTCATAGTCTTATTGGTGATTTATTACGAAAAGAAGAAAGAATTTTAAAATTCGGTTATGGGGTGGGGTGGAGGGGAGATGTATGTCTTAATTTGTATTGAATTGAACCACTGGATCTCCAGTGGTACGCCCATGCCTTATTGAACTGTAGTATTGATTAATTAATTTAAAATTTTTTACATTGATGAAACGTTTGTGTTAGGACTTAAGAGCACAGACTGCAAATCAATAGTGAAGACTTCTACATTATCCTCCACTTTATCTTTAGAGTTTTCTGCCCTTGCCTCCTCCATTAGTGTTTGATGTAATGTGTATTCTTTTTCGGTAACATTATTGGTGGGGAATCCCAGGCAAAGGTCACATTCGTCTTTTTTTGGGCGAAATAGGGATAAATTCAAATTGATTTATTTTTCCAGATACTCTACTCGCTGTAGATTTACTTTACGTCTTGGATATTACCCTGGCTCTATTAACGAAGTACGCCAGTAACATGAGCTACCAACAAGCTAACATCTTCAACAGACCAATATGGATGCTGACCTTGGAAATTTTCTCCTTAGTACCGATAGAACATTTCGCCACCTATCGCAATTACCAGGAACGAGTGATATATTGCGTCCTGAAATTGAACAGGTGCATCAGGATCCTTAAAGTCGCATATTTCTTCAGGCGTTACCACAAATGCGTCAACGAATCGATCTACATGAGAATGCTGGAGATGTGCATGCACATGTTGACTATCGGCCTGACGACCTTCATGATATTCTGCAACATGTACTGCTACAGGACGGATTGCGAAGATTATTGCAATTTCAGCATGTTCTGGATGATATTCACCAAAGTCACTATATCCGGCATGAGTAATTATCCCGAGATCGAATGGTCGTGGCAAATTATCACGACAGTAACGATGCTGCTAGCGTTCTTCTTCGTAATGTTACTCACCATGTGTTCGTTAATCATCGAAGGTATCGAAGATATCTGCGACAGGCACAGGTTCAAAGAATACGTCGCTAACGAGATGATTAGATTGAAGGATTTCAATCTTCCCTCTTATTTAATCGATGAATTGCGCAGCACCGCCAAGCTAACTTGGGAGAAATGCGGCGGATTCAACGAGAACCAGAACTTCCTGCGCTTCAATCCGCTAGTGATGAACACCGAGATCCTATTGAGCATCAGTTGGAGCGTCTTCTCGCATTCGAGCCTGTTCAGGGACGAACCTTTGAAATACCTGCGATATCTAACGCCGATGGTCCGACATTGTTTCTGCATGCCCGGGGGAGTTCATCTTCAAGAAGAACGAGATCAAGAATAAGATGGTGTACGTGGTATCGGGAACGATACAATTACTATCGGAGGATGACGGTGAGTCGCCGATATTGTCGTTCTGCAACGGGACCTGCATCGGAGAATCCACCTTGATCTACCGTTACAAGTCGAAGAATCACGTTTGCTGCAAGACCTTCTGCGAACTGCACATCATCGAGGAGAAGGATTTCATGAAGGCGGCCACTTATTATCCGGAATTGTATCAACATTGCAAGGAGGTATAATGAGACAATTTCTTGTCGTTTAGGTTATATTAGTACAGGCTGGAGTATGGGTCATCCGAGGATGTTATTGACAATTGAAAGGAAGGTTAGGTCATCAGCCTAACGCAGCACTCTTCTCCACTTTTGTTTCGCATATTGTATCCACCAATTCGTTCCGATCCTTTTTATTTTGCGCTATTATCTTCAGGTCGTTCCAAGTCTTATTTATTCGGACGTGTTATGATTGAGATTGTTGATACTTCTTTTCCAGGTCATATAGGGGCGGCCTCTGCGTCTTTCTCCTGTAATACTATAGTCTAGACTTTGTTTCGTAATATCTGAATTATCTTTCTTAAGTGTGTGTCCTATCCATCTCCATTTCCTACGGTTAATTGGCACTACGATTGACTCTTTTTGGCTAATATTCGACAGTTCTGCGTTTGGGATGATGTTGGGTCAGTAGATTCCCATAATTGAAAACCAGGATTCTTCGCACGTCTCAATTTAGTTCTTGTTGTCGTGTCTTTCGATGCCCACAGTTTCCTCTCACCATGGTTTGTATATCTTTGTGACTGCTGCCTTTCTCTTCCATGACGCTTCCCAGATATGTGAAATCGTTTACTTTTCCAATGTGGGCATGACTTATTGTTATGTCAGTTTGGTTTTTTGTTATTTATAGTCATGATTTTGGTTTTGTCTGGGTTGATTGTTAAACCAAGTTCTTTATCTTCTTCGTTATTAGACGTATTATCTGAATCTCCATGTTAGTCCATTTTTGTTTTCCATGGTATTTTTTCCTTATCCAATCTATTGCTGTTAAGAAGAAGAGGGGGCACAGCACACAACCTCGTCTTACTTCGCATCTAATGTTGATCTTTTCTAATGACTATTCATTTTTACTCCATAGTCTTGGTGTAGCAATCTAATCATACGTATTATTTTATGGGGCACCTTGTATTCTTGTAGAATTTCCTAAAGCTTGTTTTTGGGTCTATTTTATCAAACGTCTTTCGATAGTCTATAAACATGAGGTGAGTTTGTTTTTGCCATATCTGGTTAACACATGACCGACTAGTTCTGAAACCAGCTCGGTTATTTCTAAGTGTTCTATGGATTGCAATTCTTATCCGATTTAATATAATTATCTTTCAATTCCTGAAATATTTCCACTTGTAGGTCAATAAAACAACAATTAATTATATTTTGATACATATTAAATGTCAATTTCTTCCACTGAAGAAGTCTTTTTAACGAAAACATAATATTACATGTTATGGAATAAATTGGTATTTAATTAATTGTTGCTTTATTGACCTATAAGTGGAAATATTTCAGGAATTGAAAGATAACTACATAATTGTTCTCCACTTTTCACACTTTGTTCTGTCTCCTTTTTTGGTATTGTAATGATATTACCCTCTTTCCATTCGTCTGGAATTGGTTCTTCTTTCTAAATTTTTTGTATTAAGCATGTTATGATTTTTACATTTGTATTTAAGCCGACTTTCATTTGTTCGTTGTGGATTTTGTCTGGTCCTGTGGCTTTGTTGTTTTTTAGACGTTTGATAATCCTTTCTATTTCTGTTATATCCATTTTCAGTTCTTCGTAAATAGTTTCTTTTTTTCTTATTGTTGATTGGTTTCGGTCCTTATCATGCAATTCTCCTATGTGTTCTGGTCCTTTCTCCATCTCTTCCTTCGCTTTTGCTCTCATAATCCTCATCTTGTCTTTTTCTTGTTTTGTTAAATCCTCATTTATGTAAATTTTATGAAGGTTGTGATGTCAATCTTTAGGTGTTGTTTTGTTATATTGGTGACTGCCTGTTTCTGTACAGTAGGATCTTCGGCATCCATGGTGAGGTTGCTTATTATTATATTATTCTTTCTCTTCCTTTTGTCTATTATTTCTATTGTGTTTTTCATTTCTTCCCATTCTTTTTTTATCTCTTGGTATTCTCTTCTTATTCTTTGATTTTGTTCTCTTAGTTGTTTATTTTCATCCTTTTCCATAATATTTTTTATTTCTTCCCATTCATCTTTTATTTCTTTATTTTATTTTCTTATTATTTGACTTTCTCGTTTTAGTTGATTTACTTTCGCTTCTTAATGTTTGATCCGTCTTCATTTCTTTTATCATGTCGATGAGTTGATCCAATTTGTTTTCCTCTGCCGTTTTATAGGGAGATCTGTGGGTTTTCTTGCTTTTGTTGAAAATTACATCTTCTTCTTCATCTGCTTTCCTTTCCTTTTCGTCAGTTGAGTATCCGTCTTCGCCGTCCATATGTGGCATTCTTATTTCTTAAGATATATGTACCATCTTTGGCAATTTAAATGCGATTTTTTTAACGAGGAATATTGAAGGTTTTGCTTTAGAGTGAATTTAATTACTCTAAAGAAGTTCATCAAAGCAGTACTTTCTTTTAGAGAAATTAAATTTGCTTCAAACTATAGCCTTTATTTAGTAAATGGAAATTCCTCGCTGAAAAATTCGCATTTAATTTGCCAAAGATGGTACATGCATAGATCGTTAGTAGGTATGGGGGCACCTTGGGCACCCCCCACCACTCTTACCTTTCGCCAGCTAGTGGGCTAATGGATATAAACAAGAAGCCGTTCTGTACCTGATAACTGTTCGATAAGATCAGGTACTGAACGACTTTCATCAGTTATGGAACAGCTTTTATCAGGTGCTAAACGGCTTTTATCAGGTATGGAACAGCTTTTATCAGGTACTGAACGGCTTCTTGTTTATATCCACTAGCCCACTAGCTGCCGGAAGGTAGGAGTGGTGGGGGGTGCCCAAGGTGCCCCCATACCTACTATCGTTTTGAACAAAAGAACCCGTTCACGTTCTCGTTCAGTGCGCTCAGCCGAAAGCATTGCTGTTTTATTTTTGTTATCGTAAAATCCCAATGTAGCCTTGTGACGTGCTCAGCGATAATTGATCTATTTCAATCACATTTTTTAACAGGTAATCCTTAAGCGTTACCGCAACAGCATGAAGCAGAAACAGCTATCCAAGTACGCGAAAACTATCTCGTTACTATCGACGAGAACCAAAGACACGTACACCATACTGTGGCTGAAGAATACCCTGCACAAATTGATGAGCAACGATAAAGAAGCGACGGCCAGGCACGAGATGCAAAATATCTACCTGCAACACGCAATAGACACCGGCATCTACCACAAATTATTATTCTGCGCCGATTACCTCGATCTCTTGGCGATTCAAGAGAGGCACGAAGTCGAAAAGGACACCGTCTTCGTCAAGACATCCTTCCCGTGCATCTTGCAGCCGAACTCCCTTATAGTTTACGTCAACGATATGTTCATTATAGCATCGACAATCATCGTCTCCTTCTTGTTACCTTACATGTGTTTCGTCCCCGAGGATATACCGGATCTTTCGTACACGATCGTCACGACGGTGACCTTTCAGAATCTCCTCGATATCTACGTGCAATTATCGACCGGTATCAATACGAGACACGGGATGATATCGAAGGTGACGTCGATTGCGGCTTTGAAATTAAGAGATGTCGCATTCTGGTGCGATATCATCTCTTGCATCCCCGTCGAGGTGTTCTCCGCCGTTTTCGTGCAGGACATGGATCACCAGAATAGGGCAAGGTTGCGCTTGAATCGTCTGACGAAACTGTACAGGATGTACACGTTCTTCCAGAAATGGGAGCAGAAATTGAACGTCAACACCGTTGTGGTACGTTACATCAAGTTCGGTTGGATACACCTGTATTGTATTTATTTCGTCTCGTGCATCTTCATGGGACACTATCCGGATAAGAGTATGACATCCGTTGTCTTCAGGGCCGTCCAATTTGTTACTACGGTCGGATTAATTGGTAAATTTGTGTTACGCGAAATCTTTCCGAATTTAAACATTATTGCTTGCAGATAAGGACTTGTACGGGGAACCGATATTATACCTCGGATTAGACTTGCTATTCTTCACCATCAAATTGATCATGTACAGCCAGATCGCGTCCGCGTTCGCCATGATGAACTATCGAAAGATGCAGAAGAAAATCACCTGCACCGACATCCTAGACAAGCTCAAGATACACAACATCAGCGAGAAGTACAACCAGAGAGCCGCCCGATTCTTATCGACACAAAACTTGTATAAAATCTTCGTTAAAGGTCGAGAGGGGTATTTCTACACGGCGGAGATGAATAAATATTTACAGGACGATATCAGGGAATTCCTGCTTTCGGACCTGTTGAGTTCGCACGTCTTCTTCCAATTGTTACCGAACGATTGCATCAAGGACGTTTGCTCCATCATGATTCCACTAACGTTACCGTCGAATGAGGTTATAATCTACGCCGGCGATATGTCGTCTAAAGTTTATATAGTTTGGTGCGGCAAGTTTACAACTTACGATGCTAACAGTGAACATATAAAGGTGATCAGGGGTGATAGGGTTGTGAATTTAGTGCCGGCTATTTTTAAATCGAGCGCTGCTTTGAGTTACGTTACGGTCACCGATTGCAGACTCATATATTTCGATATAAACGAGTTCAAACAGGTCCTCACTAAATATCCGAAATATTTAAATATATTCAACGCGACCGTAAGCAATTGCGGAGATATCGCTAACGATCTGAAGCAATACGCTAAAGAGCAAGCCATCACCGATCTAACCCCATTATTAAGAATCAGAGAGAAATCGTTCTATTTCTTCGGCTTCAATCAGAAGGTCGATTCTTTCGAAGAATTCGATTATTACCTTCCCTTCGATCACTTATACCCTTTCAGTTTCATCAGGACTTTGCTGATGAGGGTCACCATCATGCCCAACGGCTTGTTCATCAGGATATGGGAGTCGTTCAGGTGTGTTTTCGCCGTTTCTACATGCCTGTTAGTGTTTACGAGACCTGTGAATTCGCTATCGTTAGAATTCGTAATAGCGTTCTTAGATGTCACCGCATTCGCCGATATCTACGTCAGATTACACGTCTGTTACTACAACGAGAAGGGTTTGCTGGTGAAACATCCGCAGATGACGGCGTTGCATTATTTGACTAACGGATTCCTTATAGACTTCCTGGGAGCTTTCCCTTTTAGGTATATCCTTTCGAATGGTTCCAGTGCTAGCAGTACAGTTTTTATAATCCACATGAATTGTTTATTACAACTACACAGGTATAGTGATGATCACTGTATATAAATTTAATTTAATCTTATTCTTCCGCAGATACTTCCAATTCTTCTCAGAGTTAGCCGACAATTCAATCTCACTACCGTCCAAAGCCTTCACCATCATCTTCCTGCCAATATTTTTGATAGCTGTCAACTGCCTATCGACGATCTTCATAAGACTGCACTGCTACATCCATCCGGACGTGAGGTCCACAATCAATTATACCAAAGGCATCTACTGCAAGAACATTTCCATCCTGTCAGTTTCGCCGTTCACCAAACCGATTGATCCGTGGAGGGCCCACCTGTACGGCGCGTACATATTCGCCAGCCTATTGTCGACGACCGGCTGGCAAGGCTTCGTGATCGAGGATCCTATGTCCGAAGTGATAATGACGGTCTTCAGTTTCATCGGGTTATACGTCACCATATTGTTTACGGCTTACGTCGTCAATTTTCACGTTCTGCGATATGGGTCGATGTTAGAGTATCAGGATCAGATGCGGTTCTTGAAGAGGTTCATGAAGCGTGTTAAGGTAATACTCATTAAAAAAATAAGACTAATCTATAATACCGTTCACGTGCGATGCTTAACTACCAAACTCTGGCATATTTAATGTTTAAACTTGAGCGATTATCTGGACTTTAAACGCCGAATTTATTCATATTTAAAATCTAAACATCAAAGTCGCACAATATCTGATGTTTAAGTGTTAAAATTAGGAAAATTTAACATCGAAACGTCAAAATCTGACAATATCTGACGTTTAAGTGTCAAAATTTAACATCTAAACATCAAAATCTGACAATATTCCACGTTTCGAAGTGTCAAAATTAGTGTCAAAATCTGAAATATTGACCATCTAAACATCAAAATCTGACAATATTCCATTTAACAAAATTAGGGAAACGTCAAAATCTGACAATATCTGACGTTTAAGTGTTAAAATTTACCATCTAAACATCAAAATCTGACAATATTCCACGTTTAAGTGTCAAAATTAGGAAAATTTAACATGGAAACGTCAAAATCTGACATTATCTGATGTTTAAGTGTTAAAATTAGGAAAATTTAATTCCACGTTTAAGTGTCAAAATTAGGAAAATTTCCGTCATAACAAAACGTCAAAATCTGACGTTATCTGATGTTTAAGTGTTAAAATTAGGAAAATTTAACATGGAAACGTCAAAATCTGACAATATCTGACGTTTAAATGTTAAAATTTAACATCTAAACATCAAAATCTGACAATATTCCACGTTTAAGTGTCAAAATTAGGAAAATTTAACATGGAAACGTCAAAATCTGACAATATTTGACGTTTAAATATCGAAATTCGTAAAATTTAAAATTTCAAAAACATTGTTTAAATGTCAAAATTAGGAAAATTTCACATCGAAACGTCAAAATCTGACAATATCTAACGTTTAAGTGTCAAAATTCGTAAAATTTAACATTGAAAGGTCAAAATCTGACATTATCTGACGTTTAAATGTCAAAATTAGGAAAATTTAACATCGAAACGTCAAAATCTGACATTATCTGACGTTTAAATGTCAAAAATTAGAAAATTTAACATCGAAACGTCAAAATCTGACATTATCTGACGTTTAGTGTCAAAATTGCAAATTTAACGTTTCAAAATTTGACAATATCAGACATTAAGTGTTAAAATTAGCAAAATTTAACATCGAAACGTCAAAATCTGACATTATCTGATGTTTAAGTGTTAAAATTAGGAAAATTTAACATCGAAACGTCAAAATCTGACGTTATCTGATGTTTAAGTGTTAAAATTAGGAAGATTTAACATTGAAACGTCAAAATCTGACATTATCTGACGTTTAAATGTCAAAATTTAACATCGAAACGTCGAAATCTGAAAATGTTTTTAAAAAGGAAGATTTCATTGAAACGTCAAAATCTGACAATATCTGACGTTTAAATGTCAAAATTAGTAAAATTTAACATCGAAACGTCAAAATCTGACAATATCTGGCCTGTTCTCAGTCAATAAGAAATAACTGTCGCTGTTTAGAATTTTGTCCTTTTCAATTTTGAAATACAACGAAAAACTATCAAACGATCTATATGGAAATTTGAATTTTTGGACATTTTTTCTTACTTCTTTTGTTTACCAAATTCAAAAACCCTTTCGTCTGCATATTATTCCTTAAAAAGATTACTTTGTTCTACTTCTAGGTAAGCAAGAAGCTACGAAACTACGCCATCAACAACTGCGAAAAATACTGGGGTTACTGTCAGGGTCCACTCTTGAGTAATATCATCGAACCACTATTCAACACCTTAAAATTGGACATCCTATACGATTGTTACGGCATCAAAGCTTACCAGAATTCGATATTCGAACACAAGAACAAGAATTTCTACAGGAACATGTTGAATTTTGGCGTTACACGTTTCGTATTGAAGGACGAATACATTTACAGCGTTAACGATCTAATGCGATCGACCATCATTCTTTTGGACGGCGTCATAGACGTGATCGGCCCCGACGGTTTGCAAATCACCACCTTATACCCCGGCAGTCTATTGGGGAACTTAGAAGGGCATACTTTTCACAGAGCAGGGCAGACTTACATAGCTGCTACGCACACCGAATTGTTCACGATACCATCGTTGCAATTCTATAAATTGTTGACTTTTTATCCGGAAATGGAGGATGATTTTTATAGGTTGAAATCGGTTAATATCTCCTATATTAAGAGCGAGATCGAGAGCTATTATGTCGTAGATAGGAATAAGAGTAAAGCGGCCTCCACTTCGATATTCGAGCATATTTTTAATCCGCACAGCAGGGGTGTTCGGATTTTTGAAGTGATCATATTAATTGTACCGTGTTATTTAGGTTTGATCATCGATTTTTATCAATTGGGGGCTGGCGACACTTCACCTTACGTCTTAGCTTGCCAATATCTTTGCGATATATTATACGCCACCGATTATCTATTAAGGAATCGAATCGCCTACGAGGACGATAAAGGGGTGATGATCACGGATAAGCGCAAGATTAGTAAAAGGAATAACAAACAAAAATTGACGAACGCCTTATCTCTAATCAGTTTAGTTCCGCTAGAGGTCGTCTTCTTAGTTGTACCGAGCGACGTTAGAACTGTGCATTACACCTTCTTCAGGATCAATCGCGTTTTGAGGATAATATGGGTGGTCAATAAATACGGCCAATTGAAGAGGAGACTCAACGTGAATATGGTGACCGTCCGGACGTTTTCGATTATATTATGGGTCGCTTTGTATATAGCCGGTACGGCCGCTTTGATGAGTATCATCTCCTGTTCGACGTCTATGAATATGCATCCGGAGACGCCGTCTTGTACGGTACTGTTTAACGCGAACAGCAGGAATAAAACGGCGTTATATACGCGGTGGATCTATATAAGTACAAATTCGTTAACGTTGTGCTCCCAACACGTTTTTTATCCGGAAAACGCGGTGATCATAGCGTTATTTACTATTGTAATATTAGTCGGGTATCAACTCTACGCGACCGTCATCGGGGAAATGTTCGAGACATTCTTCGGCCGATATTTGTGCAAGTACATGTACCACTCGGTTATTAGACGCGTCAAATATTTCATGCGCGGCGCCGATTTGACGACTTCCCTGCAAGGACGCGTGTATTACTACATGAGCGCCCTCTGGCTCTACCACGACGGCATCTTAAATCCCGAATTGTTATCTCACCGACCGACATACTTAAGAGACGCTATCTTAAACGACGTTTTCTTCGAGAGGATGCGCGAACACCCCCTATTCAAACAGTGCCATCCGCATTGTTTAAGGCAGATCATACAGAAATTTAGATTTCGACCGTTCTTCGAAGGTGATTACATCCAATTGGAACATATTAGGGATGGGAGGATGTACATGTTGATCTACGGTAAGGTGGCGATACTGACGAACGTGGATAAGAACGTTCACGAACGCATCGCCGTCCTCGAAGGTGGGACACATTTCTTCGGTGTCCTAGCCGGGTTTTATCCGCGTACTGGACATCAGTACACGTACAGGTCGCTCGCTATTAACACTTACGTGGCTTATTTGGAACGGGATGATTGGATTTATATCTTGAAATTTTTCCCGGCGTCTAAGAAGTTGGTAAAGGAAGCTGCCAGGAATTATAAAGGTTATTAAGATTGTTTGAGTTTATTTTTAATATAGAATTGTTGAAATTAAATGGTTTTCTAGTTTGTCGTTTTAATTCTGCAATTAATCGTTATCCTCCCCCTTCCCTTCCCCCTCCACCCCGTTAATTTTGCTTATATTCTACATAGGCAATGTTTTGAATCAATAATTCATAGCTTTTTATTGTGAAAGTAGTACATTTCTTAGTGATATAAGATCTCAAAGATATGTTAATTAAAGACCAAAATACCAACAGGAATCAATAACAAACGAATCACAATCAAAAATCTGAAATGAAATATTGACATTTACATAATAATAATTTTTTTTTTTTAAATGAGGAAAAATGCCTTAACGCACCATCAGGGACGAGACCCGTCCCCGGTGTGTGGGGCTCGCACCCACTAAAAAATCCATCCCGGAACCGCTGGTCGCATTACTTCAGGATGGCACCTCGAAGTTAGCCTCGGTCGGCTGCCTCCATTGCTTGGGTCTCTCTCTTCTTCTCCTTCAGCACCTTGTCGACGAACGTGGCGATCTTCTGCCAGTGGTCGTACCCGGACAGCATCGTTTGCACGACGTTATCCGGCGTTAGTGGTCCTACTTCGTCTTGTAGAGCGTCTCTGTAGTCACTCCACCTCTCGCATTCGAATAATAATAATAATAATAATAATAATGATGATGTTCCAACCACTGGAAATATTGTGGAGGAAAATAATCCTCGGCCCATACCAGAGGTCACTTTAGCGAGGAAACGGTTCAAATAGACAAAGGAATTAAACGAATCTTTCGTGCAAAAATATTATACTAATATGTACCAAGCTAGGAACGGTGAGTGCTACAAAGAAAGACACACATAAAGTAGTTATAGCAGCAAATCCCTGCCTTAAGAAAAAAACATCCCACAACATCTCAGATCAAATTAGGTCAGTCCTTCATAACCAGCGAATATCAACAGAAAGTTTGGAATAAATATAAAATGATGTTCGAAGAGCGTTAGGAATGGAACAAACAACGTCAACAATAACACGTCTAGGAACTCAGTCAAATACGACAACAACAACAAGAGATGAGAAAGATGAACTCCTACAAAAAAGAGATGAAGTGAGTCAGTCCTACTTCAAACAATTAGTATTATACGACAACACAAACCCTCTAGCCAGACCATTTTTTCCAAAACCGAAAATGACACACAAGATAACATCAGTAATAAAACAATTAGATCGCTTCATTCAGATACTTACAGTTATCAGAAAATGCCACACTACAAGAACTACATGAAATGATATACGCAGGCAATGATAGTCCTAGAAATGCAAAAGTACAATAATGCAGGTAAACAAAACGCTGCTCAGAAACCTAAAGCAAGAAAGATAAACATACCATCCTGGGAACACCGATTCAACAAGCAAATAGCAGACCTCAGGTATGGTCTGCTAACAGCATACCAAGCTTAAAAATGAAACGGAAGAGTGACTCCATAATAAGTCATCTTCAAAGTGAGAAAAACCCTACGATTAAAGAGATCTTAGATTACCTAAAACAAAAACTTGCGGCAAAAAAGTACGACTCAAGAGATGCATTAAAATCAAGGAAAGGAGAGAACACAACAACCTATTCCAAACTAATGAAAGAGCACTGTATAAAATATTAAAAGATGAAGAAACAACGAACACTTCATCTAAAAATGAAACGCTGTCTACAGGGGACCGAATTGTGGTCTACAACACTAATACTGCGATCAACAAATGGGTCGAAGGAATCAAAAAGATCATACGCCCCATCAGAACGATGTGCAAGTCCCAGACGTTCCAAACGTGACGCAAGCAATAAGGAAAACCCTGAATTGGAAAGGGCCAGGACCAGATAAAACACAAAAGTTCTGGTACAAACAGTTTAGATCTACACATGCATCTATCGCTAGATGTTTTGGAGAAATCATAGAAGAACCAACAATACTACCATCGTTCATTGACGATGGCCTATAACATGTTTACCAACGCTATACAGGATGTCTCTAAAAGGTGCGGAAAAAATGCTACCACACATTTCTAAGGGCAAAATATCGCGATCTAACCCAACTTACCTCAGTCCAAAAGTGGATGTATCACTGCATTGAATTGCCACAAGAATACCACCTACATCCCAAAAGCAGTAAATGTGATTTTATTTTCGAATAAAAAGAGTGAACAAGAGAGTTACGAACAAAAACAGTTAATTAAATGCTTTCAACAAATGTTCAAAATGGCCTCCGTTTTCGTGTGTACAAAGATTAATACGTCGTCAAAAATTAAACTGAACTCTCTGGAGCATCTCCTCATCATTTCTCAAAGTGTCAATTCCAGTTTGAATACGTCCCCTTAATTCATCTTCAGAACGAACCCTCTCCCTCTGCCCTCCCCTCTATCCAAATATTGTGACAATATACCAATTATTACAGAAATTATTGATAAAAAACTAAAACCAAATTGAACTTTTGACACTCTATCACCGAAAGCATCCACTTTTGGACTGAGGTAAATTGGGTTAGATCGCCATATTTTGCCCTCAGAAATGTGTGGTAGCGTTTTCTTCGCGCCTTTTAGAGACACCCCGTATAAGATCCTTACGTCAATAATAGCAGAAAAAATCTATCCCTTCTTAGAAGAAAATAAGCTTCTCGACGAGGAACAGAAAGGCTGTTGTAAGAATTCCAGAGGATGTAAAGAACAACTCCTTATTGACTCAATCATAATGGAAGATGTCAAGAGAAACAAAAGATCACTACATGTCGTCTATATAGATTACCGGAAGGCCTTAGATAGCATTCCTCACTCATGGCTAATAGAAACTTTAAAAATACAGCAAATTGAGCCAGGTTTATACGGATTCTTGGAATAATCAATGAGCTGCTGGTAAACCAACCTCAAGCTTAAGATCAACAATGCCACAACAGAAATTGATAAAGTGTAGATCAACAGAGGTATATTCCAATGACACGCCCTTAGCGTTGTGGTTTTGCTTGGCGCTCAAATCCCTGACTATACGGCTTGATGCGATGAAAAGAGGTTACATGTTAAGTAGAAACGAAAGCCAAATATGCAGATGATCATAAGAGCCTGATAGCGCTTCTCAACTGTACCGACAATTTCAGTAAAGGCATCCGAATGAACTTTGGACTTGTAAAATGCCGAATGAATGCTATGGGAAAAGGGAAGTGGATACAAAGTGTGGACCTTAACGACAAAGACAACGAGGAAACAATCAAAGGGATGGACCGGGATGAATTCTATAAATATCAGGGATAGAATCGAGCATGAGGTATAGATCACAGAAGAATAAAAAACGAACTGACGAAGGAGTACTTCACAAGATTGCGAAGGCTGCTGAAAGCACAATTATCATCTAGAAACTTATCGAGGGCAACGTCAGCTTATGCCACCTCGGTGTTGATATACAGCTTTGGTGTGCTTAAATAGACAAACACCGAATTGTGCCGCATTGTGGGCCCATTAATTAATCTAAACGGGATATAAATTAGACTGAGACTGTCCCTTTTGAGACTCTCACGGACGTCAAACCTCTCTAGTCGATTGATAGACCCTCACGAGGGTATGTGGCGTCAGCGGAACTATGCCATTAGAGCGTCCATCCGGACAGAATCTGAGTGTCAAAACAAAGAGAGAGAATCTGACGGACACAAGAGCTGTAGAGGGACAACTCACACTAACGTACACCTCGTTGCATCAAAGGAAAATTTGAGTTCGAACTAGCGTTCATATTAATATTGAGACTGTCTCTTTTAAGACTCTCACGGACGTCAAATCTCTCTAATCGGTTGATAGACCCTCACGAAGGTATGTGGCGTCAGCGGAACTATGCCATTAGAGCACCCAACCGGACAAAATCCGAGTGTCAACACGAGGTTTTAGTATGCTTTCCTGATACTTTGTTAATTATTTTTATGTGACCTTCTGTTTATTTTGAGACTACTTTTGCAACTATTGCCCATGCGTCTAAACTTTTCCTCAAATTTCTAACCTGTTCAGATATTTTACGTGATCTGTTGATGAAGAACCGAAGCCAATAGACTAGAGCTTAATAAACAGAAGATTAGAATCGAACCGGAGCCATGCAAGAGACGAATTTGCTTTCGAATTAAATCGGAAATGAATTAAAATTGCAGCAATTACATCCTAAATTGAGCTTGTACGCACTACCGACGAAAGCGAATGCACAGACAAAGATAGATGTTTGTAGCTTTATGAATCATACTCTTGTATTTCACGTGCAATTAATTTTCTATTAAGTACGATGTAAAGGGAGCAAATATTAAATTAGGACGTTCTAATTTAAATATCGTATCTTTATTTGGTGGATAGAACAACTTCGCCACCCCGCACAACATAATTAAAACCATCGATGTATAGAAACAAGTTCGGAACGACACATTATTACTCGCACAAAAAAAATACAAGAGAGAACAGAAAGATTACGTCATCGGACAGCTGCACAAAAGGCTCAATAACCATCATTGTATCCGTGGACCGTAAGCAATAATAATGAGCTATTGTTACTGGGCGACGACGGGGTTGTAACACTGCTAGGTCATTATTTTTGCGCAAAAATAAGGTCAGTATACATGTGGGTTAACGCGTTCCCGATTTTTTTTTTTTAGGGTGGCACCCCACACCCGCTACATTTCTTACGGTCGCTAGGGACAATGACGTCAGACGAAATATGTACATATATATATGTATATATATATAAAGTATAGACCCTAAATTTTCAAGGGTGGCCGAGTTTATAATCCGTTCCTCTCTTCATACGTATAATACATAGAAATATAAGCGGGCAAACAGGGCAATCCATCATCGATAAATTCCTCTAATGCATGCCTTGTTTAAATTACCTAATTGCAAAGTTGGACGACTACGTTATTAGCTAAGTTAACGCTTAAACTGAATGTTGGCATCCATCTCTATCTTATACGGTCGACTCATTATATCTAATTTCGCTAGAAAGGGCGAACGCAGAAGCGAAGAGTTTCGACAAGCCAACTACAGTACAGTGACTTACAAAGATATACGGACACGACTAGATAGAGAAATACATTGTGTTCAATACTTTATTTCAAAGAGTCGCAGGGACTGTAGCGTTCCACAACAAATATTACGATGAGAGACCTCATGTTCATTTTAACCGTAAGCTGTTCTGTATCTTTACGAAAAAATACTACGAAAATTTTGAAAAAATATGTATTTAAATGCACATCATACATACAATCCTAACAATTTGTAACATTTTCTACAAAATATCACCTACAAAATCATCAACAGTCGGAACAGTTCTAATATGAACGCATTTTTTAACTTTCTGCAGCCATTAATTAATCCAAACGAGATATAAATTAGATTGAGACTGACCTCTTGAGACTCTCTCGGACGTCAAACATCTCTAATCGGTTGATAGACCTTCACGAGGGTATGTGGCGTCAGCGGAACTATGCCATTAGAGCACCCACCCGGACAGAATCCGAATGTCAACACAAAAAGAGAGAATCTGACGAATACAAGAGGTGTAGAGGTACAGCTCGCACTAAAGTATACCTCGTTGCATCGAAACAAAATTTGAATTTGAACTAGCGTTCATATCAGGTAGATCCTATTGTTAAATTGGTAAAAAAAATTTAGTAGAATCTATCGATTTGTCTGGAGTTAACTAACTTCATTGCAATGAGGCTAAAATCGATAGATTCTACTATTACATCTAAGAAAATAATTTAAAATTAGAATACATTAGCATAGGATGCTGACAATTTGTCGTAACCCTCGAATCTTTTGTAGAGATTCATCTATTGAAGCATCAACAGCAAGAACGTAGACGAAACAAACGTAGCTGTCATCCCCGACAGATCACCGTATGCAGCCAAAATATCTGGTCGTTTGCAAGACAGTAGTAGATATACAAAAAACGATTAATACCAAAAGAATCCAAAGCACCTCTATATAGATTAAAGCAAACATACCATTCCGACCAGTAGTCAACACGATGAAATCTTCTATAGGAACCGATCTGCTAAACCATCTACAGTAAGACAGAGATCTCCTTAAGTAGCTTAACACTTATCTGAAGACTTAGACCAACATTCAACGCAATACCCAAACCTTCTATCGGAAACGACCTACCAAACCATCAACAATAAGAGGAGTTCTAATATGAACGCTTGTTTTGGCATTCGACAGCGATTAATTAATCCAAACGGGATATAAATTAGATTGAGACTGTCCCTTTTGAGACTCTCACGGACGTCAAACCTCTCTAATCGTTTGATAGACCCTCACGAGGGTATGTGGCGTCAGCGGAACTATGCCATTAGAGCACCCACCCGGACAGAATCCGAGTGTCAACACAAAGAGAGAGAATCTGACTTTTAAAACTTTTAAAGAGAAAGAAGTTCGTTCTTAAAGGGGGCAATAGCTTAAAATTGATTTCGTTTATACAGGGTGTTTCGTTTATACAGCCTTTAAAATGCAAAAATGCATACGACAGGAATGTCGGTGGTTTTTTAGTTGCAATTAGTATACAATGCAATTTCGGTTTTCCCATAATATAAACTTTCTTCAACACATTCGACACGTTTATATTAAAAATCATATATGTACATGAGTAGCTAAATAATCAATCGGGAACGTTTTAATAATATTTGGGATACAGTTTGATGGTTCGGTTACTTTACCGAACAAGTGTGCTCCTTGAATTTTGAATCTTACAACACGCTCTTCAAATATTAAAACCTGATTTGGTGAGATTATTGTTTACACCACGACAACAGTTTTTGTGTCCCTTGTGTTGGCAGCTTATTTGTTTGTCATCGAAGTGGTTTGTGTTAGAGGCAGTTCTTGGAAGAAGAAGACAGAAAGATTTACTAACTAAAGTTTTTAATTTATTAAATTGTCTACTTCAAAGTAGGTATTACTATCTTCTTAAGATTAACAGGATCGATTTTATCCTCAAATATTTGAAATACGATTATACTTATTCCCTTAGTCTGAACAGACAAAGCCACCCTAAAAATAAATAACATTGAGTCGTCGTTTAATACCCCGGCTTAAACTTGCAATGTTATCGGATACCTCTTTGTAGGATATCACCCTCTTGACGATTGTAGTCATTACCCTAGTCACTGGGCCAGTGTGTCGTTCACTGACTGTATCACCATACCCAACTTACTGTACAACAATTGTATATAGCGACAATAATCACGTCGTATCCTTCGGAGACCATCATTGATTGCAGCATGTATTGATTTATAGGACATTCGGGAATTTCTTATATGTATCAGCAGCGAAGAGGGAGTTGTGGAGTCCCCTTTCGCTATAACCGCCAACAAACGGGTGAATGATTTAATGCTATAATGATTACGAGATATTTACATTTCAACTATACTATGTAGTACCTATGCATCTATACATAATATATGTGTGTGTGTGCTTTTGGTCTACGTCGCTGATGGAGCCAATATTGACTGTGCGCTCGTCGAGGACAGTCGAATTTCAAACGTCGAATCCGTCCCCGGGCACTGCCTTTTCTCACTACAAACCTACATAACCTTGATTGGATCCGAATGCAGATCAGTTTAATAAAGCGAGATTCCGAAACGTTAGATCGTCCGTCTCCTTCTTCGACTAAAAATCAATTTATTCTAGAACACCAGAATTATGTTGACATTGACGTTTAATATATGTCAAATAATATTATAAATATACATTGACAAAAATGTCCAAGAACAAATAATTGATTGTTTTGTAAAGGTTAAAATAGTTTATCTCTTTAAAGGTAACTTTGTTGGACGCTAATTCTTTTTTAATATCCTGGAAAGCACTTCTGTGGCGCTGCGACTATTGAGGACGGATTGAGTCTCGTGACTTAAGATTTGCTGGCACTGGACCAGGTCAGGACACCGTAAATTAGAATAGGTCGGGAAAACACCTTGTATATCAAGAACTTAATACTTAAGCTCAAGAGGGGGGAGGGAGGGAGCTTTTCCGGCATGAAGAGGAACCAGGACCTCACGCGCACAACGATTGAAAAATGTGGTCTTAACGTTTGCCTTTTGTCAAAGGTCAGACCGAGGTATTTCACGTTGGTTTCTTCCTCGTTGGAGGAGCATTACATTTCCTGGAGAATCTGATAGCTACACACTTATTAGCATTTATCGACCACTCGTAAACATCGTCTATAGATCTTTGGACACATCAAAAGCCCCAGAGCATCGTTTTTAGACGATATATGTACTCGTATATACAGGGTGAGTCGTGAGGAATCGACCAAACTCTATGATTGTATTCTACAGGTGAAAATAATGCAAAAAAAACCAAATGTTGTTATCCGATTTTTATTTGTTGTCGAGTTCTAGCGTAATAAAATAAAGAAAATTTCATGCATTAGAGTTCTATTGGTATTATGGTTCTTTATAATATATTTTCAAAAAATACCGTCATTCATTTCTAAACATTTTCTACATCGTCTGCCAAGGGCGTTGGTTGCGTTCCTGATTGCGTCAGGTTGACGTTTGATATTCGTAATCCGTTGAATTAGTGCATCACGAGTGTGCACTTTTACTTAGTACACTTCATTTTTTTAAGCAGTTCCATAAATAATAATCGAGTGACGTGAGATCTGCAGACCTAGGAGGCCAACCAATGTAACTACCGTGACCAATCCAACTCCCTGGAAACCTTTCATCCAAATATTGCTTCACCGCACGAGCATAATGTGCAAGGGCTCAATCTTACTAACTAGTAGAACATTTGGATGGATTCTAGACCATTGTGGCCCTCCCTCCGCTGGAGCTGTACGTAAAGGCGGAGGCTATGGCCGCGATCCTTAGACTGAAAGCCAATAAAGTGTGGTACCCCAATATTGGGATAGCAGGGCACACTGACACTACGGGTATGGTACTGGACGGGCCTTTGTTGCAGATGCCAACCACCAACAATGGAAAAGCTGAAAATCTCAATACCGAACAGAGAACAGCCACGGGGTGACTTCGTTTCCTCTGATAACAGGTTCACGGACGGATCCAAATCCCGTAAGGGCACAGGAGCCGGCATTTATGGTCTGAGCCCAAGACATAGGATATCTTTAAGCCTGGGAGAGCATGCAGCGGTCTTCCAGGCAGAAGTATTCGCTATTGCAGCCTGCGCAGAACTGATTGCAACGGGAGGCTACACGAAGAGAAAAATAAACATCCTCTTACTAGGTCAAAACTGGTTAAAATCTGTAAACAGCACCTCAATAAACTGGCACAAGACAATAAGGTATCTTTGATCTGGGTGCTCGGACATGAGGATATTAGAGGCAATATAATAGCCGATGAACTAGCCAAGGAGGGTTCTAGGAAATACTTCATAGGACCAGGACCCGTATGTGGAATCACGAGAGATTCTACTACAAGGGCGATTTGGTCTTGGTTAGATAAAGAAAGAGTAAGAAAATGGAGGTCGACTAAGGGTCAACTCCATATTAAAGCGCTAATAGGGACGGGGACGCCAAGTTCTCTGAAAGTCTAATTAGACACAATAAAAAACAAGTTAAGACCATCATTGGGTTGATAACTGGACACTGTCCCTTAAGGAAGCATCTACGCAACACGGGTCGCATGAGCGAACCCTGGTGCAGGAGATGCGAGTTACAGGAGGAAACAAGTTTACATGAAATCTGCACATGTGATGAATTGAAGGAACTCTCTGAGGCAGAAACGTTTCGGAAATGATTTACTGGAGCCTTCAAGGATACTCAAGTTTCCAGTGGGCAAGTTACTGGACTTTATAGAGGACAGTAAACTTCTCAACTGGAAATGAGGGCTTCAATAGGGATGGTACAAAGAGCACCCAGCTCAAGCACCTGGACTATAGGTGTCCAACCCTAACTGAATAGATAGATAGATAGACCGTTCTCCACGCCTCCTCCACACTAAAACTCTACTCTATCAGAATGATGTCGAGTGAATCTGAACTCGTTAGAGATGGTAAATGATTTGCAGCCTCCTACGCGATTTTGTGTTGCCTGGTCAACAGTGGGCATATTGTCCTTCTCTTAGTCCTTGAAAAAATAGAACATGCAGGTTTTGTTCCAAACAGAGAGCAGTTGACATTATAATAACTGATTATAATTAGAATTATTAAAAGTTAGTCAGTGTTGAAAAAATCTCTTCTACCTATGGATGATGATGAACAATGATAACACTTGATACTTCCTCCTGTCTTTACCTCCGATTAAAAAAGGTTGATATTTGTGGAACTTTATCTATGTATGCGTTTCCTGCAGTACCTAATATCGATTATTTCTTCTTATAGGTAAACAACTAAAGTTAAAGTCAAAGTTGACAAATTCATTCAACAAATTCTGCACAATTCCAAACTGTTTTAAACAAAATGATTCAAAGTTAATAATACTGCCTAGAATGTTACTGCAAGAATTAAGACAGTAGTTCTATAAGATTTTGTGTGTATTGTTGTTTTTGTAACAATCGTTTTTGTGGTACACATTTTTTTTTAATCCTGCGATGACTACACACTTAAAAATTGGTGTAGACAACAACGGTTATTCGCGTGTACTTCACGCTGTTATCTTTAATTAAACTAATGGAGTATATTGGATGTTTTCAGTAGCTTTTCGAAAGCCAGACAACAGAAAATCAGGGATTAACGTTTTATTCTATCGCAGCTACGCTTTTTTTTTTCGTGTTTGGTTGTTGTTAACGTTAGAAGGATTTGCCGCTTCATTCCATTCTAAAACGTAAACAAGATTCTGTTTACGCTATTCCCACCTTTAATTTCCTGTTTATCATTATAACAATAGATAGAATTAAATTCTTTTAAAACGAAAACGTTAAATATTAGAGTTTTTTTTTCTACGAGTTTTATTTCTTTGTAGTTCTGGAAACGCTGATTCGTTTAGGAAACTACAAAAGAACGAAGCTAGTAAAGAACAACAATCCCCCGCGTAGCGATTGTTATTCAACTCGAATACAACGCCTGAGGGGTGTGTGTTGGGTGATCACAGTTGGTCCTTTCTCTCGTTACACACGAGCTGCCTGTGGACTAAACTACGTAAGAGGCCAAGAACTCGCTGATTGCGAATTGCATCGTTCGTATAAAGTTTTACAAGATTTCACTCAAGGGCGTCAGTCGATATTCGTAGATTTGCTGCAATGCTACACAACACAATTTAAACTGAAAACACTGGTTGATTGGTTGCAAAAAACATAAATTTGAACACTCTGTATATAATATAATCCCCAATTCCTTTCTATATCGATTAATTATATGTATGCAAACGGGGGAGGAAGGAGGGAGGGGGGGGGGAGTTTTCTACGCGTATGACTCATTCCCATCTCTAGTGGAGCGATGCTGGTGCAAAAGACCGAGACACGTGACCTAACACGCGACTTTCGCATACTACGCATCCGGATTGATGGTGTAAAATCAAAGACTTCACGATGTGATATCTGCGACAAACGACGTCTAGATTTTATTTATCGTCGGTGCGCTTTGCCAGTCCGAACGACGTTCAACCGTTTCGGACGACCACGGCCTTCTTCAATTTTATTATTATCGGATGTATGGTTGAGTATGGTTGATGGCTTTCTAGTATGTAGAATAGGGGGTTAGTGTTTGAAATTTTGAAGTTAATGATCGGAATAGGGTTGCGTTTTATAAAAATAAAATTACCACCCCCCGTATAGATTTATTGCGTTTTTATAGTTGGTTAGCCTTATCAGGGTTTTCACTATTATCATAACGACTATAGCGATAAAGGAAGGCAATCTAGTTTATTGCGATGGACGTTGGTCCAATTATAGTTTACGGTGGATACTAGTTTTGAAAATATCTCCAAATTAGATCTCGAATATGATTGGATAGTTTAATTCAAGTATAAGAATGAGTCACCGCAATCGAGCTCATTTATTTTATAAATTAAACATATCTACCTACCTATAATTGTAGATAGTCTGTAGGGTGGCATTAGCTCTCTTTATTCTGTATTAGGTAGGTACGACTAAACGAATGCTGAATATTCCTAACCGTATTATCAGGGTCTATTAGGAAGAACTAGTTGACCCCACCCAAACTCTTCGAGTTTGGTCTAAGCTGACCCATCCCAAGTATTCGAATTTAGACTGAACTCTTCCGGCCCACCAATCAGCATTTCCACTAATGTTAACCCGCTCCACAACTTTTAAGCGTATTCAAGATAGCTAAGCAAATTCAGAAACCAGGGCCACCTCTAAAATTATTTATATATCAATAGCCAGGAGTGTACTGATAGATCATTTATATAACAGTAGCCCTGGGTGTAATAATATACACGAACACATACGCGTCATATGTGCTGCCATCTTATTTCTATTAATTCTATTAAGATAAATAGTGAAGTCATTATTTGAAGTATAGAACAATTACTAACAATTACTTAAAAAATTTGATTAGTTTATGTACACATACTTATATGATCATAATGTTATTTATTTAGCAGTAGCCATGGGTGTGATAATATGTACGGAACATGTGTACGTCGTATGTACTGCCATCTTGTTTGTAGTAACAAAAACGACGAAGTTATTTTTTGAAGTAGAGATAAAAGCGCCATATAATTATTGTAATTAAAAGTTGTAATACCGAGAATCTATTATTAGCTAACACAAATAAATCTTTGCTGTATTATTATAATTAATAATATTATCGTTAGTTTTGTATTTATAAATCAACTGCCAACTTCTACAGAACGCGTCTTATTATCAAGAAAAAGCAATTATAGCTTTCTCTACGAACTAATAATTCAAATACGTTCGTCCAAAATCTAATTTATAAATGTGGTTATTCTTGTATCTTAATTTTCTAAAAAATTAAAGGAATGATTTGTGAATAATTGTACATTATGCCATTTCTTCTGTACACGTTAACATTATTGAAAGGAATATATTATAGTATATTTTTCACCAAGGTATATATATATATATATATATACCTAGGTATATAATAGTATGTGAAAGATAGGGTGTGTATTTTTGAATAAAGACGGTAGTATAATAGGACTATTGACGATTGTTATATCTTCTTATGTATTGAAGATTGTTATTTCTGTAGTAGCAGCCGTAAGTTTGAGACGTATTTTATTAATTTCATTTTAAAATTGAGTTTTATACTTTTTGTGTAGATGGAGAACAAAAGAAATTACGACGGTGCGCTGGAGGAAGAGGCTGTTTTGGATTTAGAAATGTCAACGGCGGCGGGGGAGGTAGAGGAGGCTTTTTTAAATTTTATGGTAAAATTTTAATTAGACTTTTTTTGTGTTATTAGCAAGCTTAATATATTATCATCATCAATAATTAATAGATAAATCTAAATCCGGAAGGGAGTTTAATCGAGTATAAGTTTAAAATTTTGATATACTCCTCGGTTTTGAGTACCCCAAAAATTAATAATGATGAAAAAACGCATTCGTAAATTGTATGCGTGTAGGGAAGGACTTCTTTTGATAAGTAAATGATTTAATTTTATACCGTTTTGAAATGTCCCTTTAGTAGTAATAAGGAGGTATATTTAGTAAAAAGTAATTTTCGTGACGATTAGAGACAATATAAAATAAATAAAAGCTAGAGTGCTATAATAATGAAATTGTTAAATAGTAAATCAAATTTATTAAGGTTGAACTTATTTAACTACTATTTTATTTGACTTTTATAAGATAGTTTAATAAGAAGAATAAATATTTAGAATAACTATAGATAAATGTAAAATATATATTTTTTGGTTACAGAAAGAACGGACTTCAGCCGCAAATGTAGAGGTAAATTATTTATTAATTATACTTGTTTATTTAAAAAACTTGTGCGTATGTATTAATATACCCCATTTGTTTATTCAAACAGTGTCGCTTCGCTATTTCAATAACGGGCGCATTGAAATGAACGCCGCAAGAAGATGATGTCGAATAAAATGAACGCGGCCCTCTAATAAACGGCACATCATTCCTTTTTTTCTCTTTATGTAGTATGTATATACTTAACGATATTAGTTCAAATCTCCGATAACTGTTTTCGGTATTGAAATAAACGTCGCACCAATTGTAAATGCCGATGAGAAAAGTACCCTTAAATATTAAATGTTTAGGTGCCTATTAGAGACCAAAAACACAATTCGGTATAAGCATTATTTTTATTAATACTTCTTTTTTATTATAAACGAAGAAAGGGGCCGACGCCACCCCGCCAAAGATATATATTTGTATATATTTTCTCTTTTCATATAAAAATTTTAGTTGTAATCACAAATACAATTACACAGATTAACTAATTAAATAGTGAAACATAATATATCATCGACAATAACTGTATATTATTTTTTTCATATTTGTAAATAGTTTTTTTTTCAGGAAACTGTGGAAGTTGAAATGGATGCGACGAAGCAGGTAAACGGTTTGTTTTTTACTTTAAAATTGTTTATATAAATCAGTATTGGGTCGATGACGTTTTTATTGTAAATAAGATAAATGGTATTATTTTGATATAAATATGTTTTAAAATATATTTTTAACCCGCGTATTTTAAATAAATAGTTAAAACAATTCTTTTATGTTACAATAATATCCACATTCTTTTAAGTTTTTATCTTTATTAGGAAGACACGGTAAAAGGCAACGGGAAGGCGAAATGGAGAGGAAAAAAAAATATAATAGGAAGAGGTAGAGGTAGGGGCCGCGGAGGGGGAACCGCGCAAAAAAAGAAAAGAGGGGTTGGAGAGAAGGTAGATGATAAAAAAGAAAAGAGAAACAAAACTAAGGTACGTCAATCCTGAATTATATTTATTTGATAAGAACTGTACTTAGCACACCTTGTTTTTTTTTATCATTTTTCGTATGCAAATTAATAAATGTGTCTTTTCTTTCTTTAGAATAAGAAAAACTACATGCAACGATGGCAGAGTTGCTCGAATTGTACATTTAATATAATAATGTATAATAATAACTGATAAAAAATAAAATTTTATGTTTGTTCCATTTTCAACTGTGTGTTTTTCTTGTAGTTGTGATTTATAAATAGGTATAGGTAATAATAATAATAATTCTAATTCGTAATTAGCTACTTGAACATATAATAATAACATCTACTTATATAAGGAGCTCGGTTAATTGAAATATTATCTTTATTTATAAAGTATTATTTATTGTTTTTTCTGTTATGCAACATAAGTTGTATTCATGGGTAAACTTGGCAAATAACATCAACTCGTTTCTAATTTGTAAGTGGTATCGTTGGAGAGATATAACATATTTTAAATAGTACTGAACAAAAAAGGAAAAGCTTTGGTGTTTTTCGTAATGGTTTTCTTTGCTCGCGTATCGACCGTTAAGAGGGCGACTTATATATGTATTATTATCGAACTTACTAATAAGTGAACTGAAAGAGTATTAAAATAATTTGTAGCAAATTCAATGAGTATAATAAATTTATTCCAGTTTAGACCAGCATTTCTGTTGTGCTGCCATCTGTGTATCTATTAACATAAGAGGCGAAGTTATTTGGCCAGGCAGAGATAAATTACCCACGATCATTAAAAAATCGCAATTTGTTTTATCATACTGCTCGTATCAGTATTTTTAAATAAACAATCAATCATGATCTCGAAATGACAGAATAAAATAGAAGACTCTTTTTTGGATGAATTTGACATTTCAGATAACTGTAAAGTAAAGAGTAGTAAAACAATATATTTAATGGAGTACAATCGAGTGTACAACATGTATATCCCCTCGAATGAATAATATATTCTGACAGTAATAGTAGTTTAAATTTAATTTTCATATTGACAATACATTACTTATTAGACTTTATTCGGAGGATTCTCTAACGTGTAATAATATGATAACTTTTTATTATAAAATAAACTTAATCTCAATGTTATTGGAAGCGAAAATTAACTATTGGATTCCTGCTTGGTACCTTAGTACATTTTTCTTTTCATATGATTATATTCGCGGACAAAAAAAAGATCGTATATAAGACGACTCGATACATCGATCTCTGCATAACGGAACGATCGCCTTTACCGCGTAACCAGCAAGGATACGATATAAGGGTAGCGAAAATAGACATTAATATATAATCGGTATAATACACTGATATTGAAATAATTAAACTATTTTTAAATGTACCACGTCGAGAAATGTTAAATACTTATGGTCTACTTATATAGAAGAAACTCGCTGTGCGCGCTTTACATAGCGCATATATAGAAGAACATAAATTTGTTGAACGCGTTTATAATTGACATTTATTTACCTGAAGTTAACCTAAACGTTCTAACAAATGTAACAGTTCGTAATAAAAAATTTTTGAATATTTTTAATGGAATAAGATGAGATAGTACACTATGTAAAAGTGAGATTAATCTGTGGACGACGTAGTCACTATTAACTTGGCGAGTAAATGAATGACCGGTTGAATTTTACTGGTAACAGGTACTAATACACATATATTGAAAAGCAAAGCTATTTTTATCAAAATAAGTTTTAGGAAGTAGTGGGTGTTCTTCTATAATTTTATACTTACAATACCGGAAACATTTATAAGAATGATATGTATAAGTGACACAAAGAAAGATCATAATAATAGGTGACAGCGGTATGTAAAACACATAATCAACATGTTAAAATACCTCATTGAATAGGTATATTACGTTAATAATATATTGGAAATAAATGTATTCATATAATTTTACTTTTATAGGGTTACGATTCAATCATCTTTTGCTTATTTATACAATTCTAATAGAAAAAGAGATCAAAAAGGCACTCGCATGTAATTTGAATAGAAGCCATAGAAGATATAGTATTGTTTCAAGATTAATTTAATCTATCTACTATTGTATATGGAGTGTGTATACCCGATCTGTCAACATGTTTAACATAGAAAATATATTACGCTTAAAAGGCTTCCGTTGTTAATATAAAAAAGATGTGTTGCTATTGTTTATATTTATAGACAAATACATTAATTGTATCTTATTATGTACCTAATACATTAAAATGTTATGCGTAACACACATGGAAGATCCTATTCTCATACAGAAGTGTTCAAGCCTGTAGTAATTTATCGAAAACATCAAGATAGTTACGTTTGTGTACATGGACTTTAGACATTGGGGTGCATTAGGAAGAAATTATGTTTAAAGAAGATGTTTGTTAACCCTTAGCTATTAACAGAAAATACCTATTAAGAATTAGCCATAAGTAATCATCAGAAAGAGCAAACAAATCGTCATCTATTTACACTTGACGATACCTTGTTAATGTCACTATTGAAGTATGGTTTGCAATATTTCTTTCGTAGTTTCATGTAGTCACATCACCTCTTCATTATTGCAGGAGATATATAGACACATCGAAAAAAATCATAATTAGAGTAGGCTATGTGAATGGATTGTTACTTTACCCACTTTCACATAATGACATTTATTCCTTGACATTTAATTTGAGGTTATAAACTTTGGAATGGTTTGGTTACAATAAAATGTCAAATAATACATGTCATTATGTGGCAGTGGCTAAAGCAACGATCAAAAACATTTACATAGCCTACACCAATTATGTTTTTTTTCGATGGCACGTTTTGAATATACATCAACATGTGAAATTAATACTGTCAATTTGAACTATATACAGAGTCTTTCACGAAACCCGTTAGTTAGAAAGTTAGAATTTTGATAGTTTCGTTTGTGGTATAGGTTCTACTGTTTTAAAATATTTTCAACGAAATCTGACTTCTCGTTATACCGGAAGCAAATAGCAACTTTGTTATTTTAAATAGAATTTCATAATTATTTTCAATGCAATCGATTCTACGCATTATTTGCAAATATTTTGTATTAGGCGGGTTCCCTATCCCTAAATTTAACTGTTTCAAAGATATTTACAATTTTGCGTGATGTTTTACTATTGTACAATCTTAAAGAAAAAATAATATTGTAAAACCTTTTGAAGCGTAAGGCACCAAACTTATCCAAACGAACGTAAAGGGTCATAGATATTGAGAACTATCGTAACTTTTAACAAAATTTATACAGGGTGTGCAGAAATTAGCAAGCAATCCAGATATTTTCCAACATTAAATTTTTTTTTTCAAATGACACATAGTACTTACTTATTATAGCACTTAATTCAGCAAGAAATTCTACATCGATTCGTATTAAGGTCTTAAGTACCTATCTTTATTAGTTTTTTAATTATTAGAGATGGTTAGTTCAAACTGCGGAAAGTATACTGATATCTGTTATTTTTTCTCATGATTAGCTATGAAAGTAAAATATTTTAGTAAGAGCTGTCAAATGAGTGACAGTGTCGTTGCTTTTCATTTACACCAAATCTTACTTGGTTTCAATTAGCCACACATTAACGTCATTCCATTTTTTTCGTAAATAATGTATGTTATTATGAAAAGAGAAAGAGAAGAAACTATTCTTGTAATTTATATTCTGTATGTTTAGTGTATATGTTGTAGCATTGCATCAAGAACAACCATTTAATGAAAAATATTATTAATCACCTGTTACATACATACAATGAGATTTACTTTTAAAAGAATTGTTATATGTAGATTTTCTGTTATCCAATGATGTAAATTTCATCAATTAATTAAATGTATTCAAATTTACACGGGAGGGTGTAAATTTGGATACATTCAATTCAAATAATTGTTTTCTAAAAGTTTTTGTCTTCCTAAATTTTTATTATCATAACTTCACAAAATTCAACTCGTTTAATATTGTGTCCTGGCTGTAATTGTTCTAATAATTGAAATGAGTATGGTCGCATTTTGTGTCGTTTCAAAATTCGAAAAACGGAACTTTCTCACAGTCCGAGATCAAATGCGAGTGCAGCGATTGAACTTCTTGGAAATATATTTAAATAACGTAATACGTTCGTTTCATTCGCTACATTATTGATGACAGACTTGGTATATAGTCTTTTGATGACTTTAATAGTTCCATGATTTAAAAAGTTGATTTCAGTTCTTTAACTTTCACCACGATCATAAACGGTAAATTGTGGATATTTTTCATTAAATGCACGACATGTTCTTCCTGCTTTCCTATTAAGATATAAAATAAATGTACCATATCACTATTAATATAATTTTAATGATTCATTGTCATATTTCACGAACCAACGGGTCTACACCACAAATCACATTTGATTTGATCAGTAATAATATACACGCGTAACTGAAGAGAGTCGTCTACCAGCTGATTATTTTACAGCGGTGCCATATCTACATAATTCTATAAATCGTTTGCTTGATTTTATTTCAATATAATTTGAAAATTGGGCTTCATACACATATTTCTACAAATGTTTTACATCTACATATACAATTTTGTCTATTAATATTCAGTATTAACTTCACAATCTCTTTTCCCGTTACAGGTCGTTACCTTGATACAGGAATCGAGATTACACTATTAATTTTTAGATTTAATTACTGAAATTTGCTATGAGCATTCAAAATACGTCTACACATGTGTGTATGAAGCCCAATTTTAAAATACGTTTTAAATAAATTATAAAAACATTATATTATGAAAAAATTTAACTGTGGCAACATCGCCAACTGTCAAACGGTAGTCGGGCCTCGCTATTGTGTATGCAACCAACATAGCTGTACTGAACCTATTATTGCGATTATTCAAATTTCATGTATGAAGAAATAACAATATTTTATTCAACGACCTTCCTTATTGAATTAGATAAGCTAGTTTATTCAACTGCTTTAGTTTTGGCCTGTTTTTAATATTTAAAACAATATATGTAATGCAAAACCAATTATATAAATTTAATTCAATACAGAATTTGATTGAACAAAACATTATTTTTCTCCATAGTCTATTTAGTTCTTTTCCTCTTCCTCGAATATCTTTAAAGAATAATATAAGAAAATGTAAATTCAAAAGAAGATAACAAACAATTATAGTTCGTATAAAAAATATATCTATACATAATCAGTACTATAAGTGATACTCATGTGACCCGCGAAACTACTTAAACCCCTTGGATGTGTTAGCCGTATTATTATTGACCAATATGATTGACATACGGGTTAGTTAATAGATAATTTATATCATACCTGCTACTGTTAATAATATGAGAGATTTAGCTACAACAATACAACATTAATTGAGTTAATTAATCGAAAAATCACACCGTGATGAATAACTGTATTAATTTAGAAATGTCAGATTTGACATTATACATTAACAAACATAAATAAACTTAAATGCAATACTACTGTGATGTTTTGGTTGCATAACTCCTTCCCCATTGCACACGGACATCATACCAAGCTATACTGGTCTACACTATAAACTGTCACTCATTTAACAACTCTTACCGAAATATTTTATTTTCATAGCTAACCATGAGAAAAAATAACAGAAATCAGTATACTTTCCGCAATTAGAACCAATAATCTTTAATAACTCAAAAACTAATAAAGATAGGTATATGAGATCTTAATACCAATCAATATCAATTTTTTGCTGAATTAAGTGCTACAATGAAAAGTACTACGTGCCATTTGAAAACAAAATGTTAATGTTTGAAGATACCTGAATTGATTGCTAATTTCTGCACACCTTGTATAAATTTTGTTAAAAGTTATGCCAATTCTCAATACCTATGACCCTTTACTTTCTTTTGCAGAAGTTTGGTACCTTACGCTTCAAAAGGCTCAATATTAATTTTTCTTTAAGATGGTGCTATAGTAAAACATTATGCAAAATTGTAAAAATCTTTGAAACAGTTGAATTTAGGGATACGGAACCTTAATACAAAAAATTTGCAAATAATACGTAGAATCAATTGCATTGAAAATAATTATACCATTCTATTTAAAATTACATAGTTGCTATTTACTTCCGGTAAGTCAGATTTCGTTGAAACTATTTTAAAACAGTACATGGAACCTATACCACAAATGCAACTATCACAATTTCAGAATTGTACTAAGAGTAGATTTCCGTAAACTTGCTAACTGCCGGGTTTTGTGAGAGACTCTATATGTGTAAAAGTTGTGTTTGAGATGTTGTATGGTGACTATGTTATATTTATTAATATTCAAGTAGAGAAACACAATAATTTGTATAGACACTGTATTTTTCAAGTTCATTGTACATAATAATTTTATAAATATTTATGTAATATAATACGCAAAAATAAGAATACATTTTATTTAAATTTTCTTCGAGTATATAGTTTCTTTAATTCCACTTATTTAGGGTAAGTCTAAGAAAGTAATATGTCATCATCATCAATCCTTGATGAATATCCGGCGAGACGATGCTCGGTTGGTCGATTTTCGTCTTTCCGTAAAATCGCAGGAGGGAGCCCCGTTTACCTCAACGACACCACTTATTATATACTAATAATAGTTAACCCCACCCAAACTCTTCGAGTTTGGACCAAGCTGACCCATCCAAAGTATTCGAGTTTGGATCGAACTCTTCCGGCCCATCGACCAGCATTTCCGCTAATCTTAACCCGCTCCACAACTTTTAAGAGCATTCAACGTAGCTAAGCAAATTCAGAAACCAGCGTCACCTCCAAAATTATTTATATAACATTAGCCACGAGTGTACTAATATATCGTTTATATAACAATAGCCATAATTGTAATAATATACACGAACACGTACGCGTCATATGTGCTGCCATCTTATTTCTATTAATTCTATTAAGATAAATAGGGAAGTTATTATTCGAAGTAAAGAAAAATTACTAACGATTATTTTAAAAAATTTGAATTGTATATGTACACATACTTAAATGATCATAATATTATTTATATAGCAGTAGCTATGGGTATAATAAGTACACAAAACATGTGTGCGTCATATGTGCTGCCATCTTGTTTGTATTAACAAAAACAACGAAGTTATTTTTTGAAGTAGAGATAAAAGCCCCATACAATTGTAATTTTATGATGTAATACCGTGAACCTATTATTAGCTAACACTAATAAATCTTTGCTATATTCTTATTATAATTACTAATATTATAGTTAGTTTTGTAGTTATAAATCAGCTCCCGCTAAACGCGTCGTATTATCAAGAAGAGAGATAATAGCTTTCTCTACTAACTTAATAATTTAAGTATATTCGTCCAATTCGTTCTAGTTTATTAATATGCTTATTCTTTAATTTCCTAAAAAATTAAAACAATGATTTGTGAATAATTGTACGTTATATCATTTCTTCTGTACATATGTGTACATTACTTAAAATAATATATTATTGGATATTTTTCACCATATATATATAACAGCTATATATATATATACCTGTATAGTACAGTATGTAAAAGATAGGGTGAATATATTTTTGAATAAAGTAGGTAGAATAATAGGACTATTGACGATTGTTATATCGTCTTATCTATTGACGATTGTTATTTCTGTAGTAGCAACCGTAAGTGTGAGACGTATTTTATTAATTTTCTTTTAAAATTGAGTTTTATACTTTATATCTAGATGGAAAATAAGAAAAAAAGCACCAATCCCTTCGTGGAGGAGGAAGATCTCCTCGATTATGAGATGTCTAGCGCAGCGGAGGAAGTGGAGGAGGATTTTCTCAATTTTGTGGTAAAATTTTAAATAACATTATTTTTGTTGTTGTTAGCAAGCTGAAGATCATCATTAATAATTAATAGATAAATTTAAGTCCGGAACTGAGTTGCAGGGAGTTTAAACATTAAATTTTGATATACTCGTCGGTTTAGAGTACCCAAGAAATTAATATTGATGATAAAAGGCATACGTAAATTGTACTTATAGAAATGGACTTGTTTTAATATTTAAATTATTTAATTTGATACCGTTTTTAAATATCACTTTATAGGATATAAGGAGGTATTTTAAGTAAAAAATAATTTTTGTGACGATTAGAGACAATATAAAAGAAGTAATTACTAAGGTACTATAGTAATGTAATAATTGTAAAATTGTAAATGAAAAATTATTAAGGTCAAACTTATTAAAGTACTCTTTGATTTCACTTTTATAAGATAGTTTTATAAGATGACTAAATTTTTACATGAAGTATAGATAAAAAAAATGTATAATATATATTTTTTGGTTACAGAGAGAACAGGGTACATCAAGCGATAACGTAGAGGTAAGTTATTTATTGTTTATACAGTTTCAAATTTATTAAAAAAAATTTACATATATATTTGTATACGGCTTTTTATTCTATTAGTGCAGCTATTTCAATAACGACCGCATTGTAATGAACGCCGCAAGATCATGTCGAATAAAATGAACAGAACCCGCCTTTAATAGACTGCTCATCTTTCCTTTTATTATATTTATGTAATGAGTACAGTAAACGATATTAGTTCAAATCTCCACTATTTTTATTATTCACAATTGATATAAACGCCTTATCATCAATTTAAAATGCCGATGAGAAAAATACCGAAAAAAATCAAATATTTTTAGGCGCGTATAAGAGAAAAATTGCGGTATAAGGTAAATTGTAATTAATGCTTGTTTTTATTGCAGACGGAGAATGTGGCCGGTTCCTCCTCGCCGAAGGTATACAATATCTTTTGTATATATTTTCTCTTTTCTTGTAAAAATTTTAGCTGTAATCACAAACACAATGAAACAGATAAACTATTTAAATAGTTAAACACATTTAATCTAAAATAATTATATATAGACAATTAGAGAAGAAGTCGGTATAAGGCTAATTTTTATTAATGCTTCTTTTTATTTCAGACGGAGCATGTAGGCGAAAGTTCCGCTGGTTCCCCGCCGAAGGTATATGCTTTGTGTATATCTTCTCTTTTCATATAAAGATTGCAGTCATAATCACGAACACAATGAAACTGATTAACAAATTAAATATTTCATTGAAATTGTATATAATTTTTTAGATATTTGTAGGTAATGTATTTGTTCTTTTCAGGAAAATGCGGAAATACGAGTACAAAGGACGATGCAGGTAACAGCTTTTTTGTTGTTGTAAATAAGTATAGGATTGATGACGTTTTTATTGTAATAAGATGAATAGTATTATTTTGATATGAATAAGTTTTTAATTGTATTAGTAAGCCATGTATTTTAGATAAATACTTAAAACAATTCTTTTATATTACAAATGATATGTTGCAATGATAACCACAACCTTTAAAATTTTTTTCTTTATTAGGAATACACAGGAAGAGGAAGAGGTGGCGGGAAAGGGAGAGGAAGAAAAAATATTGGCAGAGGCAGGGATTGGGGTGACGCAAGCGAAGCATCTCAGAAAGAGGAAGAAAGATTGAACAAAGAAAAGGAGAATAAAACCAAAAACAATAATAATGTATGTCAGTCATGAATTATTATATGTATATATTTGTTAAGAACTGTAATTATCATACCTTATATATTATTTATCTTATTTTGCCTATGCACATTAATTAATGCGTACTTAAATTTTTTAGAATAAGAAAAAATACTGGAAGGGATGGAATAGTTGGGGTGGCTGGAGGGGCGGGCGAGGCGGTGGAGGAAAGAGTGGAAGTTCAACCCTTCCCGGCTTTACATGTACTAATTGCACCTTCACTATTAATTATTATAAAGAAAATTAAAAGAAATATATAGGTTTATTTCATTTTAAATTCTGTGTTTTTCTTATAGTAGGTGATTTAAACAAAATAGGTAATTGTAGTCATAATAATTCTAATTCATTATTTTCCACTTAAATTTATGAAAATATAATAACAATCTGTGTAACAGGGTCTGCCTTATTGAAATATCTTTCCATATTTATTGTTTTCTGTGTCATACAACATTAATGCTATTAATGGTAAAAGCAGACAAATTACATCAACTCGTTTCTAATTTCTATTTCTAAGTGATATAATTGGCGAAGTATAACATTTTAAAGAGTACAAAACAACTAAGAAAGATGTTGGTGTTTTTCGTAATAGTTTTCTTTTCTCGCTTATCAACCATTAACGGGGCGAGTTATGTATGTGACCAACGTTCGCAGACCAGCATTTCTGTTGTGCTGCCATCTATCTCTCTATTAACATAAGGAGCGAAGTTATTTGGCAATTTGGTGAGGTAGAGATAAATTACCTACAATCATTAAAAAATCACAACTTGTTTTATTATACTGCTCGTATCTGTATTTTCAAATAAACAATCAATCATGGTCTCGATATGACAGAATAAAATAGAAAACCCTTTTTTGGATGAATTTGACATTTCAGATAACTGTAAAGTAAAGAGTAGTAAAACAATATATTTAAGGGATATACAATGGATAGGTGTACAACATGTATACCCATATCCCTCGAATGAATAATATATTCTAACAGTAATAGTCGTTTAAATTTAATTTTCATATTAATAATACTTTAGACTTTATTCTAAGGATTCTCTAAGGTGTATATATATAATAACTTTTTATTAAAAAATAATCTTAATCTCAATGTTATTGGAAGCGAAAATTAACTATTGGATTCCTGCTTGGTACCTTAGTACATTTTTCTTTTCATATGAATATATTCGCGGACAAAAAAAGATCGTATGTAAGACGACTCGATACATCGATCTCTGCATAACGGAACGATCGCCTTTACCGCGTAACCAGCAAGGATACGATATAAGGGTAGCGAAAATAGACATTAATATATAATCAGTATAATACACTGATATTGAAATAATTAAACTATTTTTAAATGTACCACGTCGAGAAATGTTAAATACTTATGGTCTACTTATATAGAAGAAACTCGCTGTGCGCGCTTTACATAGCGCATATATAAAAGAACATAAATTTGTTGAACGCGTTTATAATTGACATTTATTTACTTGAAGTTAACCTAAACGTTCTGACAAATGTAACAGTTCGTAGTAAAAAATTTTTGAATATTTTTAATGGAATAACATGAGATAGTACACTATGTAAAAGTAAGATTAATCTGAGAACGACGTAGTCACTATTAACTTGGCGAGTAAATGAATGACCGGTTAAAATTTAGTGGTAACAGGTACTAATAAACATATATTGAAAAGCAAAGCTATTTTTATCAAAATAAGTTTTAGGTAGTAGTGGGTGTTCTTCTATAATTTTATACTTACAATACCAGAAACATTTATAAGAATGATATGTATAAGTGACACAAAGAAAGATCATAATAATAGGTGACAGCGGAATGTAAAACAGATAATCGACATGTTCAAACTATAACTTTAAAAGATTACCTCATTTAATAGGTATATTACGTTAATAATATATTGGATATAAATGTATTCACATAATTTTACTTTTATAGGGTTACGATTCAATCATCTTTTGCTTATTTATACAATTCTAATAGAAAAAGAGATCAAAAAGGCACTCGCATGTAATTTGAATAGAAGCGATAGAAGATATAGTATTGTTTCAAGATTAATTTAATCTATCTACTATTGTATATGGAGTGTGTATACCCGATCTGTCAACATGTTTAACATAGATAATATATTACGCTTAAAAGGCTTCCGTTGTTAATATAAAAGAGATGTGTTGCTGTTGTTTATATTTATAGACAAATACTGGATCTTATTATGTACCTAATAATACATTAAAATGTTATGCGTAACACACATGGAACATCCTATTCTCATACAGAAGTGTTCAAGCCCGTAGTAATTTATGGAAGACATCAAGATAGTTACGTTTTTGTGTTCATGGACTTTAGACATTGGGGTGCGTTAGAAAGAAATTATGTTTAAAAAGGATGTTTGTTAATCCTTAGCTATTAACAGAAAATACCTATTAAGAATTAGCCATAAGCAATCATCAGAGAGAACAAACAAATCATCATCTATGTACACTTGACGATACCTTGTTAATGTCATTATTGAATTGCAATATTTCTTTCGTAGTTTCGTGTAGTCACATCACCTCTGCATTATTGCAGGAGATATATTTGAATATAGATCAACGTGTGAAATTAATACTGTCAATTTGAACTATATACAGGGTCTTTCACAAAACCCGTTAGTTAGAAAGGTTACGGAATATAGTCTTAGAACAATTCTGAAATTTTGACAGTTTCGTTTGTGGTATAGGTTCTATTGTTTTAAAATATTTTCAACGAAATCTGACTTCTCGTTATACCGGAAGCAAATAGCAACTTTGTTATTTTAAATAGAATTTCATAATTATTTTCAATGCAATCGATTCTACGCATTATTTGCAAATATTTTGTATTAGGCGGGTTCCCTATCCCTAAATTTAACTGTTTCAAAGATATTTACAATTTTGCGTGATGATTTACTATTGTACAATCTTAAAGAAAAAATAATATTGTAAAACCTTTTGAAACGTAAGGCACCAAACTTATCCAAACGAAGGTAAAGGGTCATAGATATTGAGAACTGTCGTAACTTTTAACAAAATTTATACAGGGTGTGCAGAAATTAGCAAGCAATCCAGATATTTTCCAACATTATTTTTTTTTTTTCAAATGGCACATAGTACTTTTTATTGTAGCACTTAATTCAGCAAGAAATTCTACAGCGATTCGTATTAAGGTCTTATGTACCTCTCTTTATTAGTTTTTTAATTATTAGAGATGGTTAGTTCAAACTGCGGAAAGTATACCGATATCTGTTATTTTTTCTCATGATTAGCTATGAAAGTAAAATATTTCAGTAAAAGCTGTCAAATGAGTGACAGTCTTATTGCTTTTCATTTACACCAAATCTCACTTGGTTTCAATTAGCCACATTCTAACATCATTCCATTTTTTTCGTAAATAATGTATGTTATAAAAAGAAGAGAAGAAACTATTCATGTAATTTATATTCTGCATGTTTAGTGCATATGCTGTTGCGTTGCATCAAGAACAACTGTTTAATGAAAAATGTTATTAATATAAAACCTATCACCTGTCATATACCTACAATGAGATTTACTTTTAAAAGAATTGTTATATGTAGATTTTCTGTTGTCCAATGATGTAAATTTCATCAATTCCTCCTGTGTAAATTTGGATACATTCAATCCGAATAATTGTTTTCTAAAAGTTCTTGTCTTTCTGAATTTTTATTATCATAAATTCACAAAATTCAACTCGTTTAATATTGTGTCTTGGCTGTAATTGTTCTAATAACTGAAATGAGTATGGCCGCATTTTGTGTCGTTTCAAAATTCGAAAAACCCACCTTTCTCACAGTCCGAGATCAAATGCGTGTGCAGCGATTGAACTTCTTAGCAATATATTAAAATAACCTAATACGTTCGTTTCATTCGCTACATTATTGATGACAGACTTGGTATATGGTCTTTTGATGACTGTAATAGTTCCATGATTTAAAAAGTTTATTTCAGTTCTTTAAATTTCACCACGGTCATAAATTGTGGATATTTGTCATTAAATACACGACATGTTCTTGCTGCTATCCTGTTAGGATATAAAATAAATGTACCATATCACTGTTAAGTAGTATAATTTCGGTACCTAATCGTCATATTTTGCGAACCAACAGGTCCACACCACAAATCACACATTTGATTTGTGGTCTACACTATAAACTGTCACTCATTTGACAACTCTTACCGAAATATTTTATTTTCATAGCTAACCGTGAGACAAAACAACAGATATCAGTATACTTTCTGCAGTTGGAACCAATACTCTCTAATAACTCTAAAACTAAGAAGGATTGTTATATGAAACCTTACTACGAATCGATGTAGAATTTCTTGCAGACTTAAGTGCTACAATAAAAAGTAGTATGTGCCATTAAAAAAAAAAGGATTTTTAATGTTTGAAGATATCTGAATAGGTTGCTAATTTCTGTACACCTTGGATAAATTTTGTTAAAAGTTACGGCAGTTCTCAATATGTATGACCCTTTACTTTCTTTTGCAGAAGTTTGGTACCTTACGCTTCAACAGGCTTTACAATATTAAATTTTCTTTAAGATGGTGCGATAGTAAAATCATATGCAAAAAATCGTAAATATATAAACAGTTCAATTTAGAGATAGGGAACCCTAATACAAAATATTTGCAAATAATGCGTAGAATCGATTGCCTTGAATATAATTATACCATTATATTTAAAATATCAAAGTTACTATTTTCTTCCGGTATAACTGGAGGTCACATTTCATCGAAAATATTTTAAAACAGTTAAACCTATTCCACAAATGCATCTGTCAAAATTTCAGAATTGTACTAAGCGTAGCTTCCGTAAACTTTCTAACTAACGGGTTTCATGAGAGACCCTGCATATGTAGAAGTTGCGGTTAAGATGTTATATGGTGACTATGCTATATTTATAATATTCAAGTAGAAAAACACAATAATTTCTATATACACTGTATTTTTCAAGTTCATTGTACATAAAAAGAAATAATTTTGTAAATAGTTATGTGATATAATACGCAAAAATAAGAATACATTTTATTTAAATTTTCTTCGAGTATATAATTTCTTTAATTCCACTCATTTAGGGTAGGTCTAAGAGGGTAATATGTCATCATCAATCCTTCATAAATACCGTAGATATTGCTTTTAAGCAGAGAAATATTTATTTAATTTGCTTCATTACGCTATTATCTGAAACATAAGAAAGTTAGTAAGCAGGTTTCCGATCCACCTATAGGGTACTGCTTCCAGATCGTTAAGTTTTGGTATTTAAACATGGGACTTTTCGCCAAGAGCCAGCCATATTATATTGTGCATATTTCATGTTGCATTAATTTACATCATTTATTTATGATACGTAGATATCATAATATGTATATGGAAACTTTAAAAGCTTTCATCGCAATATTTTTTAAACAGTACCTACTGTATGGAAACAATTTGACCAAATACATGTTTATGCGTATTAAGACGTTTACATGTGTACTTATAAAGCATGTATCACACTTATTGTTGTGATTACCAGAATTTTTCTGATATCAACGTATGCTTGTACAATTCGTCTATTTTGCATTATGTTAGTATCGGTCTGAATCCAACAGTAGAAAACAAATTTTATTCGATTTAAAGAAGATGCCTTTAAGTAAGTCATCAGTAACCATAATTACGGTAGTAAGTGATATATACAGTGTCAATCAGTTACTTACTTAAACAGATTCAACAATAAATAATCTATCGTTAACGTTTGAATTTATTGAAATGTTTCCCTGGATCGACTTTATTTAATATCGTTTTTATTCAACTACTAAGATACTCCGCAGAACTTTATCTTGTAGTTTTAGGTTCATGAATACGAATTTAATTTGAAAATGGAGATTTTTTATGAACATCACCAAATATTGTTTAATTGTAAACAGCTGACTGTCACTGTTTGTATGTATGTACGTCTGTACTATCTATATTTATTAAGACAATACATAATATATTACTGTCCTCTCTCTAAAGAGGACAATAACATCTAGGGAAAAGTAATAATGTAATACTACCAGTTGAAGAGAGTTCCTTGATTAAGGAAAATTAGAAGGCGGACAACCTTCTCAAATCTTGCTTCGGCATCTGCAGATCTGATCGTTGACATTTCTCTAGTATACCTAATAACAGACTTACAATTTATAAAGATTTTACGATGTAACAGTTGCCAACTAAAAATTTGTTACTATTTAATTTTAATAGATGATAAAGAATGGTCTCATGTGCGGTATGTTTTTTTAAATCTCATACGTTGTATATAATTTTTTTTATAAAGGTGTTCTCGTTGATGTTTTAAATCTTCAATGCTACTAATTTTTTTTTTTGGTCTCGATAGTATCGAATAGTTATTATATTATAATATAAATAATGTATGTTTTATTTTAAGCTTTATTTTAGTCGTCACCTGTTACATCCATCATCTAAAAAGCTTTCAGCATATACATGTATATATATATTTGTTTATGTGTAACATTGAATGGAAACAATGTTTTTTTTAATAGTCATATTAAGACATCGCATGTGTGATTAAAATGTTTCTAATGGTTTTACTTTCTTTTTTATGTAAAACATTGTTGAAAAATAAAAAATATATACTTTATGCGATTTTTCTTTTATAATATTCTTCATATACTCACGATTGTTTCCGTTTGATCATTTACGTAGCATCCTTTGTATTTTTATAACACTTCCTCGTATACGATATTTTTAGTATACACACGATCGTCGGCTAACATTCTTCCATGCTGGTTCGTATCCCCAACATGTACGAATAATTGTCGCCGCGATCGTGCTCGTGAGAAGGCTACGTACAATTGTCCATGATCAAACACTACGTTCGGTAGATAGATACCGACCGAATCGTATGACTGTCCTTGACTTTTATTTATTGTTAAACAATAAGACAGTCTTACTGGAAACTGGCGTCTTTTCATTACAAACGGTAAATTCGACGTCTGATTCGTAGTGAAATCGATACGCGGAATAAATACTCGTTTGTTGGACAGTCGACCGTCGAATTGAATAATCTCAGCGTCGATATAAAGTTCGCCTAAACGATGCACCAGTAATCTTGTTCCGTTGCATAAGTTCGCTCTCACGTTTAAATTCCGCAATAGCATAATTATGCATCCCTCTTTGAGTTTCAAGGTGTGTTGAGGGAAACCGCTCGGTGTCAGAGAATTTAGAAATTCTATGGGATACAAATTCATATCCTCTTGATCGTCAGTGATAACGTCGTCGATGCTTAAATAAACCATCTCTGGATTATTAATATTATTTAAGATACGTCCGTTAATCAGATGACAATCTTCATTGAGTGGCGTCAAAATAGCTTTGTTGGGAACATCTCCTGCTTCTATATTGCCGAAAATGCTCGCTATTAAATCATCCAACGTGTCCGTAATACATTCCGGTGGAATTTGTATTAAATTCGGACGAAGATGATCTCGCAATGTCGGTAGGGTGTTATTCCCTAGGCGTTCCAGCCACATAACGAAATCTTGTTCGTCTGGCCGTACCCGCATATTCATTTGTAAACGGTAACAGTGGAATAAGTGCCACAAATGACTACTCTTGATGCTCGCCTGTACAACGGCGGCTCGATTTCCGTTTTGAATAATGGGTAAACATTGCTTAAAATCCCCGCCTATTATAATCACCTTACCTCCGAACGCACGATCGTTATTACATAGAAAACGCAAAGTTCTATCGACCAGTTCGAAAGTAAGTCGGTTAGTCATGCTAACTTCATCCCAGATCAAAAACCTGGCCTCTCTAATAAATCGAGCGTCTTCTGATTCTCGAGTTATACGCGAGGTAGAATTCTCGAAAACCGGGACTGGGAGTTGAAATCTTGAGTGTACGGTTCTGCCTTGTTTTAATAATGCCGCGGCAATCCCCGTACTGGCTATCGATATTACTTTAATTCCGGATGCAATTAAATGCGTTATGATGGAGTTGTAAAGGAAAGATTTCCCAACGCCACCAGATCCGGAAACATAAAATAATCGCCGTTGCTCGTTTTCGTTCTCGATAGCTCTAACGACCATATCGAAAATATTTCGTTGGTCTTCGTTCAATTGATTGACCATGACTTCGGCTTCTTGACGTTCTGCGTCTACGTCGATACGATCCTCCATCATGTTTACTTCGTCTTGAGGATCATCAATGCCGAAATCTGACAATCTTCGACCGTTCACTCGTAAAATGAATTGTATTTGCTGTAGTGCGGCAATCTCAGCGTCATTTTCATTCAAGTGACGACGTCGAACGAAATCTTCCGTCAAGTGTTGTCGGAATTGCAGCCACAATGCGGGTGCGTCATTGACAATTCCGAACACTAAGATGAATGCGAACATTTGTCGCAACTGTTTAGGCATGTCCCTTACGCATGCTTCTGTCAAACTGCGTATCCATTCTCTATCCTCCGCAAGAAGGTTGCGCGCTTGACACGCTTCTCGGAAGGTGTCGTAGACAATATTGTCGAACGTTCTAAGGTCTACGAAGGACGTAGCTCCTCGAACATGTAATAACAACATTCTTAGATAGTATAGTTCCCCGTTACGTAAGGATACGTTTACTAATCGAGGTACGATTGGTTTAATGACTCTTCGCCTTCTATGCCATTGGCCATTCCTCCACACGTAGTGATATGGAAACTCGGTGTATAACCATTGGCGGGCGAATTCGTCTTCTCTATTCACGTTGAACCAGGACAATAGTTGGGTGCGTGCGTCGTTATCCGCTACTACTTGTTCCTCGCCATCTCGAAATAATACCTGTTGTCGGCCAGGTAGATGGAGTTGAAGACGTTCAACGTGATGCGAATTACCATGAAAGTCGAATTGCAAAATATGCCAACTACTTTCTGGTGGTGTCAGATAACGTCCGTTCAAATACGATCTGATTTCGTCGTATCTCATTTCTCGATCGTTATCATTTTCGTTCATCTCGTGCAAAGGTCGTTGAATGATCTCTACTGTTATCTGATCTGCATTTTTAAAGAAATATTTGTACAAATATTTCACCGTTGCAATGTTGAAACACGCTTCTACGTTAATATGCGTTCGGTATTTTAACAACAGGTACGGATTGTACGGGACGACAAAAGAATTATCGACCTCGTATCGTGCGTTTCCACGACGAACCTGTATCGTCCTACCATTTCTTCTACGACGATAATTTATTCTCCCTTCCCGAATTGCTGTCTCGTTATGCCAGTACTTCGGAAAGTTCTTCGAACATCTATCGTTCTCCATGCATACGCTGGCAGGATTGTGCGCTCCACATGGACCGTGTATCATGTGTTGCCCGACTAAATCGTATAACGCGCGCTCTGTGTCCGGGTCGGGTATTTCAGCACTGATCAATTGATCTACGCGAATTGCATCTCGCAGTCTGTCCTCATTCCTCAGCGTGATAAGTATATGAGCGTGAGGTAAACCGCGTTTTTGAAATTCAATCACGTAGATAAAGGCTATACAAACGCCCATTACGAATCTTTTGGTAAGATCCTTCAAGAGTTCATTTAATTTCATATTAAATACTCTACAAACCAATAACGGATGATTATTTACTTCATCTCCTCGGGGTATGTTATCGGTTATCTCTTGCCATTTGGGGTTACAGGTAAAGGTAATAAATAGACTGGGGTAACCAATCTTACTCACGACCGCCATTGAATTCTGAAACTTTTGCATCTGATGTCGGGGTGACATGAGATACGATGACGGGAGTATTATCATTCGGCCGATAGGAACATCCTCACGTTCTGCCCGATTATGTACATAATCAACCAAACCGTAATACTCAGCAGCTCGTAATCTATCTTGATTGTATCGAAGATAGTTTATACGATTTGCCTCGATTTTTATAAATGCCGCAACTATATATTTTTGAATTAATCGTCCGCCATTTCTAAATATATCGAAATAACCTTCTTCAAGGTGATCGCGAACAGCTAGACGATAACTATAATATTGGCATAACGTAACGCGTTGGCGACCCCTTCTACCGCGCTCGTTTCTCAGAGGAATATCCATATTCCAACCCTGATCGCCGTTGGGAAATAATAACGGATACACTAAGGGATCGGAATGTGAACTTTGATGGTCGATAGTTCGCAAACCTCCGTCTCTATCCGTCAGGAAAACTCTCATCCGCGGATTGGGCGGCATCTCCTCATGGAATTGCACAATGGCTGCGATTTCCGCTACCTCTGGGAGGTCATTCTCACGCATATTTACATTTCGTCGACGACCTACGAACTCTATGCATACGCGTGGAATTTGGAGTTCTCCGTTTATCGCTCTAATCCTTTGTTCATTGTATACTTGATGCAGGTGATGATATTGCCGAGCGTATGGGTTTACATCACGCAATTCATCCTCGATCAACCGAATCAAAGCCGGATCTACATTTATTTCTCTCACGTTATCAATTCTTTGTTGGACCGCTTCTTGGGGATCTAAATAATAAATCGGACCGAAATTTTGGCTATCCCGATTAACGTTTATATCACTGTAATGGTGATATATTTGACCCTGTATCGCATACACGAACGGTCCGTTACCAGGTATGTCTCGCAAATTGGCATGAACGCTGGCGAATTGAAAAGCGTTGTTGTATGCGATAATATTCCGTTTGAATTCTCTTGAAAACGGATGTTGTCCGGTAAAGAGACGCCTTAACTCTTGCGGGTGTTGTTGAAAGGGTGGCAAAACAACATCTCCTCCAGCGCAACATTTATTATACACACCTCGAGTATTTCTCTCTAATGCGAAAAATTTCGCTCGACAGTGCGGGCAAATTTCGTCGAATTGTCCGCAACTGTGAGGTTCGATATCCATCCTATTTGCTGCTATAAGATTTTGAATTCCGGGCCGATTAGGTATTATTGGAATATCGATAATATTTATATTGTTGGCCGGTTGCGATATATTTTCCAAAGGCGTATTAAAATTTATATTTGCAAAGATATCTACAAAATTATCATCTAACTCGTCTGTTACCTGATGATCATCAAAGACGCCAAGTTCATGTAACGGACACCTTTGAAAAGCAGGCCCTGCTTCGAAACATATACAGCCATCCGGTATATTTTGTTCGACAGGAGCAGCAACAGTAGTAGCATCAGGCAATTCTGTACCGTCACCTATTTCCACAACCTCGTGTCGAGCTGGGCCTGGTAGATCACATGTGCAGTCTGTTCGTTGCCGTTTTGGTGACGGTACAGCGCAAGTCTCGTCAGTGTCTAAATAAAAAACCTGTTTTAGTTTTTCGCATATATATTTCTATTATATATTATTTTAAATTGTTTAATTTAATGTTTTTTTTATCAAAAGATTGAAAGAATCAGGCAAAATATTTATCAAGGTATTCTGTTCAGTTTCATTCAGTCTACACTCCATTATATGTAATTATGGAACTCAAACCACTTACACCTTGTATATCCATCAAATATTATTTCCAACTGTTTAATTAATTTTTTTTTCAAAAGATTGAAAGAACTATTCATATTGGAAAATGATTGATATTTATTTAAAATGATTTCTCTACCTTTCTTTATTTATAACTTTTCTATTTTCATCATTAAAAGATGAAACAATAAAAAGCGAATAGCGCTTCGATGAAAAAACTACTCTTCAATCAACTCATGCAAACCGTAGGTGACAGGCAAATTATTTATCAAGGTATTCTCTTCAGTTGCATTCACTCTAAAGTGCATTATAATTATGGAACTCAAACCACTTACACCTTGTATATCTATTAAATATTATTTTCAACTGTTTAATTTAATTTTTGTTTTTCAAAAGATTGAAAGAACTGTTTATATTAAAAAAAAATTATTGATTAAAATTTTTTTTTATGTCCAAATAAAAAGCCTGTCCTAGTTATTCGCATATATTTCTGTTAAATTGTACATTATTACAATATATTATATTATTTTTTCAAAAGATTTAAAGAACTGTTCATATTGAAAAATGGTTGATGTTTTTTTTAAATAAATTCTCTACCTCTTTAGTTATTATTTTCCTATTTTTATTATTCACAAATGAAACAATAAAAAGGGAATGGCGCATCGATGGAATAATTACTATACAATCAATTCATTAAACTGTACAGTATTCAATATTATTGACTGAAATTTTTTGTCAAAATAAAAAGCCTATCTTAATTATTCGGATATACATACATATATCTATTAAATATTATATTCAACTGTTTAATTTAATTTTTTTTCAAAAGATTGAAAGTACTGTTCATATTTAAAATGGTTGATGTTTTTTTAAAATGAATTCTCTACCTCTCTTTTTTTATTACTTTTCTATTTTCATCATTCACAAATGAAACAATAAAAAGCGAATGGCACATCGATGAAATAACTACTCTTCAATCAATTCATTCAATTGTTCTATTTTATATAGTAATTTTTTTTTTAGTGTCCAAATAAAAATCCTGTCCTAGTTATTCGCATATATTTCTATTTAATATTACTTTCAACTGTTTAATTTATTTGTTTCTTTTTTTAAACAGTTAAAAAAACTATTCATATTGAAAAATGGTTAATGTTTTTTTTAAATGAACTCTCTACCTTCCCTTATTTATTACTTTTCTATTTTCATCATTAAAAAATGAAATAATTAAAAGCGAATGACGCATTGATGAAATATCTACTCTTCAATCAATTCATTCAACTGTTCAGTATTATTGACTGCAAATTTCTTTTTATGTACATCGTTTAAAATTGTTCGCCCTGTATATTGCAACGATTAATATACAACTAAAGTTACCTGGAATAGTTGTTACATTTTTTAATAATAATAATGTTTTTTGTATCTATTATAATAAAAGAGGAAGGAGCCTAAGAATGTTTCAATATTTAAATTTTAATTTCTCTCGAACCATTTAACCGATCTGAATATTTTAAAACTTATTTGATGGAGCATCGTACAGATTTTTATAGAACAAATTTGTTACAACTTTTTTTTTATAAGTATGTAATACAGAGAACTTTTTTGTGGTAATCACGCATTTTGCTTAATTAAATTTTTTTTTTAATAGAACGGTGCTATTTGTTATATAATACTATAAGCTACAGCTTCTCGATATCTCTATCCGTTCTCCATTTATCTACGCAAGAATATAGTAGAGATACAGCCGATCGCCACCCTTACTGAATCACCCATATTTATTTATTAATCGTCGTTTAAAATTGTTCACCCAGTATATTGCTATGAATAATATACAACTCTAATTGCTTAGAATAATTGTTACATTTTTTTTAAATAATAATAATTGTTAAGAATTAGTTAAAAAGTAGATTATGTATGTAAATTTTTATTATAGTATTTACCTGATGTAACGCAAGCCAACTGTGTTGCGGTAAAACTTGCGTTGGTATCACCAGAACACTGCACGGATTTCTTGCTCTGCTTTTTTCCCTTGACCCTCGTATGCTTTGGTCGTTTAGGCATCTAAAAAAAAATAATTTTTATTATCGATTATTAATTTTTTGACCAATTTAAATCAATTACACCGACAAATTATTATTATAAATATACAAATTGAATGTACAAAGAAACATCTAGTCATTAAAACAATTTTTTGCACATTTTCAGGTGATAGTCAAATTTTCTATTATTTCACTATTCATATCACAGTGTAATAATACAGCGATTACTTTTCTCCATACGTACGACAGTGTCTACGATTTGGAGTACTAATTCAGGAGATATTTCTAATATAAAATTATTTATACTCAACTTAATATACAGGGTGGGGCACCAAAATCGCCTCGGTTGATATACAAAAAATGGTAACACATAATTAAAATCTTTTTGTTGGAGAATCTCTAGATCCATTGGAGATACGTTCTAAAATTATTTTGAAATATACACGGTGTCCCAAAAGAAAGTTACATATCAAAATTGTCAAAATTTAAACGGTACACCATGTATATTATTGCATATTTCGATATCGCAGACTAAATAAAAGCAAGTTACTGTTATGTTCCCTATACCTAATAGGTTTAACAGTTTCTGAGATGTTTAACAATTTTTGAAAATGTAGATCGATATTTAGAATAAGGACCTGACGTACATATTTAAGTTACGTGTTTGAAGTTGTATTATTTCATTAACACTACCATTACTTCTAATGCTAAAATAAAGATGGTTTCTAAAAATTATACAGGTGGTTCAAATCTCACCTCTAACTGTGGGTACCATTAATGCTGAATAATTTGCTTGTTTTAAATTGAACCACCTGTATCTAAACATCGTCATTCGATTTTAATTTTATTTCTCTTTTAAATGTTATTAAAGTTCCTTATAACTATCTCTGTTAGTTTCTTTGTAAAAATCAATTTAGTGTTTTAAATGGCGATTATGTACTAAAAAAAATTTGGTTAAATCAAGGTAGCTTTGACATGATGACACTAATTTCAGATATTCATATTATCTAATTTGTTCTCGAAAAATAGGCAGTGGTGCACTGGACGTTGCTTTATAATTATTGGAAACAAAACAAAAATTAACCAATACATGTCTTATTACATACGAATTTTCATCATAAACTTAATACAAAAGAAAACAAAGAAACTAATTATTCAAATATCTTTCATTTTCTATACATAGATAAATTCTTGGTTGAAATGTTTTCATATTGTCATGTGTTATTTGCGGCCACTTAGTATGCAGTCGTATCGTGCGTAAATATTCTATGGTCGGTGAGATCGCTTAATCATCCCGTGTATATTTTTGAAGTATTGAAAATGACGGACTTTAATTTGAGTGATATTTGAATCATTACTTTCTTTGTTTTTTTTTGGTTTTTTTCTTTGTTTTCTTTTCTATTGAGTTTATGATAAATATTCGTATGTAATAAGACATATATTGGTTAATTTTTGTTTTGTTTCCAATAAATATAAAGCAACGTTCAGTGCACCACTGCTTACTTTTCGAGAACAAATTAGATAATATAAATATCTGAAATTATTATCATCATGTCAAAGCTACCTTGATTAAACCGAATTTTTAGTACATAATCGCCAATTAAAACACTAAATTGACTTTCACAAAGAAACTTCATATAAGAGATAGCTATAGGGTTCCTTGATAACATTTATTGAGCATTAATGGTACCCATAATTAGAGGTGAGATTTGAACCACCCTATATAATTTTTATCTTTATTTTAGCATTAGATGTAATGGTTGTGCTAATGAAATAATACAACTACAAACACATAACTTAAATACATACGCCAGGTACTCATTCTAAATATTGTTCTACATTTTCAAAAATTGTTCAGAAACTGTTCAACCTAGGCATAGGAAACATAACAGTAACTTGTCTTTATTTAATCTTACGACATCGAAATATGCAATAATATACATGGCGTTCCATTTAAACTTTGATAACTTTAATATGTAACTTTCTTTTGGAGACACCTGTATATTTCAAAATAATTTTAGAACGTGTCCCCAATGAACCTAGACATGCTCCAACAAAAAGATTTTAAATATGTATTACCGTTTTTCGTATATCAACCGAGGCAAACGTGATGCCCTACCCTGTATACATAATTATATGAAAAGACATACTTATAAATGTTTTCCTTATAACGAAGATGTACGACGTAATTCATTGTACAATATATAAAGCATTCGTTTTATTTATGTAAAGCCCATATTATGTGCACGTTTTTTTAATGAATGATATTTCAATGTTTATTTGGTAAAAATTAAATATATGAAAGAGTATGTTAAAAGTACTTACCGCTTATATCTATTAAAAACACACCCCTGCAAAAACAAAACCTAAACAGAAAATGCACTAATTACTCTGAAAAAGAATGAAATTAAAAGAACAGATGTATGAAATAAGTAAGAAGAAAATCAAATAACGCGAATTAAAAAGGAAATCAAAAGAACAGATGTATTAAATAAGCAAGAAACAGAAGAAATAACGCGAATAAAAACTATAAAAAAACCTATTTATCAATATAAGTATATCAGAAATATAACGTTGTACCACACCCGATGACGGCTAGATACATATACTATAATTATTTGCAAGCTATGCAAATTTGACATCTAAAGTGATGTTCTTATATGCGCTAGGCGTTACCGTGCCTTTTTAAGTATTTTAGGTTACATATAGTAAATAAGTATTCTCTTGATAATATAACATTTACAATAAATCTTGGATAAAATATTACATCTTCTATTCATAAATATATATTTCAATCGTATCATAGATTTTACAAAATAAAAGAACAAACGCGTTCAACAAAATTTAATATGTGATATACTCAGTATAGAGTTTAGTGAAATAAGCGCTTTATAATTGTAATTTCATGAAGTAATACTGAGAACAAATTATTAGCTAACAAATTAATCTTTACGGTATTATTATAATTACTAATGATATTGTTAGTTTATATGTATAGGTGAACTCGAGACTGCGGCTGAACGCGTCTATTATTAAGAGAAATAGGTTGCTCTAACAACTAATAATTTTAAAATATTCGCCCAATATCTAATTTTCTAATATTCTTATTCTTGCTCTTAATTTTCTAATGTTCTTTTAGGCTAATAATTTATTATTTAATTCCTTGTATGTACCTACATGTAATATGCACCAATTATGTGTACGTCAGATATGCCGCCATCTATTAACAAAGAGTTATTTCGTGAAGTTTGGTTATTGCTTTTGTTTTTGTGGAAAACTATTTATTTTAACGCCTACTTCATAATAAACTGTTTTAATCCCATTTACTTGTTCTATATACTGGGAAAATATTGGCAGTGAAACTCCTTACACACTGTATATTATCGTAATATCAATAGCAAATTATTTTCATCATGCGCTCGTGTGCACGCTACTGAGTTTGTCATTCAAGATGGCTTTAAAATAAAGAAAAGCAAAACAATGTTTTCAGTGGATTTAACGTTTATATCGTCATTAAATATATTTTTTTGTAATAAATAAAAGGTAAAAGGTAAAATGTAGTATTTCTTTATTTATTTTACGTAATGAAGTTATGAACGTTTAATATTCGTTCAAATTTTGACAGCAGACGTGCTAACGGAGACCGTCATCGTTTTATTATGAAGGCCGCAAAATTATTTGTGCTATATTAACGCTGGTATTTTGTACGTGGTAGGTACCTAATCAACGTACTTCAAGGTATTTATTATTTAAATATATTTTTTTGGAAATAAATTAAAGGTGTAATATATTTCTTTCATTATTTTACGAATGAGGTTTTGACGTTTCGCATTAGCTGTATTTTTTCAAGTTTTTTTTTATTTAATAATAACGGAATATATTATATATAGATGAAATGTGTATCTAATAGAATATTGACAAATGTGTTTATTATGACATATATTTCTATATATCTAGAAAGGCAGTATGTTTTAAGTTATTCCATAATTTTCAAATGGCCCGCCTGCCCTATTTGCCTTCTCGCAGTGTTCTAAATAGTTTAAAAGAAAAAATCACTAACGTCCTTGATTGGATACATTAAAAAGCTGTCGGATTACGTATTACAGTAACAAATACGTCCTTACGGGTAATTGTATAAGTGTTAAAGTATAAATATTAAATAAATCTCGTAATATTTAGAAGATAGCAAATTCCTTAGGGAATTCAATGTTTACCTGTCAAAGTCGTTGGGTGGACTTATTTTTTTTTTTTTTTTTTTTTTTTTTTGCTGAGGTAGCGGGACCGTATACTACTCGTCATGTTAAAGAGAAAACTTCATATGAACATATGACCTAAAGGTCTTAACTTTTGAGATACAGGGTGATAAAGTTTTCGAAAATAAATAGTTTTTTTATTAATTCCTGTAATACCACTTTAGATATTTTAATGAAACGTTGTATACGTGTAGTATGTATCAAGAGGCATTATTGAGTGTTCCCCATTTTTTTTTAATTCCACCAGTGGCGTTCGTACGGAATTTCAGCTACCTACTTTGACAGACGTTTAGGTCACACGTTCATATATAAGTTTATATAAGTTTCCTTTTAAAATACATCATAAAATCGTTCCCTAAAATATTGACATTCAATTTCCCTGAATGTATACAAATAAGACTTTTTAGCTCTTTCGAAAATATGTAGATATATACTTAGTATAATCTCGATAATACACTGACATACAGATAATTAAACTATTCTTACTTGTTTCATATTTTTAAATTACTTTTAGACATAGAGAGATGTTTGTAATGATTACTACTTGTGTTATTTATTGAACCACAAAATAAGAAACGATTTTTAGTATAAATAATAACGTTTTTCCAATCGGACTATTGTAAAAAATTGGAAATTCTTTAACGCATTTAATGATTCCTCGTGTTTTTTTAATTATTATTTCTTGTGTTTCGTCGCCGTTGAAATGAAGACTTCTTTATTTTATATATTATTCTTTTCAATCATTAATAAAAAAAAACAAAAAACGAAAGAAAAAAGCCATAGTACCCTCGTCGAGATTTGAACGCCGTACCTCTACCGCCGTGGGCCAGCGTCCGTTCCTCTACGCCACGGAAGCTCGTAAATTCTCAAATCGTATGGCGATATAGAAATGTGTAGTATCCGTTTTGACGTATTTTGGGGATGTTTTGCAAAAAATAACCGGTTTAGAAAGGCGTTGGAAGTTTGAAATTTTGGAAATCGTCATTATAAATACGGCCGGTTCGGCGGTCCCGTCTGGGAAAGCGTCGTCTTATTGGGCGTCGGCGCCCCGACGCTGTATTTTTTAGTTTTAATCGGAAAAAATTTTTTTTCCCCAAAATAACCAAGTACTCGTCGAGGAGAATATGTTCGGACATGAATAGTTTTGGCGTAGCGTTAACCGTTCGGGAGATATAAGCGCTCAAAGTTCGGTCAAACGCGAATTTTTAATTCGTATGCTAATCTTACAGGATTCGGACGTTGGCCTGCGGCGAAATCTAATAATTTTTATAGAAAAATCCTTTCCCCGTCGATCGGCACCCCCTTTTCGAGTTTAGTCCTTCCGTAAGGTCGCAGGAGGGATGCCCATTTACCCCTGCGACAGCTATTATTATAGTAAAGAGCGGAATATGGCCGACTTTGATTGAATAAAACCCGCTATACAGGCACTTTCCAAAATGAATGTCCATATTTCAGGGAACAATTTTTTTTTGTTTTTTTTGCTGGACGTAGCGGGATCGTATATTAGTCGTCATGATAAAAAGAAAACTTCATATGAACATATGACCTAAAGGTCTTAGCTTTTGAGATACAGGGTGATAAAGTTTTCGAAAATAAATAGTTTTTTTTTTTTTTTTGCTGAGGTAGCGGGACCGTATACTACTCGTCATGTTAAAGAGAAAACTTCATATGAACATATGACCTAAAGGTCTTAACTTTTGAGATACAGGGTGATAAAGTTTTCGAAAATAAATAGTTTTTTTATTAATTCCTGTAATACCACTTTAGATATTTTAATGAAACGTTGTATACGTGTAGTATGTATCAAGAGGCATTATTGAGTGTTCCCCATTTTTTTTTTAATTCCACCAGTGGCGTTCGTACGGAATTTCAGCTACCTACTTTGACAGACGTTTAGGTCACACGTTCATATATAAGTTTATATAAGTTTCCTTTTTTAAAATACATCATAAAATCGTTCCCTAAAATATTGACATTCAATTTCCCTGAATGTATACAAATAAGACTTTTTAGCTCTTTCGAAAATATGTAGATATATACTTAGTATAATCTCGATAATACACTGACATACAGATAATTAAACTATTCTTACTTGTTTCATATTTTTAAATTACTTTTAGACATAGAGAGATGTTTGTAATGATTACTACTTGTGTTATTTATTGAACCACAAAATAAGAAACGATTTTTAGTATAAATAATAACGTTTTTCCAATCGGACTATTGTAAAAAATTGGAAATTCTTTAACGCATTTAATGATTCCTCGTGTTTTTTTAATTATTATTTCTTGTGTTTCGTCGCCGTTGAAATGAAGACTTCTTTATTTTATATATTATTCTTTTCAATCATTAATAAAAAAAAACAAAAAACGAAAGAAAAAAGCCATAGTACCCCTCGTCGAGATTTGAACGCCGTACCTCTACCGCCGTGGGCCAGCGTCCGTTCCTCTACGCCACGGAAGCTCGTAAATTCTCAAATCGTATGGCGATATAGAAATGTGTAGTATCCGTTTTGACGTATTTTGGGGATGTTTTGCAAAAAATAACCGGTTTAGAAAGGCGTTGGAAGTTTGAAATTTTGGAAATCGTCATTATAAATACGGCCGGTTCGGCGGTCCCGTCTGGGAAAGCGTCGTCTTATTGGGCGTCGGCGCCCCGACGCTGTATTTTTTAGTTTTAATCGGAAAAAATTTTTTTCCCCAAAATAACCAAGTACTCGTCGAGGAGAATATGTTCGGACATGAATAGTTTTGGCGTAGCGTTAACCGTTCGGGAGATATAAGCGCTCAAAGTTCGGTCAAACGCGAATTTTTAATTCGTATGCTAATCTTACAGGATTCGGACGTTGGCCTGCGGCGAAATCTAATAATTTTTATAGAAAAATCCTTTCCCCGTCGATCGGCACCCCCCTTTTCGAGTTTAGTCCTTCCGTAAGGTCGCAGGAGGGATGCCCATTTACCCCTGCGACAGCTATTATTATAGTAAAGAGCGGAATATGGCCGACTTTGATTGAATAAAACCCGCTATACAGGCACTTTCCAAAATGAATGTCCATATTTCAGGGAACAATTTTTTTTTGTTTTTTTTGCTGGACGTAGCGGGATCGTATATTAGTCGTCATGATAAAAAGAAAACTTCATATGAACATATGACCTAAAGGTCTTAGCTTTTGAGATACAGGGTGATAAAGTTTTCGAAAATAAATAGTTTTTTTTTTTTGCTGAGGTAGCGGGACCGTATACTACTCGTCATGTTAAAGAGAAAACTTCATATGAACATATGACCTAAAGGTCTTAACTTTTGAGATACAGGGTGATAAAGTTTTCGAAAATAAATAGTTTTTTTATTAATTCCTGTAATACCACTTTAGATATTTTAATGAAACGTTGTATACGTGTAGTATGTATCAAGAGGCATTATTGAGTGTTCCCCATTTTTTTAATTCCACCAGTGGCGTTCGTACGGAATTTCAGCTACCTACTTTGACAGACGTTTAGGTCACACGTTCATATATAAGTTTATATAAGTTTCCTTTTTAAAATACATCATAAAATCGTTCCCTAAAATATTGACATTCAATTTCCCCTGAATGTATACAAATAAGACTTTTAGCTCTTTCGAAAATATGTAGATATATACTTAGTATAATCTCGATAATACACTGACATACAGATAATTAAACTATTCTTACTTGTTTCATATTTTTAAATTACTTTTAGACATAGAGAGATGTTTGTAATGATTACTACTTGTGTTATTTATTGAACCACAAAATAAGAAACGATTTTTAGTATAAATAATAACGTTTTTCCAATCGGACTATTGTAAAAAATTGGAAATTCTTTAACGCATTTAATGATTCCTCGTGTTTTTTTAATTATTATTTCTTGTGTTTCGTCGCCGTTGAAATGAAGACTTCTTTATTTTATATATTATTCTTTTCAATCATTAATAAAAAAAAACAAAAAACGAAAGAAAAAAGCCATAGTACCCCTCGTCGAGATTTGAACGCCGTACCTCTACCGCCGTGGGCCAGCGTCCGTTCCTCTACGCCACGGAAGCTCGTAAATTCTCAAATCGTATGGCGATATAGAAATGTGTAGTATCCGTTTTGACGTATTTTGGGGATGTTTTGCAAAAAATAACCGGTTTAGAAAGGCGTTGGAAGTTTGAAATTTTGGAAATCGTCATTATAAATACGGCCGGTTCGGCGGTCCCGTCTGGGAAAGCGTCGTCTTATTGGGCGTCGGCGCCCCGACGCTGTATTTTTTAGTTTTAATCGGAAAAATTTTTTTCCCCAAAATAACCAAGTACTCGTCGAGGAGAATATGTTCGGACATGAATAGTTTTGGCGTAGCGTTAACCGTTCGGGAGATATAAGCGCTCAAAGTTCGGTCAAACGCGAATTTTTAATTCGTATGCTAATCTTACAGGATTCGGACGTTGGCCTGCGGCGAAATCTAATAATTTTTATAGAAAAATCCTTTCCCCGTCGATCGGCACCCCCTTTTCGAGTTTAGTCCTTCCGTAAGGTCGCAGGAGGGATGCCCATTTACCCCCTGCGACAGCTATTATTATAGTAAAGAGCGGAATATGGCCGACTTTGATTGAATAAAACCCGCTATACAGGCACTTTCCAAAATGAATGTCCATATTTCAGGGAACAATTTTTTTTTGTTTTTTTTGCTGGACGTAGCGGGATCGTATATTAGTCGTCATGATAAAAAGAAAACTTCATATGAACATATGACCTAAAGGTCTTAGCTTTTGAGATATAGGGTGATAAAGTTTTCGAAAATAAATAGTTTTTTTTTTTTGCTGAGGTAGCGGGACCGTATACTACTCGTCATGTTAAAGAGAAAACTTCATATGAACATATGACCTAAAGGTCTTAACTTTTGAGATACAGGGTGATAAAGTTTTCGAAAATAAATAGTTTTTTTATTAATTCCTGTAATACCACTTTAGATATTTTAATGAAACGTTGTATACGTGTAGTATGTATCAAGAGGCATTATTGAGTGTTCCCCATTTTTTTTTAATTCCACCAGTGGCGTTCGTACGGAATTTCAGCTACCTACTTTGACAGACGTTTAGGTCACACGTTCATATATAAGTTTATATAAGTTTCCTTTTTTAAAATACATCATAAAATCGTTCCCTAAAATATTGACATTCAATTTCCCCTGAATGTATACAAATAAGACTTTTTAGCTCTTTCGAAAATATGTAGATATATACTTAGTATAATCTCGATAATACACTGACATACAGATAATTAAACTATTCTTACTTGTTTCATATTTTTAAATTACTTTTAGACATAGAGAGATGTTTGTAATGATTACTACTTGTGTTATTTATTGAACCACAAAATAAGAAACGATTTTTAGTATAAATAATAACGTTTTTCCAATCGGACTATTGTAAAAAATTGGAAATTCTTTAACGCATTTAATGATTCCTCGTGTTTTTTTAATTATTATTTCTTGTGTTTCGTCGCCGTTGAAATGAAGACTTCTTTATTTTATATATTATTCTTTTCAATCATTAATAAAAAAAAACAAAAAACGAAAGAAAAAAGCCATAGTACCCCTCGTCGAGATTTGAACGCCGTACCTCTACCGCCGTGGGCCAGCGTCCGTTCCTCTACGCCACGGAAGCTCGTAAATTCTCAAATCGTATGGCGATATAGAAATGTGTAGTATCCGTTTTGACGTATTTTGGGGATGTTTTGCAAAAAATAACCGGTTTAGAAAGGCGTTGGAAGTTTGAAATTTTGGAAATCGTCATTATAAATACGGCCGGTTCGGCGGTCCCGTCTGGGAAAGCGTCGTCTTATTGGGCGTCGGCGCCCCGACGCTGTATTTTTTAGTTTTAATCGGAAAAAATTTTTTTCCCCAAAATAACCAAGTACTCGTCGAGGAGAATATGTTCGGACATGAATAGTTTTGGCGTAGCGTTAACCGTTCGGGAGATATAAGCGCTCAAAGTTCGGTCAAACGCGAATTTTTAATTCGTATGCTAATCTTACAGGATTCGGACGTTGGCCTGCGGCGAAATCTAATAATTTTTATAGAAAAATCCTTTCCCCGTCGATCGGCACCCCTTTTCGAGTTTAGTCCTTCCGTAAGGTCGCAGGAGGGATGCCCATTTACCCCTGCGACAGCTATTATTATAGTAAAGAGCGGAATATGGCCGACTTTGATTGAATAAAACCCGCTATACAGGCACTTTCCAAAATGAATGTCCATATTTCAGGGAACAATTTTTTTTTGTTTTTTTTTGCTGGACGTAGCGGGATCGTATATTAGTCGTCATGATAAAAAGAAAACTTCATATGAACATATGACCTAAAGGTCTTAGCTTTTGAGATACAGGGTGATAAAGTTTTCGAAAATAAATAGTTTTTTTTTTTTGCTGAGGTAGCGGGACCGTATACTACTCGTCATGTTAAAGAGAAAACTTCATATGAACATATGACCTAAAGGTCTTAACTTTTTTGAGATACAGGGTGATAAAGTTTTCGAAAATAAATAGTTTTTTTATTAATTCCTGTAATACCACTTTAGATATTTTAATGAAACGTTGTATACGTGTAGTATGTATCAAGAGGCATTATTGAGTGTTCCCCATTTTTTTTTAATTCCACCAGTGGCGTTCGTACGGAATTTCAGCTACCTACTTTGACAGACGTTTAGGTCACACGTTCATATATAAGTTTATATAAGTTTCCTTTTTAAAATACATCATAAAATCGTTCCCTAAAATATTGACATTCAATTTCCCCTGAATGTATACAAATAAGACTTTTTAGCTCTTTCGAAAATATGTAGATATATACTTAGTATAATCTCGATAATACACTGACATACAGATAATTAAACTATTCTTACTTGTTTCATATTTTTAAATTACTTTTAGACATAGAGAGATGTTTGTAATGATTACTACTTGTGTTATTTATTGAACCACAAAATAAGAAACGATTTTTAGTATAAATAATAACGTTTTTCCAATCGGACTATTGTAAAAATTGGAAATTCTTTAACGCATTTAATGATTCCTCGTGTTTTTTAATTATTATTTCTTGTGTTTCGTCGCCGTTGAAATGAAGACTTCTTTATTTTATATATTATTCTTTTCAATCATTAATAAAAAAAAACAAAAAACGAAAGAAAAAGCCATAGTACCCCTCGTCGAGATTTGAACGCCGTACCTCTACCGCCGTGGGCCAGCGTCCGTTCCTCTACGCCACGGAAGCTCGTAAATTCTCAAATCGTATGGCGATATAGAAATGTGTAGTATCCGTTTTGACGTATTTTGGGGATGTTTTGCAAAAAATAACCGGTTTAGAAAGGCGTTGGAAGTTTGAAATTTTGGAAATCGTCATTATAAATACGGCCGGTTCGGCGGTCCCGTCTGGGAAAGCGTCGTCTTATTGGGCGTCGGCGCCCCGACGCTGTATTTTTTAGTTTTAATCGGAAAAAATTTTTTTCCCCAAAATAACCAAGTACTCGTCGAGGAGAATATGTTCGGACATGAATAGTTTTGGCGTAGCGTTAACCGTTCGGGAGATATAAGCGCTCAAAGTTCGGTCAAACGCGAATTTTTAATTCGTATGCTAATCTTACAGGATTCGGACGTTGGCCTGCGGCGAAATCTAATAATTTTTATAGAAAAATCCTTTCCCCGTCGATCGGCACCCCCTTTTCGAGTTTAGTCCTTCCGTAAGGTCGCAGGAGGGATGCCCATTTACCCCTGCGACAGCTATTATTATAGTAAAGAGCGGAATATGGCCGACTTTGATTGAATAAAACCCGCTATACAGGCACTTTCCAAAATGAATGTCCATATTTCAGGGAACAATTTTTTTTTGTTTTTTTGCTGGACGTAGCGGGATCGTATATTAGTCGTCATGATAAAAAGAAAACTTCATATGAACATATGACCTAAAGGTCTTAGCTTTTGAGATATAGGGTGATAAAGTTTTCGAAAATAAATAGTTTTTTTTTTTTTGCTGAGGTAGCGGGACCGTATACTACTCGTCATGTTAAAGAGAAAACTTCATATGAACATATGACCTAAAGGTCTTAACTTTTGAGATACAGGGTGATAAAGTTTTCGAAAATAAATAGTTTTTTTATTAATTCCTGTAATACCACTTTAGATATTTTAATGAAACGTTGTATACGTGTAGTATGTATCAAGAGGCATTATTGAGTGTTCCCCATTTTTTTTAATTCCACCAGTGGCGTTCGTACGGAATTTCAGCTACCTACTTTGACAGACGTTTAGGTCACACGTTCATATATAAGTTTATATAAGTTTCCTTTTAAAATACATCATAAAATCGTTCCCTAAAATATTGACATTCAATTTCCCCTGAATGTATACAAATAAGACTTTTTAGCTCTTTCGAAAATATGTAGATATATACTTAGTATAATCTCGATAATACACTGACATACAGATAATTAAACTATTCTTACTTGTTTCATATTTTTAAATTACTTTTAGACATAGAGAGATGTTTGTAATGATTACTACTTGTGTTATTTATTGAACCACAAAATAAGAAACGATTTTTAGTATAAATAATAACGTTTTTCCAATCGGACTATTGTAAAAAATTGGAAATTCTTTAACGCATTTAATGATTCCTCGTGTTTTTTTTAATTATTATTTCTTGTGTTTCGTCGCCGTTGAAATGAAGACTTCTTTATTTTATATATTATTCTTTTCAATCATTAATAAAAAAAAACAAAAAACGAAAGAAAAAAGCCATAGTACCCCTCGTCGAGATTTGAACGCCGTACCTCTACCGCCGTGGGCCAGCGTCCGTTCCTCTACGCCACGGAAGCTCGTAAATTCTCAAATCGTATGGCGATATAGAAATGTGTAGTATCCGTTTTGACGTATTTTGGGGATGTTTTGCAAAAAATAACCGGTTTAGAAAGGCGTTGGAAGTTTGAAATTTTGGAAATCGTCATTATAAATACGGCCGGTTCGGCGGTCCCGTCTGGGAAAGCGTCGTCTTATTGGGCGTCGGCGCCCCGACGCTGTATTTTTTAGTTTTAATCGGAAAAAATTTTTTTTTCCCCAAAATAACCAAGTACTCGTCGAGGAGAATATGTTCGGACATGAATAGTTTTGGCGTAGCGTTAACCGTTCGGGAGATATAAGCGCTCAAAGTTCGGTCAAACGCGAATTTTTAATTCGTATGCTAATCTTACAGGATTCGGACGTTGGCCTGCGGCGAAATCTAATAATTTTTATAGAAAAATCCTTTCCCCGTCGATCGGCACCCCCCTTTTCGAGTTTAGTCCTTCCGTAAGGTCGCAGGAGGGATGCCCATTTACCCCTGCGACAGCTATTATTATAGTAAAGAGCGGAATATGGCCGACTTTGATTGAATAAAAACCCGCTATACAGGCACTTTCCAAAATGAATGTCCATATTTCAGGGAACAATTTTTTTGTTTTTTTTGCTGGACGTAGCGGGATCGTATATTAGTCGTCATGATAAAAAGAAAACTTCATATGAACATATGACCTAAAGGTCTTAGCTTTTGAGATACAGGGTGATAAAGTTTTCGAAAATAAATAGTTTTTTTTTTTGCTGAGGTAGCGGGACCGTATACTACTCGTCATGTTAAAGAGAAAACTTCATATGAACATATGACCTAAAGGTCTTAACTTTTGAGATACAGGGTGATAAAGTTTTCGAAAATAAATAGTTTTTTTATTAATTCCTGTAATACCACTTTAGATATTTTAATGAAACGTTGTATACGTGTAGTATGTATCAAGAGGCATTATTGGAGTGTTCCCCATTTTTTTAATTCCACCAGTGGCGTTCGTACGGAATTTCAGCTACCTACTTTGACAGACGTTTAGGTCACACGTTCATATATAAGTTTATATAAGTTTCCTTTTTAAAATACATCATAAAATCGTTCCCTAAAATATTGACATTCAATTTCCCCTGAATGTATACAAATAAGACTTTTTTAGCTCTTTCGAAAATATGTAGATATATACTTAGTATAATCTCGATAATACACTGACATACAGATAATTAAACTATTCTTACTTGTTTCATATTTTTAAATTACTTTTAGACATAGAGAGATGTTTGTAATGATTACTACTTGTGTTATTTATTGAACCACAAAATAAGAAACGATTTTTAGTATAAATAATAACGTTTTTCCAATCGGACTATTGTAAAAAATTGGAAATTCTTTAACGCATTTAATGATTCCTCGTGTTTTTTTAATTATTATTTCTTGTGTTTCGTCGCCGTTGAAATGAAGACTTCTTTATTTTATATATTATTCTTTTCAATCATTAATAAAAAAAAACAAAAAACGAAAGAAAAAAGCCATAGTACCCCTCGTCGAGATTTGAACGCCGTACCTCTACCGCCGTGGGCCAGCGTCCGTTCCTCTACGCCACGGAAGCTCGTAAATTCTCAAATCGTATGGCGATATAGAAATGTGTAGTATCCGTTTTGACGTATTTTGGGGATGTTTTGCAAAAAATAACCGGTTTAGAAAGGCGTTGGAAGTTTGAAATTTTGGAAATCGTCATTATAAATACGGCCGGTTCGGCGGTCCCGTCTGGGAAAGCGTCGTCTTATTGGGCGTCGGCGCCCCGACGCTGTATTTTTTAGTTTTAATCGGAAAAAATTTTTTTTCCCCAAAATAACCAAGTACTCGTCGAGGAGAATATGTTCGGACATGAATAGTTTTGGCGTAGCGTTAACCGTTCGGGAGATATAAGCGCTCAAAGTTCGGTCAAACGCGAATTTTTAATTCGTATGCTAATCTTACAGGATTCGGACGTTGGCCTGCGGCGAAATCTAATAATTTTTATAGAAAAATCCTTTCCCCGTCGATCGGCACCCCCTTTTCGAGTTTAGTCCTTCCGTAAGGTCGCAGGAGGGATGCCCATTTACCCCTGCGACAGCTATTATTATAGTAAAGAGCGGAATATGGCCGACTTTGATTGAATAAAACCCGCTATACAGGCACTTTCCAAAATGAATGTCCATATTTCAGGGAACAATTTTTTTTGTTTTTTTTGCTGGACGTAGCGGGATCGTATATTAGTCGTCATGATAAAAAGAAAACTTCATATGAACATATGACCTAAAGGTCTTAGCTTTTGAGATACAGGGTGATAAAGTTTTCGAAAATAAATAGTTTTTTTTTTTGCTGAGGTAGCGGGACCGTATACTACTCGTCATGTTAAAGAGAAAACTTCATATGAACATATGACCTAAAGGTCTTAACTTTTGAGATACAGGGTGATAAAGTTTTCGAAAATAAATAGTTTTTTTATTAATTCCTGTAATACCACTTTAGATATTTTAATGAAACGTTGTATACGTGTAGTATGTATCAAGAGGCATTATTGAGTGTTCCCCATTTTTTTAATTCCACCAGTGGCGTTCGTACGGAATTTCAGCTACCTACTTTGACAGACGTTTAGGTCACACGTTCATATATAAGTTTATATAAGTTTCCTTTTTAAAATACATCATAAAATCGTTCCCTAAAATATTGACATTCAATTTCCCCTGAATGTATACAAATAAGACTTTTTAGCTCTTTCGAAAATATGTAGATATATACTTAGTATAATCTCGATAATACACTGACATACAGATAATTAAACTATTCTTACTTGTTTCATATTTTTAAATTACTTTTAGACATAGAGAGATGTTTGTAATGATTACTACTTGTGTTATTTATTGAACCACAAAATAAGAAACGATTTTTAGTATAAATAATAACGTTTTTCCAATCGGACTATTGTAAAAAATTGGAAATTCTTTAACGCATTTAATGATTCCTCGTGTTTTTTTAATTATTATTTCTTGTGTTTCGTCGCCGTTGAAATGAAGACTTCTTTATTTTATATATTATTCTTTTCAATCATTAATAAAAAAAAAACAAAAAACGAAAGAAAAAAGCCATAGTACCCCTCGTCGAGATTTGAACGCCGTACCTCTACCGCCGTGGGCCAGCGTCCGTTCCTCTACGCCACGGAAGCTCGTAAATTCTCAAATCGTATGGCGATATAGAAATGTGTAGTATCCGTTTTGACGTATTTTGGGGATGTTTTGCAAAAAATAACCGGTTTAGAAAGGCGTTGGAAGTTTGAAATTTTGAAATCGTCATTATAAATACGGCCGGTTCGGCGGTCCCGTCTGGGAAAGCGTCGTCTTATTGGGCGTCGGCGCCCCGACGCTGTATTTTTTAGTTTTAATCGGAAAAATTTTTTCCCCAAAATAACCAAGTACTCGTCGAGGAGAATATGTTCGGACATGAATAGTTTTGGCGTAGCGTTAACCGTTCGGGAGATATAAGCGCTCAAAGTTCGGTCAAACGCGAATTTTTAATTCGTATGCTAATCTTACAGGATTCGGACGTTGGCCTGCGGCGAAATCTAATAATTTTTATAGAAAAATCCTTTCCCCGTCGATCGGCACCCCCTTTTCGAGTTTAGTCCTTCCGTAAGGTCGCAGGAGGGATGCCCATTTACCCCTGCGACAGCTATTATTATAGTAAAGAGCGGAATATGGCCGACTTTGATTGAATAAAACCCGCTATACAGGCACTTTCCAAAATGAATGTCCATATTTCAGGGAACAATTTTTTTTGTTTTTTTTGCTGGACGTAGCGGGATCGTATATTAGTCGTCATGATAAAAAGAAAACTTCATATGAACATATGACCTAAAGGTCTTAGCTTTTGAGATATAGGGTGATAAAGTTTTCGAAAATAAATAGTTTTTTTTTTTGCTGAGGTAGCGGGACCGTATACTACTCGTCATGTTAAAGAGAAAACTTCATATGAACATATGACCTAAAGGTCTTAACTTTTTGAGATACAGGGTGATAAAGTTTTCGAAAATAAATAGTTTTTTTATTAATTCCTGTAATACCACTTTAGATATTTTAATGAAACGTTGTATACGTGTAGTATGTATCAAGAGGCATTATTGAGTGTTCCCCATTTTTTTTTAATTCCACCAGTGGCGTTCGTACGGAATTTCAGCTACCTACTTTGACAGACGTTTAGGTCACACGTTCATATATAAGTTTATATAAGTTTCCTTTTAAAATACATCATAAAATCGTTCCCTAAAATATTGACATTCAATTTCCCTGAATGTATACAAATAAGACTTTTTAGCTCTTTCGAAAATATGTAGATATATACTTAGTATAATCTCGATAATACACTGACATACAGATAATTAAACTATTCTTACTTGTTTCATATTTTTAAATTACTTTTAGACATAGAGAGATGTTTGTAATGATTACTACTTGTGTTATTTATTGAACCACAAAATAAGAAACGATTTTTAGTATAAATAATAACGTTTTTCCAATCGGACTATTGTAAAAAATTGGAAATTCTTTAACGCATTTAATGATTCCTCGTGTTTTTTTAATTATTATTTCTTGTGTTTCGTCGCCGTTGAAATGAAGACTTCTTTATTTTATATATTATTCTTTTCAATCATTAATAAAAAAAAACAAAAAACGAAAGAAAAAAGCCATAGTACCCCTCGTCGAGATTTGAACGCCGTACCTCTACCGCCGTGGGCCAGCGTCCGTTCCTCTACGCCACGGAAGCTCGTAAATTCTCAAATCGTATGGCGATATAGAAATGTGTGTAGTATCCGTTTTGACGTATTTTGGGGATGTTTTGCAAAAAATAACCGGTTTAGAAAGGCGTTGGAAGTTTGAAATTTTGGAAATCGTCATTATAAATACGGCCGGTTCGGCGGTCCCGTCTGGGAAAGCGTCGTCTTATTGGGCGTCGGCGCCCCGACGCTGTATTTTTTAGTTTTAATCGGAAAATTTTTTTTCCCCAAAATAACCAAGTACTCGTCGAGGAGAATATGTTCGGACATGAATAGTTTTGGCGTAGCGTTAACCGTTCGGGAGATATAAGCGCTCAAAGTTCGGTCAAACGCGAATTTTTAATTCGTATGCTAATCTTACAGGATTCGGACGTTGGCCTGCGGCGAAATCTAATAATTTTTATAGAAAAATCCTTTCCCCGTCGATCGGCACCCCCTTTTCGAGTTTAGTCCTTCCGTAAGGTCGCAGGAGGGATGCCCATTTACCCCTGCGACAGCTATTATTATAGTAAAGAGCGGAATATGGCCGACTTTGATTGAATAAAACCCGCTATACAGGCACTTTCCAAAATGAATGTCCATATTTCAGGGAACAATTTTTTTTTGTTTTTTTTGCTGGACGTAGCGGGATCGTATATTAGTCGTCATGATAAAAAGAAAACTTCATATGAACATATGACCTAAAGGTCTTAGCTTTTTGAGATACAGGGTGATAAAGTTTTCGAAAAATAAATAGTTTTTTTTTTTGCTGAGGTAGCGGGACCGTATACTACTCGTCATGTTAAAGAGAAAACTTCATATGAACATATGACCTAAAGGTCTTAACTTTTGAGATACAGGGTGATAAAGTTTTCGAAAATAAATAGTTTTTTATTAATTCCTGTAATACCACTTTAGATATTTTAATGAAACGTTGTATACGTGTAGTATGTATCAAGAGGCATTATTGAGTGTTCCCCATTTTTTTTAATTCCACCAGTGGCGTTCGTACGGAATTTCAGCTACCTACTTTGACAGACGTTTAGGTCACACGTTCATATAAGTTTATATAAGTTTCCTTTTAAAATACATCATAAAATCGTTCCCTAAAATATTGACATTCAATTTCCCTGAATGTATACAAATAAGACTTTTTAGCTCTTTCGAAAATATGTAGATATATACTTAGTATAATCTCGATAATACACTGACATACAGATAATTAAACTATTCTTACTTGTTTCATATTTTTAAATTACTTTTAGACATGGAGAGATGTTTGTAATTATTACTACTTGTGTTATTTATTGAACCACAAAATAAGAAACGATTTTTAGTATAAATAATAACGTTTTTCCAATCGGACAATTGTAAAAAATTGGAAATTCTTTAACGCATTTAATGATTCATCGTGTTTTTTTAATTATTATTTCTTGTGTTTCGTCGCCGTTGAAATGAAGACTTCTTTATTTTATATATTATTCTTTTCAATCATTAATAAAAAAAA
>CM043022.1:93587359-93675314 GCA_023690525.1 Holotrichia oblita
ATTTAAAAGCATTTAGACTTAGGCAAGATACAAAGTACGGTAAAATCTCCATTATTCGAATTTTCGATTATCCGCGTCGTCAAATCTAATAATAAAAATGTATCAGAAAATAAAAATTAAATAACCTATACAACGTTACACATAGCGATCTCTTGGACAGCCAATGTGTTCTCCAATATTATGTGAAAAAGCGATTTTCTTTAACACAAAATTGAATAAAACACAAATGTGTAAAAACGTGCAAGTCACTCTCTAAGTGAACGGTTAAAATACAAACATGCAGCAATGAAAAAGTTCAATGCAGACACACAGACGCGTGTTTCGAACTTATTAGTTCTCATCAGTGCGTGATACAAGAATGTGAACCAACAAACGTATTCCCCGTACCCGTTGTATCCTGAAATTATCTATCGGGCGATAACTGGACACCAACAGGGGCAGATCTCGAGACGTTCTCCGAACGATTACAGAGATCACGTGTGTTAATGCTAACGTCATCTGTCGGATTACCCGGATTGAATTAGGTTTTCCTTTTTCATCGCTGCATGTTTGTACAAAATTGAATGGTGATCCAGGCTTTAAAGCGAGCTCAGGTTGACCGGATGGCTTCATATGATTACCAGAAAAGCATAGATGAATGGTGAGATCTTTAAACGATGGTATGAAGAACATTTCATTCGAGAAGTGGAAAAAGTATGAAGATTCAATAGAGAAAAGAGGAAATGGTATGTTTACTGTAAAATATCTTCTACTAAATGTAACTTCCCTAATATAATACAACCGATGGACGAGGGTGTAATCGAAACATTTAAACACTTATGTATATAGAAAACAATTTCTTCGACAGCTATTGTTTGCAAACGCAGAGATTTGAAATTCTATAGATGTGTCAACGCTAAAAAAGTCATGGAAGAAAATTTTGAAAAGATCGTCAATCAACGAGTACCAGTAATGAGGTCGTTTCATCGAACGTAAGAGATGTAGGAGTCAATTACAGAAGCAGCGAATGCGGTGGTTAAATTGCAACGCGAATGATCCTGAATTTCAAATTTTGAATGACGAAGAAGGAAAGATAATAGCTACAGAAATGAAATTTTTAAGGAAAATTAAGGAACGAACAAATAAGACATAAAGTAAGGTAGGTATGGACACATGGTAATGAATGGAAGAAGAGACACTGGTTAAAAAGGTAGTTGAGGCTGGAAATATGGATAGGAGAAGGAAAGGGAGGGAGCGAAAGAATAGAAGAAATAGGACGAAGAAAGGGAAAGACGATACTAGAAATGAAAGAGATGACCAGAGACCGGAAGAGATGGAGGGAATGGGTCAACAATTAAAAAAGAAATATATCCGACGCCTACAGCGGGTAAAAGGATTAGTGAAGGAGAAGAATGACGAGGAAATACACCCTCAGAAGAACAGCCAAGAAGATGAGGAGGAAATTGCTAAGGCCGAAGGTATCGGCTCTACACATTCTGAAGCATTCCAGTACTTAGATGGTACTATGAATAGGTTTGAGAGACAGGAAGAATTTGATTCAAGGCAATTTATGTGCTTAAACAATATGATGTATTTCGATGTACATATATTGATTATAGGGTTTTTTCGTTATCCAGACCATGCTAATCCCCAATTAATCCGGATAATGAAGGTTCTACTGTACATAGTTTTTTAAAACGGATAAGGTATGATTTCATTTAAGTATAGCCTTTAATCTTTATAGAACTGATATAATTAATATATCTATATTGTGCCCTTAAGAATCGTCTCAAAAGTTTTGCAAAGTAATCTTAGAAGCTGCTTGAAAAGAAAAAAAAAAAACTCAATCTCAACGATCTCCACCCTGCGTCGTTTCAAATTAACGAAATAAAAACTTGAAAAGAATATGGTGAAACTGTTGTTTTTTTTTTTTATTTTCTTGAACAATACAACTTAGAAATTTAACATTTTGAACCATTACACAAGGGATGTACGATTACTAGAGTGCAGCACACCGCCTACATCGCTCCAAACGAGACCAAACAAAACAAAAAATTAAAAATTTAGATCGTCCTCAAAAAAAAAAAAGAAGAAGAGAAAGGTTGACAAAAGAAATCAGACTATTGTATGACAATGCAAGACCGCACACCTCAAACTAGACTGTTCAGAAACACAATTAAGAAGTTATTGTACATCTTCCCCATCGTCCAAACTTGGCTCCTTCTTATTTTCATTTGTTTGGGCCGTTGAACGCTTATTTGTCGTGTAAAATGTTTGAAGACGACGACAGCGAATAAGATTTAGTTTGTAAGATGGTGAAACTATAAAATTTGTCCTCAATTCCACTTACCACCCGTTAACTGTTGTTTTTTTTTTATTTTCTTGAACAATACAACTTAGAAATTTAACATTTTGAACCATTACACAAGGGATGTACGATTACTAGAGTGCAGCACACCGCCTACATCGCTCCAAACGAGACCAAACAAAACAAAAAATTAAAAATTTAGATCGTCCTCAAAAAAAAAAGAAGAAAAAGGTTAACAAAAGAAATCAGACTGTTGTATGACAATGCAAGACCGCACACCTCAAACTAGACTTCAGAAACACAATTAAGAAGTTATTGTACATCTTCCCCATCGTCCAGACTTGGCTCCTTCTTATTTTCATTTGTTTGGGCCGTTGAACGCTTATTTGTCGGGTAAAATGTTTGAAGATGACGACAGAGAATTAGATTTAGAAATGAAAACTTCAAGAGTTGTAAGAAAACTTAGGAGTTGTTTTGGAGTTTCTTACAAAAAAAAAAACGAGAAGTAAAGTAAATCTTAATTTTTTTTATGGGTGATGGCTGGCCTAACCACTGTGGTCATCGATCCGTTTACAGATATGTACAATCTTTGGCAATTTAAATGCGATTTTTTGATTTTGTAAATAAAGTTTAATTACTCTAAAACCAAAGTAGTACTTTCTTTTAGAGAAATTAAATATGCTTCAAAGTATAGCTTTATTTAGTAAATGAAAATTCCTCGCTGAAAAATTCGCATTTAATTTGCCAAAGATGGTACAACTGTTAATGTTGCTAAAGAAAATAGTATTGGAAAATGTGATTTTTTTTTTCCATTTAGCAATTTCAACAGGTTGAAACTACGAAACCTACACTTTTACTTAATTAGAATTTGAAAGGTGGCAATATTATTTTGACAAGATCAAAATTGAAGAATCAAGTTGCCCTTTTTTTAGTTTGACAGCTGTCAAAAATATTTTTCTATACATGCTTTCTTGTTTGACGATGTGCTATGATGTAATCCAGGGAGAAAAAAATGCTTAACATTTTCTTTTTTAATCTTCCTAGCATGCTTTGCAGTTTCGTATGCAGCCACAATAATTTCTTTTAAATAATATCCAATATGGTGGTTCAAACAATGGTGCAACAACATGCATAACTTAACCAACCTACAGCCAATAAGGGCACATGCATAAAATATTTTAAATCCAATATAAATATGTAGTTGATGGTTAAACTTCAAGAACTTGAAAATTCGGTAATTTTGAAGCCTCGTAGGTTCTTAAATTTTTAAAAGTTGGTTAAACAAACTATAGCTTTCACCGGAAGTAGGAAATTGGAGGAATAATAGATGTATTGATAGCTTTTAAAAGCTAGGTAATTCCACATTAATAAAGGAGGTAGTTAAATGAATTAAATTTTTACGATTTGTTTGTTGTACAGTTTAATAAAGATAACTTTTCCGCTATATAATAAATCCTACAAATAGCAAATTAACAAGAACGTTTTAGATACACAAAAACAAAGTAATAAGAATGCGGTACCCGAATCACTACGATATTAATTTCTCATGTAAAATTATACAAGCCGTTGTGTCTGCAGCAGTTGATTCCACAATGTAGATGGGGGTCCCGAGGAAACGGGCTGGCACTTTTCCAATTCGCTGCAAATTTTATAGCGAACGTAGTCGACTACTTTTGTTTCAAGGTTAGAAGGGAAGAAGTTTCCTCTCTGTGGGTGTGTGTATGTATGTATAAGAGGGAATAAATGAAATGTTTATAATATAAAAGTAGGCGTTTTCGTATACTGCCGAACAAAAACAAACAAACATTTTAGAGAGACGTTTCGACTCGACTATGTATGTATATGTAGTAGAATATGTATGCTTTAGAATATAAAAATAACTCGAATTCATCTATTCAAAGCTTAATTAATTAATATCTGTTAGATTTTACCTTGAATCATTGACCTAATTTACCATTAGATTATACGCATTAGATGGACCTCGAAAAGATCCGCAGATGTATGGTTCGATCACGAATATCACCGTGATTATTATGTTTGATTTAGCATTAACCCATTTAAACATAAATATAAAATAAACACTTCTTTTTTGATGATGTTTTTCAGGGGACTTGTAAGGTGAGGTTTGACCGCCTCCGTCACGTCTAACTCGGTCAAAGATTTAACGAATTCCCCTAAATTACGAAAAGGTCATAACTTAATTATCTTGTTTAATTCACAAATTTCACGCACTTAATTGTCTTTTTTATCTACGTTTTTGTTTATCTGGATTATGGAAATTTCCGACATGTCTATATACTACGCAAAGTCATCGGTATTTTCCCGTTAAGTCACATCAGACACTTTTTAATCCTTTAATTTACACGTGATACAATCTAGTTTGCTGATATCGCTTGTGTACATACATACATATATACAGGCATTAAAAAAAATAATTGACGTACTGGGTCACGTGATATTGTGAAAAACGTAATTTTTTTAAATGGGACACCCAGTATACAGTTCTCACGGTCGACAGAAAATTTAATTCTGAACAAAAACTTTCCTATGAACTTTTATCCTAAAGTCAATAATAACAGGGTTATTGATGATTGTTTTTACAGAAACTAAAAACAGTATTGTTTATTTTAAGTTATTTTATTAGTTTCGAAAATAAAAAAAAACAAGAAATTTTAAATTCAGAGCAGATGCTCAAAAACATCACCCTCTTGCTCCAAGCACTTTTGAACTCGCCTGTTAACGCTTCTAGTAGCCTTAGCAATGATTCTACCATCAATATTATTAATAGCATGGCTGATGCTTTGCTGGAGATCTTCAAGAGTATCATACCGTCTTTCACAAATGCACTGCACTTTTCACAAATCCCCAAAAGAAGAAATCCAAAGGTGTTATGTCCGGTGATCGGGGAGGCATACGAATAGGCCCGTTAGTTGATAGATATCGGCCATCAAAAAGGTCATGTAATAAGTTATGAATTTGGCGAACATTATGGGCAGGAGCGCCATCTTGTTGAAAGAATATCTGTTGTCTATCCATTAAATTCAGGTCATCCAAGAATTCCCCAAAGGTAGCGGTTAACATTTCGACATACCTCTCGCCAGTTAATGCACCTTGATCAAATACGGGGCCTACAATTCTTGAATCAATCAAGCCACACCAAACATTAACACTAAAGCGTCTCTGCGGATTACAAGGACGGAAAAGCATCGGGTTTTCTCGACTCCAATACTGGCTGTTCTCCCTGTTGGAGAAATTTGATTCGTCACTCCAAAGAACCAAACGCCAAAAATTATGGTTAAGTCTAACTTGATGAATGTACCACTGACAAAACTGAGTCCGTCTTTCTTGATCTCCCGGTACCAGCGTCTGAATAGGTCCGTATCTGAACGGCACAAACTTATGTTTTTTTAGAATATCGTGAATAGTTCCCAAAGATAGTCCACTTTCTTCCTTTAAATCATTAATTGCATTATTAGGATTAGCTTCAAAGAAAGCTAAGACGTTAATTTCAGTTGCTTCACTTATTATAAATTGTTTTTTGGTTCTAGTTTTCTTGAACACATTTTCATTTGATCGAAACTTACGGTACAAAAGTAAAAAGTACCTTCGATCTGGCAAGTTGCGCGTATTAGGAAATAAAACACCGTAACGTTCACGAGCTTGCAGGGAATTTTTATTACAAACGATGTAACATTCCATCATATCACATTTTTCTAAATGCGTGAAAGGCATTTTTTCATCAATAAACACAAAATGTTAATTGCTTACTGACAGATGTTTAATGCAATATTTCAATGTTGATGATATTTGCAAAACAATCGAATTTTGTTTATGAAATAACAGCCACCTTGGCAAATTTGAAAAATCATCAATAACTCTGTTATTATTAACTTTAGGATAAAAGTTCATAGGAAAGTTTTTGTTCAGAATTAAATTTTCTGTCGACCGTGAGAACTGTATACTGGGTGTCCCATTTAAAAAAATTACGTTTTTCACAATATCACGTGACCCAGTACGTCAATTATTTTTTTTTAATGCCATTGTAATTTGCTTGAAAAACTACACTAGTTTGCATATTTAACCAACTTTGTAGCTCCAATAATAACAAAGTTAGCAATAGTGCCGACTTAAGGTTGAAAACCCTGTATACACAATATCACGCTAGATAAAATAATGCAGTTTCGTTTAGGATATATGTACCATCTTTGGCAAATTAAATGCGATTTTTGATTGGGGAATGTTGATTTTTTTAATTCAAGCTTTGCTTTAAAGTGAATTTAATTACTCTAAAGAAGTTCATCAAAGCAGTACTCTCTTTTAGAGAAATTAAATTTGGTTCAAAGTATAGCCTTTATTTGGTGAATGGAAAATTCGCATTTAATTTGCCAAAGATGGTACATACAGTGTGTTGATTACTATTAAGGTAAAACGATTGTATTGTTGTACTTAGATATATGCTAAACGTGAATATAATTTTAAAATAGACCACCCGTACTTTATGAATTAATACATGCATATATGTAGGTCCGAATGTTTCGAACGCGATTTTCTTCACACACACACACTCAGACAAATATATATTTTTAGTTAGTTGATGCAATCAAGCTAAACATAGTCGGATAGAATTCTTATGGGAGCTGCAATCTGTTTTCGGCACAGTAACATGCAAAGTACGATGATCTTTGGTTCTAGTTTAAATTTAGGCGGCAACATAGCAATGCACAACGTCGCCGACATTTTTGTCTACGTTCCGAGCCAAGTTCATATTACAGATGTATGTATATCTAGCGGAGATGCATTACTTAACGTCTAAGTGGAAGATACAACTTGAATTAGTAATATTTAACCGAAATATTTCTCACTTTCTTATATTAAAACAAAAACTACTAACTCGACGTTTCGCCAATTAATATAAGTGGCATCCTCAGGAGCAAAAAGTGCGTATATCCCATACGTTGTGAAATCAGGTATACCTACTGAGTTGCTTACAGTTTCCATAATCTGCGGATTTATCATTGAACTGAATGCTATCAAATTATTTAGTAAAATATGATATACCTATGTCAGCTGCGTATATAGAAGAATATATTTGACAGCTGTCAGGAGGAAGTTCTGTTTGCGATCTTGACCTAATTTGCATCTATTTAAAATACCACAGGAAGCTCTCAAATTCAAGTTTTCTTTCAGCTGTTTCAACACTAACAAGCTACCAAATTTCTCACGTGCTTAAAAAAATATTTGTGCTAAGTGTCAAAATATGAGAGCATTAATTTAGTACATATTTACACAGTTATGACTTTTAACATTGTCTCTACAATATTTTATTTAATAGATTTTCAGCTTGTATCTTTGTAAATAATTTTGACACCTGTCAAACGAAGAAATCGCTATTGTTTTAACATATCTATCTATCTATGATTGCCGTCTCAAATTATAAAAGAGAAACAGTTATTTATGTGTATTTTTAATAACTGTCAAATTATTAAAATAAAAATGTTTGTTTTTTATCAATAATCGTGACAGCTGTCAAACTGGAGAAGCGCTGACTTCCTTACAATTTGCATAATCAGCGGATTTATCATTGAACTGAATACTGTCAAATTATTTAGTAAAATATATTTTAAATATATTTTTCCTCTTATAAATATATTTGACAGCTGTCAGGAGGAAGTTCTGTTTGCAATCTTGACCTAAATTGCATCTGTTCAAATACCACAGGAAGCTCTCAAATTGTAAAGTTTTGTTTTAACTTTTTCAACACTGTCAGCTATCAAATTTGTCAAGTGCTTAGAAAAATATTTGTGATAGATGTCAAAGTATGAAAGCATTTAGTTTAGTACATATCTACAATTACGACTTTGAACGTTGTCTCTGCAATATTTCATTTTATAGATTTTCAGCTTGTATCTTTATAAATAGTTTTGACAGCTGTCAAACTAGTTTGACTGTTTTGTATTGTTGATACTTGTAGGTGTTGTAAAATTGGAAGCAGCTTTCGAATTGTAAAAGTTAACCGTCCAAATTTAAGAATAAACATATTTTCTCCTTTTTTTTCGTCGGTTATATCTTTATAAATATTTCTGACAGCTGTCAAACTAGTTTGACTTTTTCGTAGTGTTAATACTTGTAGGTGTTGAAAAATTGGAGACAAAACAACAAATTGTAAAAGTTAATTGTCCAAATTTAAAAATAAACATATTCTCTACTTTTTTTTCGTTGATTATATATCTTTATAAATATTTTTGACAGCTATCAAACTAGTTTGTCTGTGTTGATACTTGTAAGTCTTGAAAAATTGAAGGCATTTTTCAAATTGTAAAAATTAATTGTCGAAATTTAAAAATAAACATATTTTCTACTTTTTTTCGTTGGTTATACCTCTACAAATATTTCTGACAGTTGTTAAACTAGTTTGACATTTTCGTAATGTTGATACTTGTAGGTGTTGAAAAATTGGAGGCAGTTTTCAAATTGTAAAAGTTAACTGTCGAAATTTAAAAATGAACAATTTCCTTTACTTTTTTTGGTCGGTTATATCTTTATAAGTATTTCTGACAGCTGTCAATCTAGTTTGATTTTTTCGTAGTGTTAATACTTGTAGGTGTTGAAAAATTGAAGGCATTTTTCAAATTGTAAAAATTAACTTTTAAGAATAAACATATTTTGTTTTTTTTTCGTCGATTATATCTTTATAAATATTTTAGACAGCTGTCAAACTAGTTTGTCTGTGTTGATACTTGTAAGTCTTGAAAAATCGAAGGCATTTTTCAAATTGTAAAAATTAACTGCCGAAATTTAAAAATAAACATATTCTCTACTTTTTTCTCGTCGATTATATCTTTATAAATATTTTTGCCAAACTTTTGTCTTTTGATAAATCTTGAAAAATTGAAAGCATTTTTCAAATTGTAAAAATTAACTGTCGAAATTTAAAAATAAACATATTTTCTACTTTTTTTTCGTCGGTTATATCTTTATAAATACTTCTGACAGCTGTCAAATTAGAAATTCAATTTGTTATGCTGTTCAATATTTTCAGTTGTTTAAATACTGTTCACAGCTAAAAAAAGATATAATAAAAAGATTAAAGATATAATAGATTAACAAATAATAGAATTTTTATAATTTTACAGAGCCAGAAAGTCCAATCAAACTGGCTGCCCCAATCGGTAATGCATCCCCGCCAGTTTTGTGGGGTACGCATCGGAAAACAGGTGAGTCTTTTTTTTTTTTTGTTTTGATTTTAACGAATTAATCTATTCTGCCAACGTGTAAACGTTTGATATATTTAGCAATATTGCATCGGACACATTGCTAATCCGTTGTATAAAAAAAGCCAAATCTGCGATAGTATGCGATATTAACGTTGATAAAGTCGTGACAATTATTAAATATTATCACGTTTAGCACCTGCATTTTGTTCCTCTTATCTGTGTATGAAATTTTGCTCTTATTATTACAACAACATAGCCGATTTGCTAATTGGCATGTATAGAGATATAAGTACATTTCTGTATAAAATAAAGTCACATTAGATATTAGCGATGTTTAGCCAGAATAATATGAATTATTAGAGTTTATTTTTTCTTTAATTAATATATTTTTTATAAAATCGTATCTACATAGATAGAATTCTGCTTACTTTAATTATTTCCTTAGGCGTTATCTACAAAAGGAACGACATATATTATTCAAACCTAGAGAGACACAGTGCCCGCATAAATTTACGTAAGTAATCTATTGTGAAATTTAAGAGTATGCGTGGGTAATCTTTGCCATATCCGCTTTTCAAGTAAACTCATTTCATCCCCGTAAATCCATAATCATGTTCCATGTTCACATATGGAATAAGTGTGCGTTAATTGAATTTGCGTTTAGAACGTTTATTAATTCCAAGATAAAGCCTGTCGAATTTCTTCATTAGATAAAATGGTATTAAAACACCAATTAGCTTTTGGAATTAAAATTTTCTTTTGGGGAAATATGATTTAATGATTTGATTATTGAAAACTCTGCACTAAAGAAAACTGTCAAAAGTTATTAGTCGACTTTAATTTGAATTTATTTTTTATATCTGCTAAACCGTTCTTGAGTATACTAGATCTTAACGACATTTAATTACATTTCATTCATCTTCTATAAATAAGGTTCTATATTAATCACTCAGTCCCCACATCAATTATATCTAATTCGAAACTAAATTCATAAACTAAATCCACGTAGACAGACTACCACCGACCAAATCCCATTTTAATAGCGTAGCCCTAATATAATCTATAATTTACTGTCTCCAACCCATTTAGTAAACTGTAACATCGTGAAAGGACAAGCCAGTTTTCTTCCTCCGGATTTACGAGTTTGATTGATGATGACCTTTCACCGACCTAAGCAGAATTGTCGAATCAAGTATGTATATATATAGTCCCTCCCTGTATATAATACACATACATATATACGTTGGAAAGTCCAAATGAATAAATTCGATAACAGATAAATGAGTTGTCCATTGGGAAAAACGCTTGGACCCGTCGATTTGTATTTTTAAATGCGCATTTTTTTTTCAAATAAAAAAAATACAGGGTGTTGATGTGACAGTGGCCAATACCAACTTTCTTATTTTAAATGGAAATCCCTGCATGTTATTTATTTTTGAATTCTTCGGAAAATTCTAGACATAATTCATGTACAATGTCGCATACCTATCTTCAACTGTTTCGGAAATATTAAGTGTTTTTTAGATTTATTACGAAAATTAACATTAAAAAATCAAAAAGTATTTTATTTCACAAATGCATTGCTGCATTACACTAAAAATCTATTTCCCATTTAGCTCTTGATATTGATAAAGTAAGCAAAAACCGTTGCTGCGTTCCTTTTTACTGATATGAAATTAAAAATTACAAAGACCGTTTTGTTTATTTTCGTAAAAACTCTTCTAGCCTTAGCAACATGTTGTCTGCCTGCATGACAGTAGTGATCAGTGTTAGTGCTATTATTGTGGTTTGATTTTCGTTAACTGTACGTAATAATATCAGAAAAATTGTTCATTTAACAGAAATGCATTGGATAACCATTGGTTATGGAGATAACACACGGACACAAATGGAAGTTTCTCGCTTATTTCACGAAAATTTTCCAAATTTGCCGCCTGTATCCCATGGAACGATTAGCAAAATAGAAAAACAGTTTTGCAAGCTTGGTCATGTAAGACATATTAAAGAAGTAGCTGCCAATGCAGTAAGTGATGATACGAAATTGGATATTATGCTTGAGTTTCAAAAAAGCCCACATAATTCTGGTCGAAAAGGCCCCACTGTTCAACATTAGCCACAATCAATTTTTATGAGTATTAAAGGAAAGTGTTCATGCATCCCTATAAAACGATGCCAACTCAGGAAGACTCATGGAAGACGATTTCGATAGGAGGACGTATTTTTTGAACAGATGATGGCAATGTTAGATAACAATGCGATCCAATTAGAAGATATTTTATTTTCAATGAGAGCACATTTACACTTCACGGCCATATTATTTAATCGTCAAAATTGCCGCTGTTGCTGTCTAATGAGAATCCTCACTGGATGAGAAGGAACATCCCGCAATATCCTGAAAAAGTTAATGTTTGGGCATTTGTTGGAAATCACATCGTTCATTGATGGTAACTTGAATGGAGATAAATATTTAGAGCTGCTCCAAAATAATGTCGTTTAAACAAACTTATATCCTAATCCAGCAAACCCACAAGTTCCTGATAACTATTTTTAGCAAGATGGAGCACCGCCCCATTTCCAAATCAATGTCCGGATTTAAACCAAATTTTCCAAATCGGTTATAGGATGTTCGGATCGATAGAATGGCATTTTGATCTCCTGATCTGAAAAACGCCATTCAATTGTTTTTGTTTTCAAAAGTCTTGTATACAAAACTAAATCCCTCAACTTAGATGACTTAAAAGAGGAATCACGCTTGCGATTAGATCAGTCACGCCTGAGATGTTGAGTAATGTTAGAAGACATTTCTATACCAGATTAGCATGTTGCCAAGACGTTCGCGGCGAGCATTTTCAACATTTACAAATATTGACATTAATGTTTTTATTTCTTTTTTTTGTCATTATTAAGAAATAATCAGTAACTTATTAGGTTTCTAGTGTAATGTACATTTTTCCCTCGAAATAAAATAATTTTTCTTTTTTTATGTTAATTTTCATTAAATTTTCAAACAAATTAATATTTCCGTAAACAGTTGAAGATAGGTAATATGACATTGTACATGAATTATGTCTAGAATTTTCCGAAGCAATTCAAAAAATAAATAATATGCAAGGATTTCCATTTAAAAAATGTAAAGATATTGTCACATGACAAACACCCTGTATAATTTTTTTTTTTTTTGAAAAAAATGCGCATTTAAAAATACAAATCGACGTGTCGAAGCGTTTTTCCCAATACACCCTCATTTATTTTTTATCGAATTTATTCCATTTGGCTGTTCCACACTGTATATATTAAATTTAGAAAAGCGTCGTTTTAATAGGCGTTTTACATTTTTCCTCGTTTATCAACAATTGAGTTGGCCGACTAGTATCCTAAAACGCCCACGCGAACTCCGGATGTAGGACCGTGTTCAGACCATATGTGTGTGTGACTAGATACTCATTATATTATATATGTATGTATTACATACTACACACCACACTATACATGCTCGAAGCGTAAAGACTGCTTTGTCTCCAACCTTCAATATCCATGACAGTATGTGGAGTTTTGCCCACACATCGAAACGCATACACACACATACTGCTTGTGCTCGATGATACGGACGTGCGTCTGGTGGCTGTAGCACCAACAACATGAATGAATGAATGAATGAACATAACAACTTTGTAATGTATATGTATGTTAGGAGACACGCCGTTCTCGATTGACTTTGTGAATGAGACAAAATGAATGAAACTGTAAACCGTGTATCTTTTGAATTTATTAAAAACCAACCTACACACTATCGCCTCCAAACTAATTACGTTTACATAACTGGCGTATCGCGAAATAAAATAGGGAAACGCGTGTCTGTATATCTAAGTACTGTTAAAATTCTTAAATCTCACTCCCATATATGTAATTGGATGATAACATTAAAAGTAGGTACTACGAAGAAATATTTATTTTTTTAAATCCAGAACACAAAAAAGAATATGATACAACCTAACCAATTGAAACGTATAGGTCAAACTAAACAATATTTAAAGAAACGAAATTATAACAGCCAATATCAACAAATGTTGAAACTGCTTTGTCTAAGCACTCTAAACTTTCTCCGGGATCTTGAACCACAAGTCAGACATTTAGGTTAAGAAATTACCTTTACAAAGTATTTTTTGCTTCTGGAAGTTCGTATTTTTCAATATAACTGAGTAGGCTTTGGACGTATCCTAAGATTTTTTTTTGTTAAATTATTACTCAGATCAAAATTTGTTAAATTAGAGAACGTTGGGTCAGCGTTTCGGAAACATACCAAAATTTAAACCTTTTACTGTTCCATGAATTCGAAACTTCCTGTATATTATGACTTTTCAGTATGTACTTATCTTTTAATTACTGATATCTCCACTTAGAGATTAATAAAACAACCATCAAGAACCACGGAAGAAGTTTTCAGTTTTATTTGACCACATGATGACTCATCAGTTGCCAGCGGACACGCTGTATAAGAGGGGAGAGTCCTGGTTTTAAAACCAAGTAAGAACGAGGATGTTCTTATACAAGAAAATATCAGGGATTAAAATTTCGAAACATACAGCGTTGTCCAAAGTTAAGTGGATTGAGGTGGTGAAAATAGAAAAAATAATCAAATATTTCGTTTGTGTGATATTTATGAATATTTTTGTTCAAAATGTTGTTTTCTTAAAAAAAATGATCCATTAATACACCGAACCAAAAAGTGCCTGAAAAACCATCCAGAAATTTACATTCTAAAACAGATAAATCAAACAAAACAGTTATTATGTTGAAATCAGAATATCAAAAAAAGATGTATGATATGATATGTTGGAAGATGACACCACCTATAAAACTATTAGCGATCCCACATAAAGAATTCAAAAAAAAGTTAACAAACTCGTACACCATTGGGAAGTCGATAAAGAAACCGCCATTAAAATAAAAATACACAATGCCCAAACGCCCAAAATATATGGGTTACCCAAAATTCATAAACAAAATATTTCTCTACGCCCACTTGTGACCCACTTATCAATTGAATAAACCAAATTTTAGGTAAATTAAAATACCACACAAAAGACTTGTGGGATTTCCATAAATTTATTAAAAACCAGAAAATACCAACAAACTATAAACTGATTAGTTTGGACGTGGTGTCATTATACTGAGTGATTATATTGAGTCGAATTGTTACTGGAGACGAAACTTGGGTTCATCATTATGAACCTGAGTCCAAACAAGACTCCATGCAGTGGCATAAAAAGGGCACCGCATCTCAGGTGTTTCTATAACCGGAGAATATTACGCTTCAATATTAGAGCGACTAAAAGAAGCCATTAAAGAGAAAAGACGGGGAAAATTGACGAAAGGTGTGCTGCTTTTGTACGACAACCCGCCCGTCCACAAGAGCCGCGTTGCGTTAGCTGCCCTGCATAAGGTGGGCTTCGAAATTATGAATCACCCACCCTACAGCCCAGACCTGGTCCCGAGTGATTATTACCTGTTTCCGAAAATGAAAAAAGAGCTGCGATGATGAAGTCAAGGAGGCAGTTTCGGCGTATTTTGCAGATAAAGAGAAATCATTTTTTTATGAGGATATAAATAAATTAATTGAAAGATGTGAAAAATGTATCCGTCTTGCAGGTGAATATATTGAAAAAGAAAAATAATTTGGTTTTTTTATTTCCACCCCTTATCCCCCATTCCTCCCTTCTACATGGACTGTCTGTGGCACAGACATTATTTGTATGCACTCTAGGACAATAAAGTTCCCGTAGGGTTCGAGTAAGAAGCCTTCTTTCGCGCACTGTCCGGATACTTTTTTCTCCTGCTGTACCATGATGACAACTAACTGTTTGGCTCTCAATATTTCGGTCGAACTCGTCGAATTCTAAAACTCCCAGATAATATTTCGCATTCGCCGTCTGATCTTCTGAGACGAAATCATCGTGGATAATTCCCTTTGAATCGTAGAAAATTAGTAGAGTGGAAGTATTGGCTGTACGACGTTAAGGTCAAAAGGGAAGGAAATATTGGGATGGGTAGCCAAAATCAAACCATGAATCATTGTTGATTTTGGCTGCCTATCCCAATATTTCCTTCCCTTTTGATCTTATCGTAGAAAACGGTCAGCATTATCTTGATTTTGCTCTTCCATTTTGACACTTCTGGTGATTTCCATGTCGCAACAAGGTTGAGTGCCATTATGTAGAGAAAAATCGGTGAATATATTGAAAAAGAAAAATAATTCGGTTTTTTTATTTCCACCCCTCATCCCCCATTCCGCGAATATAAAAACGCTCCCTCGTACAATGTCCTACTTTCCTAATTTTAAAAATTTCGACAAAGGCTAAATAGCCATGTTTTCAATGTAATGTAAGTTTATTACAATAATAATTTCACAACTAAATTAAAATGTACCTAGCCTTATTATAGCAATATTTGAAAATGGAAATCGTATGATTTGTTTTATTAATTAAATAAACAAATCAAAGGAACCGTATACCCAAAAAAAGGGAAAAATTTGTTCTCTCTATAAAAATGCCTGTAACTTGTTAATTTAACTAACTTCATAGTTGCAATAATAAGAAAGTTAAGAATGGTGAACCATTATTTTTGGACACCTCATGTACAAAATTTTATTTTGCAACCGAGTTTCATTCAAATCGAAAATATTTGAAATGTTATTTTTGTTAATTTAATTTCTCCTGAAGATGCTTTTTGTTTTATTTGTTTTTTTCTTTGTTTCTATTTTATTTTCGACGTTTAATTTAATAATTTATTTCGCTATACAGGGGCTGGTTGATTTTTCATTTTGTTATGTACATAATTTGGATTTTGAATTGACACCATTTTCTTGCAATCGTTGTTGTTTTAGGTCGGCCGACTAGTTTCCCATATTGTTAGTAGAATTTGTGTTAAAAAGATAAAATATTGTACTCTCTTGAACACAATATCGAATTTGTAATAACTTGTTAATCTTTTATGTATAAGTATGATAATTCATTATCAGTTGTATGTACATATATCACGTTGGTCATAGCGCAAATACCATAACATAATGCATGGGATAAATAATAAACAAGTTGACGGTGATTTATTACGCGAAACGTGAACAAATGAACAGTTTTTCGATAACAACGAGCCTCCAGGATTGCGTAGAAATTGCGATGGATTCTCTATACGTACACATACACGTACACAATAGTTATTGTACAATGTAGAATACGTTACGTCTCTATGCATGTACAGTTTGTTCCAAAATTAATGTCACCCCCCGCAATAAAAATCATCTTCCCCTTTTGATTGATGAATATGAATATTGTAATTGCGCTCTAAAATAAATGTCGGTGAAACCTAGTTCCTTCCATCACATCAAGCGACATTAATTTTAGAACAGACTGTACATACATACAAACATAGCTTGGATAAAGGAATTGCGTTTCTAACAAATATAACTTTACTCAATGCTGTTAAATTAATGTAAATATTTGCGAATCCGCCCAAGTTTCATCTTGCAAAATATTTCTACATAAATATATACATAGACGATTATTATAAGAAGAAATTCCAAGTAAAAAACGGATAAAACAATTACGTTAGTAAGTCGTACTTCCGCAAAAATTAAAGCTTGACTCGCTGTGTCATTAAACGTTTTTTTTTCTTTTTTTTCTTTATAAAAGGTGACTGATGCGAATAAAACAAATTGTACGAAGTGAATGTTGTAGTAATATTACCGCTTACTACTTAAGTAATAATTGTTTTTGAGAATTGAAACTATGACACTTAATATTTTTTTCTCTTAACCTTTTACCGTGATATTATTATTGCCATTGTATTGAATGCAAAATATTATTCGATTTGCGTTTCTCTTTCTTGAGAAATTTAATCTGCGTTCTACGTTCTCTTTTAATAATTGCGGATTGTGTTTCGTGTGATTTCCCATTCACTATCGCGTTTAATTTCGAAGAATACCCGTTAATCGTATTATTGTTTTGTATGACACATCTGTCAATCTCAACGGTTAGATATTTACGATTTAGAATGTGCAATGAAGATGATAAATATTGCTCTTGACATTAATGTAAATAATTTTCGAAAATATTATTTAGATACAGCACAAAAATACGTCGAATTGTACAATTGGTATTATATGCCTACTTCAGTACATAAGATTTTATTTCGTGAAACTTCGGTCATTAATAACACAATTTCACCCATTATTGAATTGCCAGAAGAAGCACAGGAAGCAAAATACAAAGATGTGAAGAAATTTCGTACACATTTCATGAGAAAATCATCAAAGAAGCATAAAAATGAGGACTCGTTTTTTCGATTAATATTAAGTTCTCATCCATATTTCAGTTTACAACATTTAACCGATTCTAGAAGGCAATTTGATTCGGATATTCTAGAGTTAGTAAATGTTATTGGGAAAGATTATACTGCATATTGGATATATCATCTGATCAAGTGATATCTATTTTTCGCATTTAAGGGTTATACTTTAGGGTAGGTTTTACAAATGCACGTTTTTTATGCATAATTTCAGATTTAGCATACCCAAAAACATAAACTTATCCGACTTTTAATGTTAAATTTGTTAAAACTAAAGAGTAAACAATTTCGATCGTTTTTTTCGCGTTGTGAGCCACTATGTGTCAGTTTCTTCAGAAGTTCTATAAAGACTGATGTTGATGTCTTCTTATGATGTTTTTAGAGAACGTCTGAAGAAGCTGAAAGTTTGTTACAACGACCACGGCAACACCCGAAAGATACATTTTTATGGAATAGTGACCGTAAAAGTCTATATTGTAATTCTAAAAATATTTTCAAAAATTGGCTATCACGTCAGGTTTCTGAGAAATGTTTTTTTTAATACATATATATTATGTATTAAATGTACTGTATGTCTAAAAATATTCTTTTATGAGTAAGTTTAAAGAAACTATCAAGTTATTATCATGCTAACGGGCATGTCTGAACAGGATTTAACATGTTTGGGCTTCATTTGTACGTCATAGTCGTTAAACCACTCCCTTTTTTTCTCTCTAGAACCAATCAAATCAATCAAAGGTAAGAGCATAGCTATGCCATTTGCTAGGCCCATGATTTGGCGAGAACAAAAGGATCATTCGACAGACTATGCTACTTTTGCTGTACAAACACCTTCCCAGGGTTTTCCAGTAAAAATGAGGATAAAATTACCTATCCTAATTTACCATCTGATGCCACTCGTCCAGTTCCTCATTCGGAATCTTTGCCAGTACCAAGTCCTATGGATGTTTTGAACCAAGAACATGTTGAAGCTGAGATGGAAGAATACATTTCAGAGTTGTTGGACACAGCTGAAGAATATTTGCCATCTCAAGAGGATACGCCTCATTTAATAAAGCAATTGGAATTTAATGATGTAGTTCGAGATCTTAATTTATCAAAAACTCAGAAGGCAGAAATATTAGGATCAAGACTGCAAGGATGGAAGTTGTTAGCTCATCATATCGAAATCGCCAGAAAGAACTATCACAGTATTTTTCAACTTAAGAAGGTCTTTCATTTTGCAAAAATGTTGACGGTTTAATACGAGAATTAGGTAACAAACACCAACCGAAAGAATGGCGTTTTTTTTTTTTTTATAGATGCCTCTAAATTGAGTTTGAAAGCTGACCTTCTACATATAGGAAACATCTACCCCTCCATTCCTGTTGGTCATGGTGTAGCACATGAAGGAAACACATGATAATATGACACGTCTCCTTGATACTTAAAATCAATTACAAAACCTATAAATGGTACATCTACAGTGCTGATCTCAAAGTAGTTGCAATTCTACTTGGTCTACAACTTGGATTCACAAAGAATTGCTGTTTCCTTTGTGAATGGGATAGTCGAACTAGAAATTTGCACTATACTGTTAAGCAATGGCCAACCAGAATACAATATACTTCTGGAGAAAAGAACGTAGTCCATAATTCGTTGGTGGAGCCTCTAAAATACTTTTACCGTCAATACACATAAAATTAGGTTTGATGAAAAATTTCGTCAAAGCATGGGATAAAGAGGACCAGGATTTCGATACCTTAAACAAAAATTTCCTGATATATCTGAGGCAAAACTTAAAGAGGGGATTTTTATAGGACCCCAGATTAATCTGTTAGAACAAGATCGAGAATTTGACGTACTCTTGAGCGATTTAGAACGGGCTGCTTTTAAAAGTGTGACAAAGAATTTCTTAGGAAATAAAAAATCTGAAGATTACGAGGAAATTGTTTTAGAGTGAACTTGTTAGAAGTTACCAGGCAATGCATTAGGCTGTAATATTAGTGGGAAAGATTTTATGAGGATATTTTATCGTGTTTTTTTTTAAAAGTAATTTATCGACATTAAAAAGTTATCAATCTCTATATAATCAAAAAAATACTTTATACAATTCTATTCGATAAAATAAAAAAATAAATAAAGTTAAATATTATGTGAGAGCAACTAATCAGTAATCAGGTTTTAGTCTATCGTACACGCGACTTGTCGGCACCGTACACATCGTCGCGTTTCAAGAAAAAAAAAAAGCCCCCGCATTCGATAAATCAGCATTACATCAACTATACTCTAAGTAACTCGTGTTTAAATAGATAAATCAAGCTTGCGTAATCAGTGTTTATTTTCCATTATTATTATTATTATTATTATCATCATCGATGGCATAAATGAAAAAAGTCCGTCAACTGACAACCTTAGTGGAGTTTGTTGTCTTTTCATAGGAGATTCGTTCTGCCTTCGGTATTTTAGCCTTTCCCACGACTGCGGCAACGGCCCGGCGACCCGGAAACGACCCACGACATCCGGTATACACACCATCTGGTCATTCAGACGACGAAATAACTTGCCGACATATATGTATACGTATAATATAGATTGAGACTTGAGAGTAGTTGCAGTAAAATACACCAAGCACACACCCATTTGTATATACAGTGTGGAACAGCCAAATGGAATAAATTCGATAACAAATAAACGAGGGTGTATTGGGAAAAACGCTTGGACACGTCGATTTGTATTTTTAAATGCGCATTTTTTTCAAAAAAAAAAATTATACAGGGTGTGTCATGTGACAGTGGCCAATATCAACTTTCTTATTTTAAATGGAAACCCCTGCATATTATTTATTTTTTGGGTTCTTCGGAAAATTCTAGACATAATTCATGTACAATGTCCCATACCCATCTTCAACTGTTTCGGAAATATTAAGTGTTTTCACATTTATTACGAAAATTAACATTAAAAAAAGAAAATTATTTTATTTCACAAATTCGCTACATTACACTAAAAACCTAATAAGTAATACTGATTATTTCTTAATAATGTACAAAAAAAAAGAAACAAAAAACATTAATGTCAATGTAGTAAATGTTCAAAATGCTCGCCGCGAACGTCTTGGCAACATGCTAATCTGGTATAGAAATGTCTTCTAACATTACTCAACATCTCAGGCGTGACTGATCTAATCGCAAGCGCGATTCGTCTTCTTAAGTCATCTAAATTGAGGGATTTAGTTTTGTATACTGTAAGATTTTTGACATATCCCCACAAAAAGTAGTCTAATGGCGTCAGATCAGGAGATCGTGCTGGCCATTCTATCGATCCGCGCCTCCCTATCCACCGATTTGGAAGAATTTGGTTCAGGTATTGCCGGACATTAATTTGGAAATGGGGCGGTGCTCCATCTTGCTGAAACCATACTGTATTGGCAGGAACTTGTGGGTTTGCTGGATTAGGATATAAGTTTGCGAAAGTTGGCACGACATTATTTTCGAGCAGCTCTAAATATTTATCTCCATTCAAGTTACCATCAATGAACGATGTGATTTCCAACAATTCCTGCCCAAACATTAACTTTTTCAGGATATTGCGGCGTATGTTCCTCTCTCATCCAGTGAGGATTCTTATTAGACCGCAATAGCGGCAATTTTGACGATTAACATGGCCGTGAAGTGTAAATGTGCTCTCATCAGAAAATAAAATATCTTCTAATTGGATCGCATTGTTATCTAACATTGCCATCATCTGTTCACAAAAATACGTTCTCCTATCGAAATCGTCTTCCATGAGCTCCTGAGTTGGCATCATTTTATAGGGATGCATTTTACTTTCCTTTAATACTCGAAAAATTGATGTGTGGCTAATGTTGAACAGTGGGGCTGCTTTCCCGACCAGAATTATGTGGGTTTTCTTGAAACTCAAGCATAATATCCAATTTCGTATCATCACTTACTGCATTGGCAGCTACTTTTTTAATATGTCTTAGATGACCAAGCTCGCAAAACTGTTTTTCTATTTTGCTAATTGTTCCTTGGGATACAGGCGGCAAATTTGGAAATTTTTCGTGAAATAAGCGAGAAACTTCCATTTGTGTTCGTGTGTTATCTCCATAACCAATGGTTATTTTGTGCATTTCTGTTAAATGAACCATTTTTCTGATATTATTACGTACGGTTAACGAAATTCAAACCACAATAATAGCACTGACACTGATCACTACTGTCATGCAGGCGGACAACATCTTGCTAAGGCTAGAAGAGTTTTTACGAAAATAAACAAAACGGTCTTTGTATTTTTATAATTTCGTTTCAGTAAAAAGGAACGCAGCAATGGTTTTTGCTTACTTTATCAATGTCAAGAGCTAAATGGGAAATAGATTTTTAGTGTAATGCAGCAATACATTTGTGAAATAAAATAATTTTCTTTTTTTAATGTTAATTTTCGTAATAAATCTGAAAACACTTAATATTTCCGAAACAGTTGAAGATAGGTATGGGACATTGTACATGAATTATGTCTAGAATTTTCCGAAGAACCCAAAAAATAAATAATATGCAGGGGTTTCCATTTAAAATAAGAAAGTTGGTATTGGCCACTGTCACATGACACACCCTGTATAATTTTTTTTTTTCTGAAAAAAATGCGCATTTAAAAATACAAATCGACGTGTCCAAGCGTTTTTTCCCAATACACCCTCATTTATTTGTTATCGAATTTATTCCATTTGGCTGTTCCACACTGTATATACAGTGTGTCCCCCGATTACTGCCCGGAGAGGAAATTTTTTTTATTTTTTTATTTTACGTAGAAAAGTTATTCTTAATAAAAAGTTTTGCTTGTCGAAATAGCCACTTTGCAGCAAATAAATTTGAGCTATGATCTACAGGGTGTTCATAAATTAAGAATATAAGAAAACGGTTCAAGAGTGAAGTACATTCATGCTTGATGTAACAGAAAAACATTATAACAAAAAGTTGTTTATACTTAAAAATTAACACAAAATACAAAATTTGAAATCAAAATTAGATGAAAACATTTAGGCAATAGGTAGCACAGTGTCTACATGATATTAAAAATGCGACAATGCGGCCATGAGAGAAACAATGGAAAGCAATCTACGACTGTATTATTTAATTGACAGCTCCTATTTTTTGTGGTTGTGTGTCATTTAAAAATTGCGTTACGAATAATTAAAAAAATGTTAACTCTTGAACAGAAGATTTTTATTGTGCGCTATTATGGTTTGGGCGAACAATACTCATATTCTGGTGTAGCCGAAGTGTGTCGCCAAAGGTGGCCAGATATTAATATTGAGCATTCTGCGGTAAAACGAGTGGTTTTGAGATTTCAAGAAACAGGGACGGTGGAAAAAAAGGAAAAAAGAAAAAAAAAAGTATGACGAAGATGATGCTGCTACTGTAGTCACTTTAAATGACGTTGAAAATTTCCCAAAGTTATCTCTCAGGAATCGTGCGCAAAAATTAGAACTGAGTAAAAGCCATTTACAAAGGATTTTCAAGTCGAACAATTTTAAACCTTACAAACCGAAATTTTCCCATAACCTGGAAACGGGTGATGATTCCAAACGCTTGGACTTTTGTTTATGGATTGGACAGTATTTGTTGGAAGATAGAAATTTTGCAAAGCACATTATTTTTTCCGATGCGTCAACTTTTACTACGAATGGGGTAGTTAGCTCTCAAAATTGCAGATATTGGTCTACAAACAATCCAAATTTCCGTATACATAACAGAAGCCAGTATTCGAAAAAGGCAAACGTCTGGTGTGCAGTTTCATATCATGGTATAATTGGTCCTTATTTCTTCCCCGGAAATTTAAACCAAAATGCATATTTGGAAATGCTCGACAATTATTTCTACGAAGCATTATCAGATATGCCTTTAGATGAAAGGAGAAGAACTTATTTTCAGCAGGAAGGCTGTCCCTCACACTCCACTCTCCGTGTACGTAATTGGCTAAATGATAAATTTGGCGTTAAATGGATAGGCAGGTATGGTCCTAATCCATACCCACCTAGAAGTCCTGATTTAACGATCATGGACTTCTACCTTTGGGGACGTTTAAAGCAAAAAGTGTATGAAAGTAACAATTTCGGGAATAATATTGAGTCACTAAAAACCAAAATTAGACAATGTGTCGCGGACATTCCGTTACAAGAAATAAGAAATTGCTACAAGGAGTTCGAAAGACGGGTGGAATTATGCGTAAACGTGGGTGGAATGACATTTGAATAGCATTTTAGTATTTAATATCATGTAGATACTGTGCTACCTATTGCCTAAATGTTTTCAACTAATTTTGATTTCAAATTTTGTATTTTGTGTTATTTTTTAAGTATAAACAACTTTTTGTTATAATGTTTTTCTGTTACATCAAGCATGAATGTACTTCACTCTTGAACCGTTTTCTTATATTCTTAATTTATGAACACCCTGTAGATCATAGCTCAAATTTATTTGCTGCAAAGTGGCTATTTCGACAAGCAAAACTTTTTATTAAGAATAACTTTTCTACGTAAAATAAAAAATAAAAAAAATTTTCCTCTCCGGGCAGTAATCGGGGGACACACTGTATATATACATATTACATATGTAATATTCTCGTATATGTATATATAGCAGGCTATAGAGAGGTCTTAAGGGTGTAGTGTATGGTAAATACGTGCTGGAAGACACGTAATGTATATTTACGCGTTAAGTTCGAAGAAAGGGGGGCTGACCCTTTAGCGGAAGAAAAAATTTGAGATATATCGTAGAAGTTCCATCAAAACTAACCCTTCTCGTTTTTTTTCTCTCTCTAAATTCTCGGCATCCTTTCCGCAGCACGCACGTGATTTATAATCCCCAATGTATTTGCGTGCTTGAATATACCGAAATATAAAAAAAAATATATATATATGGGATTTGGATGATTTATGTGATAAGGGGTTTGCTTGTTTCCTTCTTAACTGCCCGATGTTTTTGCGTTAAATTTCTCTTAAATGGTATCTTTCTAGAAGAAAAAAAAAAAAAAAAAAAGAAAAAGAACTGTGATGTATGTATGTTGCCGCTGTAATAAATTTAAGTTTCTTTTTCCCCTTAAAAGAAAAACTAAACATCGATAGATTTTTTCTTTATTTATTTCTAACACTAAGTCGCGCTCAAATCTCTCTTATAGTCAGTCGTAAATTCAAAACCTTTAACAATACTGTTTGATTACCTATTTCAAGTTACATTTTGACAGGTGTCAGATATTTTGTTGATGATCACAATAGGTATTCATAATTAGAAAAACCTAGTCAAAAATAGTTTGGCAGTAACTCCTGTTGAAACCGTGTAAAATAACTTGAGTTTGAGAGTGATATCTTGGACTTGAAGCCCCCAAAGAAAAAAAATCACAGGGCGTTAAAGCTGGCGACCGTACCGTACACAGTGAGTCGTTAAGAATGGGAAATCTGGAAACTGGGATAAAATATGAGGATTGACCGCGGCATGCCTTATACAAATGTTGCTCGTTTAAGAGATACAGGGTGTTCAAGTTAATAATGTCATTTCTAAATTTTCCAATAACTCGGCTGTTATTATTTATTATTTACCTGAGCTTCGTATTTAAAAATCAAAAATTGTATTAATAGGCCGAACTGCATTGAAACTTTAGAAGACAAATATCTCGAAAACGGATCAAGATATCAACATCAAACAAGTATGTATTTTTCATGTAAAAAAGGTTGCTCTTTCAAATTTTCTTCCGCACAAAACGATCGATTTATCTATTCAGGCAGTGTGTAATCAGCGCCACCTATGAGCAACGTTAAAATTGATGTCAAATTCTTATTCGTCATGCTGAAAAATATAATAATACCAATTTTCAAGTTGATTCTATAAAAACTTGCTAAGTTAGTGGAAAATTTAGAAATGAAATTATTAACTTGAACACCCTGTATCTCTTAAACGAGCAACATTTTAGGCTCTACTATTCCCAGTTTCCAGATTTCCCATTCTTAACGACTCACTGTGTATAAGAGTCTCATTCCACGTTAAAAATTAGACCCTTACGCTAGCACACTCTGATGAGCATATGGCGTACTAAACTCGTAAACGACCGCGATGGCGGCATTTTTAAATTACTGTAATATTTCCTTTTGGTTCTAAATATGCTCTAAATACGTGTTTCGATCTTATTTGATCTCATCAGTGCGATATATCTATAAACATAGAAATCACGGCACAGAAATGCATAAGCTGCCTAACCGTTCTCGAGTTTCGAATCTGAGATCTACATTTAACGTTATTATTGGGTAAAACGCAGTACGTTAAATCTAGAAATATCAATTATGTATATTTAAAAACAATGAGAACTGGTTTATTGACAAAAGTAGCGTCTTTGACTCCGAAATTTACAGTCCCTGGCCACAATATTAGGGCCACCTACTGATAAGACGGTTTTATTGAAATATTTAAACAAATGAAAAATTTAAACAGATAAATTGATTGCAGTAGTCTAGGAAAATAATATTTCCATGCATTGTATTAACAATTAGTAATTCCACCCCTATTCTTGATCACATCCCTGTTCCTTTTCGGCATACTGTTTGATTTTTTCGTAATTTTGCCACACATCTTCAACGTTTGCTTTTAATCGTGCAATAGTATTGTTTTGTCTTGAACAAACAATTGATTTTAAAACATTCCACACTAACAATAATCTTCGATATCTTTCACAAATAAACTGGTTATTTTTACAGTAACACAGCCGGAACAATACTGAACCCACTTGTTAAGACACCGGCGAAGGGGCACTCTAGAGATTTATTAGGCAGAAATGTACTTAGAATATGTGTAATAAATACTAAGTATTAATATTATTCATTTTAGTACACATCTCGGAATTATATTAGCTCGGAGATAGAAAATAAACTTTTTAAGGTGGCCCTAATATTGTGGCCAGGGACTGTAGTTTCAATATTAATCCGTCCCAACTTGATGTAGGTAGAATATTTTAATTAACTTTCTTCAACAACCCAATAATAACGTTATGAACCCGAGATAGCATGCACATCTTGCCCGAAATTTCAAATTTGAACGTCGGCCCAATATCATCAGGCAAAGAAATGACATGTTCAGGAAACATTTCCAGCATTTACCAATGCTAGCGTGCTATGTAGAGTGTGGCTCCATCCTGTTATAACCACACATTGGCAAGGTCATTAAAAACAGCACACCACACTGTTACTTTGAGACTATGGAGTTCCTAGAGGTTGCTTTCAAACCAGTACCTGCAATTTTGTCTATTTGCTGCACCTGATAAATGAAAATCATCTTCACAGCAAACGTTCCAAAGCATGTCTTGATAAAAGTTTCTACAGACACAATCTTCCATATAAGGATGCATTTTTAAATCTCAATGCAAGATTCTTCTCAAAATTCCAATCAGATAATCGTAAGGAAATTCGAGGAGATTGTTGAACTGAATCTCGAACTGTTTTTGTAATTTTATTGCTGTCAAAATAGGAGAAAGCTTTTACTATTTAAAAGTTGCGAGAAATATTGTTGCTATTTACATTATTGTTTTTGCAGTTTGACAGCTGTCAAATGTCAAAAAACAATCATAATTACAATGATCAAATTTGAGGGAAAAAAATTGATGATTTCTTGATGATTATGATTTCTAGATCATGTAACCTTTTTGGAAAACAATTGATTTCATAACTGGTAGATATGTCTTTGAATAGGTTCGTTGTTCACACAACACAGATTAGGACGTAAGAAGGAATGTAGTATCGACACCAGCTAAATGCTGGACGTTGGCCGATGAAAAAACAAATCAATAATTATAAATGCATCGGATCCCTTAACGTTAATCCTAATTTCATTGTATTGTAGCCAATTTCGTGACAAACGATCATTTTCACAGTGTTGTTTGCGTCATAGGATACTCGATCAATGTCTACAATAGATAATTTTTACGTGAAAATAACTACAATATGTTCGCTTCGCCATTGGCGGAGCGAGAATAAATCTAAATTCTAAGTTTAAGATCTTTTATGTTTGCAAATTCTTTCTAACTAACAAATAAAAATTGAATTTTTCACCGTTAAAAATAGGTAAAAAAAAAACTAGATTTTTAAGCCCCTTCTTACAGGAAAACTTAACATTTTAAAGAGAACTAAGTCGACGCTAATGACAACCTTATTCGCCTGTATAAACATGAGACTGTATGCAAACCATTCTTACCCTTTTTTTTTCCTTTTTTAATATCCACGACACGAAAACGACGAAGCGCTTCTCAGATAATTACTCTATTGCGTTTTCACCTTATTCTAAAAGTGATAATGGTTACAGATAAAAATAACTAAGCTACCCTATTACACCATTTCACTTCTAAGAACGAGAGCTCAGTGTTAGACGAAACTGCTCGAAAGTAATACCTTTTATATAAGATTAAATAGGGGAGGGGTGTATTTTTAGAACATGTCGGAGGATGAAAACGCTAATAGCGATGAAGAACATCAAGATTGTAAGTTTGGTTTATTTTTTTAAAATAATTTTTGAAGGGTTTAGTGTCGCCGATAGATTTTTGATACTAATATTTTAGGGTTATAACCTTAACATCAGATATTGTTACGAGAGCTACAACCCCCGAAGAAATCGTAGATGGTTTATTGAATGAATTGCAGGATAAAGATGAGTATAATTTGCTGCAAGAGGTCTTGTCGTTAAGTGAGTATTTAATTATCTATATAGGAAATTAAACGATCTATATAATACGTGACATAAGTGTTTTTCATCGATGATATATCATAATATAATTTTCAATGTTATCTTGATTAAGTTTTTGATATAAAAATGAAGATTAGATTTGAAAATATGTACTCTACTGCGATTAAGTAATAATTATAAGATATGCAGAAGTAATCCAAATTTCTATCTTCAGAATAAATAACAAGGATCAAAGGTTAAACGAACACAGAAAAGAAGGAGTTTACCTTATGTAATAGGTATTGTTACCTATTCAATTGAATTGAAAAAAGTGTGGCAAACAAAAGATACCCAAACAAAACAAAAAAAAAAAAAACTGAACGGAAAAAAACGGACTACAAAAGAGACAATTGCGAAACGCATTAAATCACAGTGTTGATATTCGATTATTCATTTACCGGTGTGTTTCTTGTAAGTGTATTTTGCTCGGGCAGTTTTCATAATGAGTTGTGCACGGTAGAATACAGGCGCCAACTATTAGCATTAACATTTCATTATTGTCTACTACTTCTTTTTTTTCCCCCTACTACTACAGCACTCTATTCAATAGTTACTGCATACAATGTGTATGATATAGGTAGTACAATCGTGGACAATATTATGTAGACGAAACCAAAGTTTTAGTTTCGTCGAAACTTCTTTCGATGAAGACAACAAACTATTTTGAGATTTTGTTAATATAATGGTTTGTTATTGATGTGAAACGTTCTGCAGTCCCTGTAGAAATCGGAATTTGGAGCAAAAACATATCATCCGCGAGGTAAGCATATGAACATGTTATGCCACGATGCCAAGTTTTGACTTTAATTGACTCCGTACAAGCTGCTCTGTCAGCAGCGAAAATAATCTAATCGGGGAGCGCACCCAATGAACAACACAATTTTAACCTCGCCAGAGAATCTCGATTCATTGAACGATAAGCAACAAATTAAGTGAGAAACTTCAAAAATGCAAGAAAAAAACGTTTAACAATGACCCCGAAAGAATCAAGGTGGCTTCACGTGCAAGCTTTTTAGCAGCTTTTTTATCGTAATTTTTCACATGACAGCATACAAAAATTGACTTCAAACAAAATGATAACTATAACCTAACTCATTTAGGGTCATATTTATAGTCCGTGCTTGAGGTTGTGTCGATGCTTGAGCACGCGATTTTGACAGATTTGTAATGACATTTATGTCAAAATCGCGTGCTCAAGCATCGACACAACCTCAAGCACGGACTATAAATATGAACCTTAGAAATGCATTGACTGCTATTATTAAGATTATATGCTTTATGTGCATATAATCTTCCGGGCACCCTGTATATATCGTTTTCGTACGGCAAAAGTTGAAGTTGAACTAACTTTTTTGCGTACTGACCTTGAAACTCTAAAATATTGGAAATTTAAAATCCTGTGTCCACTGTCTGTTAAAAAGCTTGCATGTGAAGCCATTTCCAGGCACTAAAACACCAGCGAAACGAGATCTCCAAACAAAATAAAAAGTGCAAAGAAAGCTCTTTAAGAGATTAATGAGCTCAGTAAAGAGATTTCTTTTAAATTTGAAGCAGTGGCTTGTGATATTTAGTGTTGTACGGATGTGGTACTTGCCTAGAAAGTGATAAGCTTCAATTTCTTATTTGTTAATGGTAAAATGAAAATGTTTTGTGTAGGTTTTAGAATTATAGCGATTCACGATCGCCATAGGAGGTTTTTTTTTTAAGAGCAAGATTACATTCAACGTGAAATTGCTGTAGAAATGGGGTGTTCGAAAATTGCTGTTCAAAAAATATTACTCAAGGGATTAGGAGAACATCAAAAAGAAGCTTGAAGACCTAAAAAGCTTAAGGAAACAGAAGATAATTATTTGCAGTTAGCTGAAGATCTCCAAGAAACCAGAAATGTTATAGTCCATTCGTCGACAATTCGTAAACATCTCATCCAGTAAGCCCTTAGAGGTCGCATAGCTCGCAAAAAATCATTGTTTCGGAAGGCAAACAAGCATATGAGTCCGAATTTGAAATCTTTGTATTTCGAAGAGGACAGTTTGTGCGGAGGAGGACAAATGAAGTATTAAGTCACGACTATCTGCAGACTACCATAAAGAATGAGGGAGGTTCTGTTCTTGCGTGGGGCAAGAACAACAGGACACATTAACGCCTTATAGGGCTAAAATTTCATCGATATTTTCTCGAGAATCGTTTGATGAATCTGCTTCGCTCTGGGCAAGTTGGTTCATAAACGAGAGGACAAACTCCCAGGAAGGCACATTAGCGCGTTTGAGCGCTGCGACCGTTCAAACTTTCATCAATTTTCTGGACAACTTTTTCATCATATAAATATTACCTAGCTCGATAACCGTTTGATGAATCTGCTTCCCCCTCGGCAAGTAGGATCGTAAAACAATATTTGAATGAGTTAGCCGAATAAAGTGTTGCGGAAACTATGATTTGGCAGCCCCAAATCTCAGACCTCAACATCATTGAACATGTTTGGGAAGACCTGCTAGAGACCATCACAATCATATATGAGACAAAATCGAGGGGCAAAAATTGGAAGAATTCGAAATGAAGAAAGGAATAAAACGAGGAGACAGTCTGAGCCCACTCCTATTCGTGATAATGATGGACAGAACAGTTAAACTAGAACCGGTGAAAGTGAATAGCTTGTTATATGCAGATGATGTGGTCCTCATGTAGAAGAAAAACACAAAAACTAAGGAATATCTGGACTAAGGAAATAGAAAAGGTAAAAATTGAGATTAGCCTAAATAAAACTAAGGTAATGATTGTTAATGAAAATCTAGATAATAAAGTTAACAGGGAAGTTAAAGACACTAGAGAGACAAAACAAATCGACAAGAATATACTACTCGTTAAATAAGACAATCCTCGGACACAGAGGTATTGATATGGAGACAAAAATGCAAATTTACAATACAATAACATTCCCTATAATAATATATGCATGTGAAAACTGGATATTGAGGAAGAAAGATGAGTCCTAGAATAAATGCAATGGAGATGAATAGGATCTGGATAGGATCAAGAACGAGGACATCAGGAAAATAACAAACCAAGAACTAATAGCGAGGAAAATTAGGAAAAATCAACTAAACTGGTACGAAAGAAAATCATAATTAGAGTAGGCTATGTGAATGGATTGTTACTTTAGCCACTTTCACATAATGACATTTATTCCTTGACATTTATAATTTGAAATAATAAGTGGTAGTGGCTAAGGCAACGACCAAAAACATCTACATAGCCTACACCAATTTTTTTTTTTATTCGATGGCATGTTAGTAAGGATGAAGACAAATAGTTTCACGAGAAGAATAATGGAGACCGCTTACTCAAAAAAAAAAACAGAAGAAGAGGAAGACCTAGGAGACGATGGGTTGATCAGATAAGAGAACTGGGAGGGAGGGAGGCGAAGAAAGGGAAAAAACCAAGGAACCATCTTCCTCAGTTTTGGCTGTAGAGGTATTTGAAGTCACAAGTTTAGGCCACCAAATACATTGTAATACTTTTCTACAGATTATTGAAACACCCTTTATAATAAGCAGGAAGTTGAAATTACAACATTCGAAGATGTGAATTAAATCATGTCCACGATTGTACATTCCCAGCACTTTACAACTTTTTCATTAGCGTACAAAACAAGTCACAATTATACAGGAAGTAATATAACAGCGAGTAGCAATACATTGTGAGTTAATGCAGGTTTATTCGGGTTCTTTTTTTTTCTAAAGGCGTCGATCAACACCTTTTATTTCAAGTTTTTTTAGGTTTTAGGTTATTTAAAAACAAAATACAAAAAAGTAATAAATAATTTAAAAGGAAACAATGTGTTTTCGTACGAAGATGTCTCTTGAGCTAATCTTGCAAAAAATCTAAGTAGTATGGGTATATTCACGATGGAAGTTCAAGGTTATCTCCTGCAAACAAAAAAAAAAACTTAATTTAGTGCCTTGTTCAGAATACCTACGTCTCATGTGATGTAAATGATGTTTTCAAGGTCATCTTTAATATCCCGTTTTTTTTTCCTTTTTAATTATATTCGACAGGCTTTCTTATTTATTTTTCAATTTACGAGTAGGTACTTTAATATTAAGTGTCGTCGTCAGATATTCATCATAACGCTACAACGTTGGATTTCGACAGGCTTATTAGTTTCCCTTCTGTGCTATATCTAATTTTTTTTTTTTCGTCTCTCAATTCAATTGTATGCGTCGATGCAAAAAAAAAGGAATAAGAATCTGGCGCCATAAACAAAACAGGAAGTCTATGCAACATCAACGCCTCCGTCGATGAAGTTTCTAAAAGGTGGACACGGCGCTTACTTGACCGGAAAAAATAACAATATCGAAACGGTTGCTTCATAAACAAAAGCCGTACGCAACATGGTGCCAGGCGCCAATCTAACCTAGAAGCGAACGAAAAGTTCTTTGACCTTGATTTTTCCCCGTGCAGGATTGGTATAACAGACGAAACGGACCAATATAACTGAGGCTCTTTCGTATACATACTTGTATATATCTATCGAAGCAGGCTAGTCTAGGCTTTAACCGTTTGCATATCCAAGAGTTGATTTTCTGCAGGGTATTTATTATAATTGGGATATCTCGAACATATTTAGAAAACTGTCTACATATCTGTATCTGGCTCAGAGCAGACTAGAAAAGATGTAATATGTAATGAGCGAAAATGTATTAAAAAGAGTTACGTGAATATCTGGTTCGGGTATCTGAGGCCCCCGGCAAGGTCAGTTCAACTGGCGCCGCTTTGATTTGCTCACAGTACACACAGTTGTGGAACTCTCATACTGTAATACTTGTACTTGCATAAGAGCGGTTTCATGTAGCTTCATATACAACTAGATACATAATATACACGAAAGAAAAAATGTAAGCTAGGTAATAAAAATATATTCACAATACCCTACTGGTATTAATTTCCACACAATTCAATACGTGTAGGCGCCAGGATATTTATGACGGTGTCCACCGCAAGTGTATCAAACTTCTAATCCTAGAGATATGCACGCATCTCTTTATCGGTTTTCAAATCTGGATATTATGCTAAACAAATGACGAGGAGAACGAACGCCCGTTACTAGATCTCTCACGTTTTATGGTTCGGTCATTACGATCCTCCGATGCGATGTAATAATAACAGAAAAATTGTTGAGAGCACATATCACATGTTCGGGATTTGATTCATGCTGTAGAATTCCGGGGAAAAATAGATTCGTAAGCGATTCGAATTGTAAATATACACGTTACATATGTATCTTGTCTGTCTAACTAGAAAATGCAATCGTAAAAATGGTAATGCGAGTTTTATTCCTGCGCGGCAGAAATGCCTTTATAAATGATTTTATGTATTTTCTAGCTATACGATCTTTTATATTGATTGACCCACAAATTTATATGCTTGTTGATTTTGTTTTAATCGGTTATTATATATCATCAGAATATTTTATAGTATCAGGGGTTCTTATAGCTACATAGTTTTCGAAAAATTATAACCAACTTTATAAAAAAAGAAACTATTCTTGCAATTTGACAGCTGTCAGGAGAAAATTCATTTTACATAGGAAAAAATTATATATTGAAATCGAACTTGAGCAGCCTCTAAAACAAGCAGAAAATAAATGAAGGAGTTTCACAGCTGTCTAAAAAATTAGTGACATCTGTAAGGTTTGAGATTGGGAAAATAATTGTTTTTACAATTTGACAGACCAATTACAACCGTCAAAATCGGGGACAAAATATCAGTTTTCTTTTTAAAATTCGACCAATGTTACAATTTGTTTGACTTAAAATTGTATAATATAAGTTATTATGATTTTGACAGCTGTAATTGTCAAATAAAAAGAAAAAAAAAACGCTATAAATAACTGCTGTTATAGCTAGACACAGTTTTCGAAGAATTATAAGCACTGCAGGTGCTGTAATTATAAAGAAAATGAACTATTCTTACAATTTGACAGCTGTCAGAAAAAAAGTCGATTTTTCATAGGAAAAATTACAGTGAAGTCGGACTTGAGCAGCCTCAAAAACAAGCAGAAAATAAATGAAGGAGTTTCACAGCTGTCTAAAAAATGAGTGACATCTGCAAGGTTTGAGATTGGGAAGATAATTGTTTTTACAATTTGACAGATGTCAGCTATATCTTACCAATTACAAATGTCAAAATAGGGGACAAAATATCAGTTGTCTTTTTAATATTCGACCAATGTTAGAATTGTATAACATAAGTTATTATGATTTTGACAGCTGTAATTGTCAAATAAAAAGAAAAAAAACGCTATAAATAACTACTGTTATAGCTATACACAGTTTTCGAAGAATTATAAGCACTGCAGGTGCTATAATTATAAAGAAAAGGAACTACTCTTATAATTTGACAGCTGTCAGAAAAAAAAGTCCATTTTTCATACAGTCAAGTCGGACTTGAGCAGCCTCCCAATACAAGCAGAAAATAAATGAAGTTTCACAGCTGTCAAAAAAATTAGTGACATCTGCAAGCTTTGAGTTTGTGAAAATAATTCTTTTTACAATTTGACAGATGTCAGATATAGCCTAACAGTTACAAATGTTAAAATAAGGGTGAAATATCAGTTTTTTTTTTAGAATTCGACCAATGTCAGAATTTGTTTGGCTTAGGATTGTATAAAATAAGTTATTGTGATTTTGACAACTATACTTGTTAAACTTCTAAAAGTAACTGTTTTTTAACTTCACAATAAAAAAAAAATTATAAGCAACTACTACAAGTGTTGTAATTGTAAAAAAAGTAACTATTTTTCTAATTTGACGGCTGTCGGGAAAAAAATCGGATATATAATAACTGTTTTTTACAATTTGACAGATGTCAAAAATGTCTAAATGCTTACAATTGTCATTCAATAGGAAGTAGAAATTTGCTTATCAGAATTTTGTACAAAGTGATTGTTTTTACAGCTATTGTGTTGATAGTGTTTTTTTTTGAGAATTTTATTTTGACAGCTTCACTTGTCAAATAAAAATTTAAAAAAAACGCTATAAATAGCTGTTGTTATAGCTACACAGTTTTCGAAAAATTATAACCATTGCAAGTGCTGTAATTATAAAGAAAAGGAACTATTCTTACAACTTGACAGCTGTAGAAGAAAGTCCCTTTTACATAAGAAAAAATTATATATTGAAATCGGATTAGAAAATAAATTATGGGGTTTCACAGCTGTCTAAGAAATTAGTAGCATCGGCGAGGTTTGAAATTGTGAAAAATAACTGGTTTTCCAATTTGACAGATGTCCAATATATCTTAACAATCATAAATGTCAAAAGCGGGTAAAAAATATCTGGTTCTTGTTTGTTTTTTGGAATTCGACCAATGTCAGAATTGATTGGGCTTAAAATTGTATAAAATAACTGATTTTACAGTTATTATGATTTTGACAGCCGCAATTGTCAAAAAAAAACCTAATTAAATTCCCAAAAATAACTGCTTTTATAGCTTCACAACTTCCAAAGAATCATAACCACCACAAATGCTACAATTGTGGAAAAAATAATAATTTTTATAATTTGACAGCTGTCAGAAGAAAGTCCCTTTTTCATAGGAAAAAAATTATATATTGAAATCGGACTTAAGCATTCTCCAAAAACAAGCAGAAAATAAATTATGGGGTTTCACAGCTGTTTAAAAAATTAATGGCACCTGCAAAGTTTGAGATTGTGAAAAATAATTGTTTTTACAATTTGACAGATGTCAAATATATCCTAACAGTTACAAATGTCAAAATAAGGGAGAAATATCAGTTTTTTTAAGAATTTGTTTGGCTTAGAATTGTATAAAATAAGTTATCGTGATTTTGACAGCTACAATTGTCAAATAAAAAGAAAACAAAATCGCACCTGCACTTGTTAAACGCCTAAAAATAACTGTTTTTATAGCTTCGCAATTTTCAAAAAATCATAACCAACTACTACAAGTGTTGTAATTGTAAAAAAGTTTACCATTTTTCTAATTTGACAGCTGACAGGAAAAAAAGTCGCTTTTAAGTCGGACTTGTGTATTCGTCGAAATAAGCGAGAAATAAAGGATAGAGTTTCACAGCTTTCTAAAAAATTATTAGCATCTACAAGCTAATAACTGGTTTTACAATTTGACAGATGTCAGATAGATCTTAATAGATACAAATGTCACAATAGAGGAGAAAATATCCGTTATTAGAATTGGACAATTGTTGGAATTTTCTTTTGCGATTTTCATACTTGACGTGTTTAGCGATCGTGTCGGTGTATTTTGACAGCTTCAATTATCAAGTTAACCAAGAAGCACTACCTATTTAACTTGTAAAAATAACTGCAATTTCAGAATTTTCGAAAACGTTAACTGTAAAAAATATTTTTAGAATTTGACAGCTGTCAAAAATACTTTGCTAGTTATATCAATTATTCCTATTATTATTAATTTTCTAAAATCATAAAAGTTTTCAATGCTTCTAATTGATTCCGAACACTTATTACACACGTACTGGCAATATTTGAGTATGTTTCTCGGGAACAACCGATGATATCATCCACACATTCATTATAAAAGCAAAGAATGATGCCTCCTATCTTCCGTTTTCTGAGGCTGATGCGAATATGAATCATTTTTTTTTCGTGTGCGTTTATAATTTTCCATGTACAATATAAAAAAAAAATTAATCATTAAATATTTCTCTAACTTTACATCATCTCACCGATATTCGCAACAGACACTTTCATAAGAACAAAGATTGTCGACGTATTGGCGCTTAACATTCACGTTACCCAACTCATAATTACACGTTTACTCCTTCTAGATAGTCCGCAGCATGTAGTATATAAGTAACTCGTGATAGATACCTAGATAGCAGATCTAGAGTGTATGTATGTATGCATGCACGTATGTATGTATGTGTGTATACAGTGGAAGCCGATCGAATCGAAAATGGCATAACACAGCTTGCAGTCGGAAACGTTTACAGTAATTGCGATTTGCATAATTTCAATGTCGCGTTAGGGAATGAATTGGAAAAAAATACAAACAGGAGAAAAAAAACGTGGGAACTATATCAGGGCTGTAATTATCTCCTGAGTATATACAGGGTGTTTTAAAATTAAAATACGATAGAATAATTACTATTTATAATTTCCATTATACATAAATATTAATTAACGGAGAGCTTAGATTTATTTAACCTTTTAGAAGCATCTTATGCAATAAGAAAGTAACGGAAAGTGTATAGAATTTAGCTATATAGCTGCATGTTTATCACGCTCTATGCCGTCTTAAAAAGAAGAATATTGCCACGCCTTTCGCGCTAATTATTGATGTTAACGAAATCTCTACAACAGTTTACATCAGCTGTTCGAGAGCAATATTATTAACATTTAACATATACAGGGTGAATCCTCCAATTAAAATAAATTGCATATACATATACATAAATGTATGTATAAAAGAGGGAGATAAATGAATGGAATAGCTGAAAACAGCTGATTATCGGATGCGGCAGCAGCATCAAGTCGAACGTGATATTCGTTTCACTCCCCAAAAAAGTCACCTTTTAGCGTCGCTGATGAAAGAAAAGGAAAGGTTTCCTTGCCCGTCCTCTCTCCATATACGTGTTTGTATATAAAGTATGTATAAAGAGAGAGAGAGAGAGACGAAACGACGTCGTATCGGATTGAATAACGTTGAACAGAGATGAGTAAGAGGAGAAGAAATAAAGAAAAAACAACAAGAAAGAACAACGACTAAATCAAGCTGTATAGCTGCGAGAATTCAGACTTTAAATTTATAGACTGTGTTGGGAACGTTTATACAGTGGTGTTCAAAAGTATTTGTTAGAAGGATAGATTTTCGAAAAAGTTTTGCAACTGTCAAAAAGGAATTATTTTTACAATTTGACAGCTGTCAAATATTCTTTGAATATATTCTATGTATAATTTTATAAATTGTGAGTGAATAACCGGCTTTGCAATTTGATAGCTGTCAGAAATATTTCGATAGCGATGTAGTCTTCGATCGAGGGAATTTATAACATAGGTCCGTACGCAGTACGTCAGGCTGTACCTTAACAGGTTCAGCGCCAATGGATTTCGAGAAAATAGTCACCTTAGACCAGATTGTTTTTTTTTTGTGATTTCTTATAGATCTTTCTCTTCCGTAATCTTGTCCGCCAATGCATTTTTGCAGGTTATGACATGTTAGAGACAACTTAGTCCAGTGTATTGTGTTTGTTTTGTTTTATAACAAAATGGAGAGCTGTGGCAAACGAATTTTGAAATTGGCTTCACAGCAAAAACAGTATTCTGACGGTAAGTTTACTAATATATCAAGGGAATCTTATTTAGCTGACTCGGACGATTCTACTACTGATAGTGATTATGAAAAAAAAAAACTTAAGTCTATTTCAACATCACCGTTAGAGAATGAACATATTCCGAGCCCTTCGAACGCTACTTTTCATGATAAACGTATTGTAAAAGAAACAAGTAGTAAATTTGAAAAAAAATATGAACATGAGAAAGAAAGAGAACAAGACCAGTCGATAAAAAGTTGTCAAATTTTTTCTAAAAACACTTCATCTCAGAACGTGGATGTGACTCAACTCTCTAGCCAATTAGATGGTAATGAGGTAGAACATGAAGAACGGCTCGAAAATGAAGATGGTATTGAACAAACACTGTATGATCTAACACAATCAGACTGGGGTCCCCCGGAAAACTGTGAAGGTAGAATACAATGGTGGATCAAACCAATCTTTATGCGACACAACGATAAAATTTCGAACAAATCTCGTGTGCAAAACTGGGAACCGACCAACAACAATAAACATCGGTATCACCACACACCACAACTTTGATTAATTATTCGGGACACGTGTTTCGAAAACGGATGGGTTTTCATCATCAACCGAATACCGAATATTCGGTTGTTATTGGTTGTTTATTGTTATTACGAGCCCACAGTCCTTGAAATCACCGACCACTAGGGCAAAAAATTATACATTTCATAGGTTTGATGGGTTACATGGGCATGGTTCGTATGAATACTCTTCGCGATTATTGGTCTCAGAAATGGATTCTGAAATCAGAAATATTGCTAAAAATGCTGCACTCCTCCGATAACGAACTCACCAAAAATTATCAAACCATATTCACACCTGGTAAAACATTTTGTATTGACGAAATTATGGGAAGAATATTATTCAAGCGACTCAGCATTCGTTAGATCTATGGTTCTCTGATCTGGCATCAATTCTACTCTCGTATTCATTACAATACTCGGCTTCGCCTCGTATTGTAATTTTCATACTCATGTCTTAATAGCTATCATTAAATGCTCATTTATATTGTAATTATTTCTCAACTAACAATGAAATATTGCTGACATTTTCTTAAATTGTATTTTTAAAATGGTCGCTGCCGCAAAGGCAGCAGAAAGCTTTTGTGCAGGTTTTATGAACCTGGTAAATACTTCTTTGGGGCCAAGAGTGGTTTTAATGCTGAGCTAGCTTCTCCGACATGCTGACTGGATCTCAGCCTCTGGTCTAAGATGACACCAAGATAGATCCCGACGAAGATATTGTTGTGAGTGATTTCAAGGACTGTGGACTCGTAATAGACACGGGGGGTTTTGAGAACACGCGTTCTCGAAACACGTGTCCCGAGTAATCAATCGAAAATTGTTACATCTGAAGATATTATTGTTTTGTACTGAATCGAATTGTTATGCAGTTTGAGTCTCCACCTCGACGTCTCAGCGTCCGCGATGGCGTCGATTTGGCCCTAAAGTCTAGTCGGCATACGATCACCTCGCTTCGTGATTCAGTATACACAGTCATATCATCTGCACAAATAGCTAGTTGCACGGCAACTCAGATAAATACGTATAATAAAAAGAGAGTAGGTGCAAGAAGAGATCCCTGAGGGACGCCGGCCATTATGTGTAATTTTTTTTTAGTAGTTAATTTTTTATTAATTAAATCGTTCTAACTATAAATAATAAATAATAAAGTTTTTTTTTTGAGTAATATTAACTCGTGAACGACACTGTAGATACATCCACACATATACAACACGAGCAGACTGGATCTAGTCGGCCGCGACTTTACACGAACGCGACTGAGCACGCACAGCCTTACTATTTTGGTTTGGCCGCCCAACGTAAAGCCAGTCAGTTGTTTCTGAGCGGCGGAGTTTGATGGAAGAGAAGACGACGCGTCGGCATTATTAGCGACTAGATCGTTTTCCGCACAACACACGGGACCCCCTCGAAAACAAAACGACGACGGCAAAAAAAAGAAATTGAAAAGTGTGAAGTTTCCTACGCGACGCTCTCGTTTAGTTTATTTCTTTTTTTTTTTTTTATCAAATAGAATTATAAACGAAGAGAGAGACTTAAGTTTGTCCAAGTTTTAGTTAGTAGCGTGGAATAAGTCACATTTGATCCCCCGTGTTTGTGTGTTTTATTTTTGTTTTGTTTTTTTGTTTGTTTAATATATGCATATATATATATGGTGTTATTATCGTTTGGTTGATGGAAAAGTTTCGCGTACTATGTAGTATCTCTTTTGTCGCATGAAATGTGACCTACGCGATATCGTAGTTGACCGTGTACACGCAATTATATTAATTCATTTGTTTATTTCGCGATAGCCGAAGACTTTTGTTTTTTTTTTTGTTATCCTGCTGCTTTCTCCGATTGGATTTCGGTTTTTATTTTTATTTCTTTAACGTTATGGTTTATTTTGTGTTGGTGGTGAAGATTTTCGCGGATATTTAACGGAGAATCAAGAGTTAACGTATACGGCGTTGTTAAAAGTAAGAGTTCAACAAACCACGGAGGATATAATTCAACGGGTTACCAGTGTATGAGTACCTTTAGACGTGATATACGAGGGATGTATTGGAAGTCATATTTGGTGCGTTTATGTTTATCTTTATTTATTTTTTTTTTAACCTATATATGCCTATATTTATAAATAATAAAATAAAATAGAGAGAGAGATTATAGAGAGAATTTAACAATTAAAAATTTTTTTTTTTGATATCATAGCAAAGCTCAAATATACAGGCTGTGTAGTTTCCGTATAGACAATTCAGGAAATTCCTTTCCGGTCTGAGTGTTTCTGTTGTGTTTTAACGCTATTGTAGATACATGCAATGCGGTGAAACAGTTCACTATTACTAGCATAAATAATAGTGTTGTTGTGTAATTAAAAAATGCCCGGCATTCTCTGCTTTTTCGATAAAAAAATGAACGATGTTTTTGTACGATTTCTAGAAAGTATTATTTCGGAAAATGTCATCCCTCCCCCTCCCTTGTTTAGTTTTACGAAATTTATAACCTAGAATTATTCTACGATATACAGGGTGTTTAGTTTTTAGGATCATATTTAATTATATTCATTAATTTACAAGATATTGACATTTGTTTGAAAATTTTGACATTTTGCTCTCTTCGGAAAAAATGCCATTATTTCGGTAACGGAAAAATGTAAAATTATGAAACTTAACATAACGTTAGAAGCATCTCCTATGATGATAATAAACAGATGTAGACATAAATACGTTATACAGAGTGTTCTAGAAATCAGTGTCTTTTGAAACAATCAAATTGAAACACTATATTTTTATGGGTTATTAGTTTGAATAAAGCATGTACGAGGGAGCGTTTTTATATTCGCGGAATGGGGGATAAGGGGTGGAAATAAAAAAACCAAATTATTTTTCTTTTTCAATATATTCACCTGCAAGACGGATTCATTTTTCACATCTTTCAATTAATTTACTTATACCCTCTTTATCTGCAAAATACGCCGAAACTGCCTCCTTGACTTCATCATCGGCAGCTCTTTTTTCATTTTCGGAAACAGGTAATAATCACTCGGGGCCAGGTCTGGGCTGTAGGGTGGGTGATTCCCAATTTCGAAGCCCACCTTATGCAGGGCAGCTAACGCAACGCGGCTCTTGTGGACGGGGGGCGCGTTGTCGTGCAAAAGCAGCACACCTTTCGTCAAATTTCCCCCCGTCTTTTCTCTTTAATGGCTTCTTTTAGTCGCCCTAATATTGAAGCGTAATATTCTCCGGTTATAGAAACACCTTTATCTTTATAATCAATCAACAATATTCCTTACGAGTCCCAAAATACCGTTGCTATGAGTTTCCCAGCTGATTGTGACACTTTAAATTTCTTGGGAGGTGCTGTGCCCTTTTTATGCCACTGCATGGAGTCTTGTTTGGACTCAGGTTCATAATGATGAACCTGATGAACAATTCGACTCAATACACCATCCTTGTCTTCATATTTCACTTTTCACTCCTGATTATGTTACTCGGTTGACGATAGCTCAAAGATTAACTGTCTACTGTGGTCTACTTTCTCTTTGCTAGGGCCGAACGAGTGTTCTTGAGCCCTTTCTTCATCCTCGACGGCCCTTCTAAGCTGAGAGTGATGTGGAAATTCTATCTCTCTGTCGGCGAACGACCGGAGTTGATGTTGGAGTATTTAGACACAATGGTATCAGTCCTCTATCGCTAGACTCCTTCTTATCGTCACCAAGGGAGGGTGTCTGTCGGGGTCGAGATTGGCCAGACGACTGATAAGCGGGTTTTCTGATCTCTCCACCCTTTCTAGAGATTTTCTAGATAGACCAACTACAAACTGCTGCAATGTTTGGACTCCGAGATCGTCGCGGAGTTGCTGGTTAGGTAGGCACCAAGGCGCTCCAGTAATGAGTGGTAGGGTGCGGTTTTGCAGCGTTTCCAATCTCTTTAGGTGAGACTTTGCCAAACTCGACCACGCCAGGTGACGATGGGCCTCAGAACTGTCTAATATCAATGAAACTTCGTATTTATACTAATTATGAGTCGCTGCACAGGCCACGCCCCCAATGCGCCTAATCACCCCCCTACAACCCGCTCATTCCGCGAATATAAAAACGCTCCCTCGTATGTAGTTGAAATTAACGGTTTTAAAGATATTTCAAATTATTTCTCATTTCTGTGTGTTTTTATGTAGGTGTGCTCTTTAAAAGAAAGTTTATCTCTCGTGTTATTGGGGCTGTTCGGTAAACTTGCTCTTTTATGTATCCCCAAAGAGAAAAATCACAATTGATCATGATGGCCAATGCACTGGACCTCCTCTACCAATCCATTTATCACGAAATGCATTATTTAGATGATTTCGGATATTCCTAGAGAAATGGCACATGGTGCTCCATCTTGCTGCAACCACAAATTCCTTATCATATTAAGAGGAAGAGGGTCTAGTAGATCTTCTAATTCATTCTTTAGGAATGCTAGATAATTTTCCCTGCTGACTGTACCATTAAAGAAATATGGACAAAGTAACCGGTTGCCTATTATTCCTCTCCATATACATTCAAAGACCAACGATGTTGATAATCCACGATCATAATATAAAAAATTCGAAGTCGACATAATATGGCTTATTCCTCATTATGATCCAATTCTTCTTGTACTATTATGGGGATCCTCGACTGACATTGCAAGTATTGCAAATTGATTATTTACATTTGTTAACTGGTTTGGCCCGTTTATATTCTACATGTCCAGCTGCTTCAAATCGATCCCGAAGTCTTTCAAAAAAAAAAAACAAAGGTTCTGGATGTCACTCTTTATATCAATTACGTTAACGTACCTTCATATTTTAAATATAAGTACAAATTTAAAACGCACCTAGATTTACAAAAATGTCAGCACAACAGACATATAGTAAAGCAAGTTCAAATTTAAAAAACTTTCTTTTAAAGAACAATGAAGATTTTCGCATTTCAATTGTTTCAAACAGACACTAATTTCTAGAACACTCTGTATAACATATTTAAGTTTACATCTGTTTTTTGTCATCATAGGAGATGCGTCTAACGTTATGTTAAGTTTCATAATGTTACATTTTTCCGTTACCGAAATAATGGCATTTTTCTGAAGATAGCAAAATGTCAAAATTTTCAAACAAATGTCAATATCTTGTAAATTAATGAATATAATTAAATATGATCCTATATAAAGTTGCCTTAAAATTCCTCAGGCAATTCAAAAATGTGATCATATATAGGGTGTTCCGTTAATGATAATTACGGGCAAACTAAACACCCTGTATATCGTAGAATAATTTTAAGTTGTAAACTTCCTAAAACTAAACAACTTTTGTATTTAAATATTTGCTGTATTTTGCATAACAAAGGAGATATGAAAAGATCCACGGTGAAAAGTTTATCATCATAATTAGTATAAGAATCGAGCTTGAATAATCCATTTTCTCCGAAAAATTTAGGTATGATTAATACCACAACAAATTGTAAATATTATGTGTTAATGGGCCACATAGTATTACTAAACGATTCAAGGCTAACCGCCGAATTATTAACGATATGATCACTTCAATACATGCATATTATTTATCAATTCAAGAAAGAAAAAAGTTGAAAGTCAACACACATGTCTATATGTTCATATTTTCCGATGATTTAAGGAATTCCAAGAAAGAATATGTCACAGATAAAATTGACCCCCTTTCAACGCTATTAATTTTGATCAATAAATATAATTACGAAAGTGATTTTCCCGCTAGCACCAACAACTAATTGCGAAAACAAATATTTATCTTGCTGATTTAATATCTTACCGTAGATGTGACCCCTCTGTTGATTACGACCGACTCAATTCAATGTGATAATCAATTCGTATTAAGTATACACTTATTAGTCAAGATGAAAAAAAAAATGCGGTAATACTTGTTTTTGTTAAGTATTTTATTCGCGGTATCGATAACAAGATGTCGATAGATGTGATAATGTTTAGAATCAATTTAAAATTACGGGGAAACTGATTATGATTTTTTTTTATTTACATTTTTGTCGATTTAATTCATTAAGTTCTGATGATGGTAGTCTGAGGTAATTGTAATCAGATGACAGGCAGATTTTATCAGTGCTTTCCGAATAAATGCTGATAAATATGTTCGAACGATATTGTATTTATTAGTATTAATTTAAAAATCTAAATAATTGATCAAAATTTTATCAAAATCTGATATCGGTGGAATGAACTAGATAGATTTAAAATTTCTAAATGATGAATGTCCTTCAACGGTCGGTCATTATAAATTTGGCTCTAGAAAACAAAAATGACATTGCGTTAAGTCAATTTTCTATGGAAAATTTCATTCCTTGAATCTCGAACCGTGAGCTTGCTAAAAAACCAATCTTTGACTGGTTTTACAGTTATTGTAATTTTAACAACTGCAATTGTCAAATAAAAAAAAGCTTCACAATTCTCAAAGAATCATAACCATAACAAATGCTGCAATTGTGAAAAAATAAAAATTATTACAATTTGACAGCTGTCAGAAGAAAGTCCCTTTTTCATAGGAAAAAATTATATATTAAAATCGGACTTGAGCATCCTCCAAAAACAAGCAGAAAATAAATTATGGGGTTATGCCTAGGTTTGAAATTGTAAAAAATAACTGGTTTTACAATTTGACAGATGTCAAATATATCTTAACAATTATAAACGTCAAAAGAGGATAACAAATATCTGTTTTTTTTTAGAATTCGACCAATGTTAGAATTTGTTTGGCTTAGAATTGTATAAAATAACAGATTTTACAGTTATCGTGATTTTGACAGCTGCAATTGTCAAATAAAAAAAACGCAGTTACCACTATGTTAAACTCCCAAATATAATTGCTTTTATAGCTTCACAACTCTCAAAGAATCATAACCATAGCAAATGCTGCAATTGTGAAAAAATAAAAATTATTACAATTTGACAGCTGTCAGAAGAAAGTTCCTTTTTCATAGGAAAAAATTATATATTAAAATCGGACTTCAGCATCCTCCAAAAACAAGCAGAAAATAAATTATGGGGTTATGCCTAGGTTTGAAATTGTGAAAAATAACTGGTTTTACAATTTGACAGATATCAAATATATCTTAACAATTATGAACGTCAAAAGAGGATAAAAAATATCTGTTTTTTTTTTTAGAATTCGACCAATGTTAGAATTTGTTTGGCTTAGAATTGTATAAAATAACAGATTTTACAGTTATTGTGATTTTGACAGCTGCAATTGTCAAATTAAAAAAAAACGCAGTTACCACTACGTTAAACTCCCAAATATAATTGCTTTTACAGCTTCACAACTCTCAAAGAATCATAACCATAACAAATGCTGCAATTGTGAAAAAATAAAAATTATTACAATTTGACAGCTGTCAGAAGAAAGTCCCTTTTTCATAGGAAAAGAATTATATATTAAAATCGGACTTGAGCATCCTCCAAAAACAAGCAGAAAATAAATTATGGGGTTTCATACCTTTCTAAAAAATTAGTGGCATCGACTAGGTTTGAAATTGTGAAAAATAACTAGTTTTACAATTTGACAGATGTCAAATATATCTTAACAATTACAAATGTCAAAATAGGGAACAAAATATCAGTTTTATGTTTAATTTGACCAATGTCAGAATTTGTTTGGCTTAAGGTGGGTTTATCAATGTGAGGATAAAAGTGTTAGTCAAGTAACTGACAGATATTGCTAACTGACAGATAAAATTTAGCAACTACAATGCTTTATCTTACAGATAACTTTTATTTAACACTCAATAAACGTTTTATTGTAATTATCTTACGAATAAAATTTTGTCTGCAAGTTAATTTATTTATCCTCACATTGATAAACCCACCGTTAGCATTGTATAAAATAAGTTATTGTGATTTTGACAGCTATAACTGTCAAATAAACACAAAACAAAAACGCAGCTAAACTTGTTAAACTCCTAAAAATAACAATTTTTATAGCTTCACAATTTTCAAAAAATTATAACCAACTACTGCACGGTATTGTAATTGTAAAAAAGTAAATATTTGTCTAATTTGACAGCTGTCAGGAAAAAAAGGGGCTTTTAAGTCGGACTTGCTTGCTAAAAAATACTAGATTTTCTACAATTTATTTGCAGAATCAAAAAAAAAAACTTTAGGAATCCTGATTTAGGCCCCAATGTTTTGATTATTGAAAGTTTCTTTCGTTTGTTTTTTGCTTGCTCCTAATTTTTTCTTTTAATTATTTCTGTTTCGCTGTTTCATTCATTTGTTTTGTGTTTCTTCTGATTCAGTGTTCCTTTCGTTTGTTTTTTATTGTTTCTTCTGACTTTCTGTTTAATTATTTCTGATTCACCGTTTGTTTTGTATTTCTTCCGACTGTTTTTCGTAATTATTTCCGTTTCACTGATTACTTCATTTGTTATTTATTTTATTGTTTCTGATTTACCATTTGTTTCATTTGTTTTATTTCTTTTGAGCTTTTCTTTTTAATTGTTTCTTATTCACTGTTTCTTTCGTTTGTTTTTTAGTTTCTTCTAAATTTTTGTTTTAACTATTTCTGTTTTACTATTTCTTTCGTTTGTTTTTTTTTGTTCCTTTTGGCAACACCAATAAGAATTGTTACAAATAAATCAAAATGTCAAAATTTCTTTTTAATTGTTTCTGATTAATTGTTTTTGTCGTTTGTTGTGTGTTTCTTCTGACCTTTTTCTTTTAATTGTTTTTTGTTCATTTAGCGTTTGTTTCGTTTGTTTTTTTCTGCTTGTTTCATTCATTTGTTTTGTGTTTCTTTTTGTTTCTGAACTTTTCTTTCTTTTTTTTTAATTATTTCTGATTCACCGTTTGTTTTGTATTTCTTCCGACTGTTTTTCGTAATTATTTCCGTTTCACTGTTTCCTTCATTTGTTATTTATTTAATTATTTCTGATTTACCGTTTGTTTCATTTGTTTTATGTTTCTTTTGAGATTTTCTTTTTAATTATTTCTGATTTAGCCTTTCTTTCGTTTGTTTTTTTCCTTTCTTTTGACTTTTTCTTTTACTTATTGCTGTTTCTTTCGTTTGTTTCTTTTTTGCCTGTTCTGACACAATTGTCACTTTGTTTGTTATTTGACAGTCTGACATCTACTTTGAGTTTGTGCCTTTCGTTCAGGTTATCATAGAACGTTGCACTATTGCACTATTTTTTTGTACTTTTTTTGCCCTATTGAAACTTATAGCATTTAACATGAACTTTTACAGATTAATTTTTATGTTTTTGCATAAAATTTTCTAGTATTTCCGGAATAACAGTAAGAACTGAATTTTAGGATCGTGTTTTCGGAGATAATGTCGTCTTATTCTTTCTCGGTTTTAAATATTAATTAGAGCTGCTTTAACGCATTACATTATTTAACTGTATTAAAAAGAAAAACAGGAAGATTTTGCAGTAACGTGGCAGTCTCTCTTCCTGTTTTTTCTTTTTGATACAGTTAAATAATGTAATACGTTAAAGGTCAAGTTGCTTAGCTACTAAGGTCTTTGTACCTTTTTCTTTTTAATAGACACTTCCTTTATGTGCTGCTAATTCGACACCGTGAAATTTTAAACAATTATTCGATTCTATAATACACACAAAGCTACATGTTTAATGACACATTATATTAAACGTAAACACACATGTATCTCATGTTTGTATGTATCAATATTTTTCTACGCACACGCTCAACTAGATAGATACATTGTTTGATAAATAAGTTAATGTCATCATAATATAATTTACTGATTTGTAAATGTTGACGCGTAATCTACGTAGCGCTCGTAACGACGAGACCAACTCTTTTATTATTTTACGTAGATAGGGAATAATATTCATATTACATTAACTTAACTTTACACACAAGGTTGGAACATCGTACAAAGTCCAAATTTCATATTCGGTTTCGAATTAATACCGAATCGGGCAGGTTGAAATCACGATTAAGATTACTTTAGATATGGATACTACTTAATTTTTTTTTCTTACGTAATATTGCATTCATTTAAAATAATGTATACCTACATATTAGTAGATCATGTGATTTCACAACAACGAAAAATACACATAATAAACCTTGCCAACTGTCGTGTTGTGTTGTGTGTTGAATGAGCTGCTCTAAATTTCGTTCGGACGACATTCAATTTATTCTTTCTTGTATACCTAGATTATTGCTGAAAATGGTGAAGATCGAATCTTAATCTCAAGGTTTCCACTTAAAATAATACTTAACACAACCAGGAAGAGAGGATTATGTAATCTTAATTTAAGTGGCTTTGAAGTTTGAAATTTCAACGAAAAAAAAAAAAAAAAAGAATTAAATAATAAGGAAGTATCTGTTACAGCATTCCACTAAAAATAGAAAATAGCATAATCATTTTTTAGTCCCTATACTTACGTGATATTATCTTGAAAAAAAAAATGGATAAAAGAATGAAGGAAGCGATTTGTAGATGGTAGAAAAAAAGCATCTAAAATTAAATTCCACATAAATTATGAAGCATATTTTTAGAAACGAATCAACAATAAATAGAATACCTGACATTCTCTCTGTGTTGTGTGCGAAATTATCATTTGTTCGTTAGATTTCCGTGTAAAAAAATTTGTAAAACACGTGACGGATTATGCATAAACTAACCTTTTTAGAATTGACCCCGTAATTTATTAAGAAGATAAATCGCTTACATATATACCTACAGATAATTTTAATTTAATTTAATACAAACGCACGATACGGAAGTATCGGTATATATCTTAAGGATAAATTAATTAAATCGATATATGTACAGCCTGTTCCAAAATTAATGTAGCTTGATGTGATGGAAGATACGAGGGAGCGTTTTTATATTCGCGGAATGAGCGGGTTGTAGGGGGGTGATTAGACAGTTAGTCTTTGAGCTATCGTCAACCAAGTAACATAATCAGGAGTGAAAAGTGAAATATAATTCGCGCGAACACTCTACGCGCTGTTGTTTTTGCGGTGGCGTGAGTATTCTCGGCACTCATCTTGCGCTGACCTTAGACATGCCGAGATGATCGCGTAGGATTTTAAAAATTGTTGTATCGGATACTCCAACCATTTCTGCAAGTTGTTTCTTCTTTAGTCGAGCATCTTCGAGTACAATTTTTTCAACTTTTTGGATAAGTGCTGGGGCGTGGTCACCTCAATGCTCCTGCCCGGCCTCGGGTCGTCTTCAAGGGATTCCCTTCCTTGTTTAAATAAACTATGCCACTTATACACCATGGTTTTTCCTGAACAAGAGTCGCCCTAAACCAATGACATTTCATTCATTATGGTCGCGACTGATATTCGATTTTTTCCATATTTCACTTTTCACTCCTGATTATGTTACTTGATTGACGACAGCTCAAAGACTAACCCGTGCATTTTGAGTGAAGGGCGTCTTTCTTACATGCACTGGCAGGATACTTTTTTCTCCTGCTGTACGTGAATTCTTGACCGAATAAAGACACCGTATTCACCTAATTTGGCTCCGTGCGACTAACCTGAAATCGGCGATGAAAGGAATGGAAATCGTTTCGGTCATTCAGGATAAAAATATTTCGAAAAATTTGTTGAACGTTTCCCGGGAAGTATTGACTTGTATTTTTTTTTTATACTAGTCTCATTAGATCTGGGGCTAACCTCAACTTTTCTTTTAAAAATTCATCCATCAAAGATGAAGTGAGATTATATTGTTGTAGGTATTTGCTTCTAAGATTTTGAAATCAATTCCGAAGATATGGCAAATTCAAATTTCGCTGTCCCTCTCCATCTTTTTTTCCAGATTTTTATTTAAGCTTGGGAATTTTGGATTTATTTTCGACATTTTTCCAAGCCACCGTGTATACGATACACCACTTCAGATTCTAACGTTTCATATTGCATAGATATGTATATGTATGTACATAGGTATGTTGTATTTGTTATTGTATCATAACATTTTTACGACTTACGCATCGGTTACAAACTTGAATCGAGTCAAACGTTTGGGGACTGTATACATACTTTACGACTGTATATATGTATGTATGTACGTGTTAGCCTTATCGCTGATACCGGGAATGTGGTTGTAATAGGTCCGCGTCGGTGTGTTCACATCCACACAATACACAGGCGCGACGAATAAACGATAAAAAGGGGATATCTGAAATACCGTACGTTCCACTCGTTCGATATATTATAGTGGGATCTACACATAGAGTAAGTGCAAGTAGGCTTATCTTATATAATCGTTCATATTTGAATGAGTTTGAACGAGGAAAAAAAATTCTATTTTCTTATACTTAAATTATACCGTTTTCTCCGGAGAATATTATGTACAAGGCCGACATTGAAATTATGCACGACGTTGCAAATGTACAATATCATTTCCTGATTTCGTAACCTAGACGAATCGTAACCTTCTGAACGAGATCATTTTTCATTCGATTAAATTCTTTTTCGCGACGAAATTGTATTAATCGAATAAGAATTACTCATCACTTGATCGCGATAAAGATGACAATGTAAGCTGATCATTTTGTCTCAAGGTGCAATTTATTCGGATATTACACCGTGTGACGTTTATGTGTTATATACGTTTTGTTCATATTCACAGATTAAAACAGATAATGAAACCTTGAACGGGTAATTTTCGCAATTATAATCGATAATGGTACTTGTTTCTGATAAAGGAAGCTTTGGACAAGTTAACAAACAAAACATCGAATCAATAACTATTACGTATTGTAAATTTTTCTAATTTATCTCGTATTATCGCTTGATTATGTTTGTCCAACTTTTAATCTCGTGCGTGATGAGTATTTAGGATGTTATACTAAACGATCGTATATAGTTTACACTTTCAGTGTTAATTTAATATTTTTCAACGAATAACAACATGAATTACAAAATCTTCTAACTAAAGCAAAGCAACTCACACGAAATGATGTATTAATTTGAACAGTTCCTCCTGCCTAACAAAGTTGTGTAGTGTGTAGATATTACATTTCCCGGATTTGACACTTTTGGACTTGTTTACATGCCATTTTATCGAATCACAAGTTACAAGATAAAGGTCGAGGTCATTATACAATGACAAGAGACATTTTAATATTAAAAAAAAACATTTTCAAATTCTTGGCGGATGTAGGGTGTGCATTAAATATTGCTTTGATCACTTTTCCTGTCACCCTCTACGACATATTTTGCTCGTAACAATCTACAAATTCCACTTGTTGACTATTCCATCAAAACCTATCTTGACTTGTTAAAGTGTGGCTGAGAAACTATTAATAGCGAAGCATTTGTTATGGAGCAAAATCAAATCATTATTCATTAAAAACGAAACAAATACTTTTTCTTCATCTTTTGTTTTTTTTTTTTGAATTAAGAAAATTTGCTTTTGTTTCTATTATTTACATTAAGCAAAAAACTTCAGTTTTAGATCTGAAATTCACAAACAATCATGAAATCTGAACTAAAAGTGGGCGAGGAGTGGGGAGAAAAATATCAAGACTACGAATTTTGATATCAATTGAAATTAGATTGAATTAAGCAAAAAGTTAGACGAATTAAAAAACAAATGAAAGAAACAATTAAAAAAAATGTTGGCACTAAAAAAGATAAAATCAGAAGAAACAAATAATAATAAACAAACGGTGAATCAGAAATAATTAACAAGAAAATCTCAAAAGAAACATAAAACAAATGAAACAAACGGTAAATCAGAAACAATTAAACAAATGAAGGAAACAGTGAAACAAAAATAATTAAGGAAAACAATCAGAACAAACACAAAACTAACGATAAATCAGAAATAATTAAAAATAAAGTCAGAAAAAACAATAAAAAACAAACGAAAGAAACAGTGAATCAGAAACATTTATAAAGCAACACAAAATAAATGAATAAAACAGTGAAACAGAAATAATTAAAAGAAAAAATCAGAAGCAAGGAAAAACAAAGAACAAAAACAATGATTTAGAAAAAATTAAACAAAAAGTTAGAAAAAACAAATAACAAATGAAGGAAACAGAAGAAAAAGTCAAAAGAAAGACAGAAACAAACGAAAGAAACCGTAAATCAGAAATATGTAATTAAAAAAACAACACCAATAAGAATTGTTAAAAATAAATCAAAATGTCAAAACGGTCAAAAAAAGAACAAACGAAAGAAACAGTGAAACAGCAATAAGTAAAAGAAAAAGTCAGAATAAAGGAAAAAACAAACGAAAGAAACGCTAAATCAGAAACAATTAAAACGAAAAGCTCAAAAGAAAACAAACGGTAAATCAGAAAAAATTAAACAAATAACAAATGAAGGAAACAGTGAAACAGAAATAATTAAAAACAAAAATGAAGGGAACAAAAACAATTAAAAAAAAGTCAGAAGAAACATAAAACAAACGACAAAAGCAATGAATCAGAAACAATTAAAAAGAAATTTTGGCAACACTAATAAGAATTGTTAAATATAAATTAAAATGTCAAAAGGGACAAAAAAAAACAAACGAAAGAAACAGTGAAACAGCAATAAGTAAAACAAAAATTTAGAGGAAAGGAAAAACAAACGAAATAAACACTGAATAAGAAACAATTAAAAAGAAAAGCTCAATAAAAACATAGAACAAATGAAACAAACGGTAAATCAGAAAAAATTAAACAAATGACATGAAGGAAACAGTCGGAAGAAACACAAAACAAACGGTGAATCAGAAATAATTAAAAAGCAAGTCAGAAGAGACAATAAAACACAAATGAAAGGAACAGTGAATCAGAAACAATTAAAAAAAAACACAAAACAAATGAATAACAGTGAAACTGAAATAATTAAAAGAAAAAGTCAGAAGAAGAACACAACAAACGATAAAAACAATGAATCAGATACAATTAAAAAAAAGTTATAAAAAACAAATGACAAATGAAGGAAACAGAAGAAAAAGTCAAAAGAAACGAAAGAACGAAAACTGTTTCTTTCGTTCTTTCAACAGCAATAAGTAAAAGAGAGTCAGGAGAAAGGGAAAACAATCAAAAGAAACGCTAAATTAGAAACAATTAAAAAGAAAAGCTCAAAAGAAACATAAAACAAATGAAACAAACGGTGAAACAGAAATTATTAAAAGAAAAAATCCAGAAAGAACAGAAAACGAACGGCGAATCAGAAACAATTAAACATAAAAGGTCAGAAGGAACAAAAAAAAGAGTGAATCAACCTCACCTTCCAAGAAGAAAGGTTTTAAACCTATTAATAAAAAAAAGAATAATTAGACAACATCCATTTCTCCGAGACTAATGATTCCAGTTTATACACAAGTAGATATTAGCTGTGAAGACTTAGAAATGAACTCATCCTCAGATGACGAACTCCACGAAGGCTTAGATCCCAAAACAGTTGATTCAAAGTTGATTCTATTGTCTATTAATAAAGAATGAGTTTTAAAGTTCAAAATAATCAACTGTAAGATATGTGACACAATTATCCACTGAATAGGGTCACCACAACATCAAGATAATTCTATTATTTCCGCCCAACAATTATTTTACATAAACAGGAATACTTATAATGATTTCTAACATATCTTATTAAAAAAAAAAGTAATACATACAACATTGTAATGTTGTGCTACGAAAGGCTTGCTTTTGGGAGGGAATCGTATGGGAATTATTGATCGAGATTAATTTGGTATTTAAAAATGGAATCATCGCCTGAATTGTGTAAACATTGAAGAGGCATCTCATCTACATGTAGAACCGATATTTTCCGGTTTTTCAGGAGGGTATACACAACCAGACGACTCCACTGACGTTATATGGAAATGAGCTCTAGATCAACACATATTTCATTTTTTTACGGTGGATTTTTATTACAGGACGCGATATTACAAGAGCAAGATTTTTATATATCTATACGTGTGTATGTATGTACAGTCTGTTACAAAATTAATGTCGCCCCCCCGCAATTAAAAGATCCAATAAAAATCATCTGATGAACATCAATATTGTAATTGCGCTCTAAAATGAATGTCGGTCAAACCTTAGTGCATTCATTTCGCAACAGAAGTTATAATGTACGAGGGAGCGTTTTTATATTCGCGAAATGGGGGATAAGGTGTGGAAATAAAAAAACCAAATTATTTTTCTTTTTCAATATATTCACCTGCAAGACGGATACATTTTTTACATCTTTCAATTAATTTATTTATACCCTCATTATCTGCAAAATAGGCCGAAACTGCCTCCTTGACTTCATCATCGGCAGTCAATTTTTTACCCCGCAGCTCTCTCTTCATTTTCGGAAACAGGTAATAATAATCACTCGGGCCCAGGTCTGGGCTGTATGGTAGGTGATTCACAATTTCGAAGCCCACCTTATGCAGGGCAGCTAACGCAACGCGGCTCTTGTGGACGGGGGCGCGTTGTCGTGCAAAAGCAGCACACCTTTCGTCAATTTCCCCCGTCTTTTCTCTTTAATGGCTCCGTTTAGTCGCTCTAATATTGAAGCGTAATATTCTCCGGTTATAGAAACACCTTTATCTTTATAATCAATCAACAATATTCCTTCCGAGTCCTAAAATACCGTTGCCATGAGTTTCCCAGCTGATTGTGACACTTTAAATTTCTTGGGAGGTGCTGTGCCCTTTTTATGCCACTGCATGGAGTCTTGGTTGGACTCAGGTTCATAATGATGAACCTGATGAACAATTCGACTCAATACACCATCCTTGTCTTCATTACAGACGTCCAAAAATGCACGCGAACACGCGATTTTTTCCATATTTCACTTTTTACTCCTGATTATGTTACTCGGTTGATAATAGTTCAAAGATTAACTGTCTACTGTGGTCTACTTTCTCTTTGCTAGGGCCGAACGAATGTTTTTGAGCCCTTTCTTCATCCTTGACGGCCCTTCTAAGCTGAGAGTGATGTGGAAATTCTATCTCTCTGTCGGCGAACGACCGGAGTTGATGTTGGAGTATTTAGCCACAATGGTGTCAGTCCTCTATCGCTAGACTCCTTCTTATCGTCACCAAGGGAGGGAGTCTGTCGGGGTCGAGATTGGCCAGACGACTGATAAGCGGGTTTTCTGATCTCTCCACCCTTTCTAGAGATCTTCTAGATAGACCAACTACAAACTGCTGCAATGTTTGGACTCCGAGATCGTCGCGGAGTTGCTGGTTAGGTACGAACCAAGGCGCTCTAGTAATGAGTGGTAGGGTGCGGTTTTGCAGCGTTTCCAATCTCTTTAGGTGGGACTTTGCCAAACTCGACCACGCCAGCGCCCCGTAGGTGACGATGGGCCTCAGAACTGTCTAATAACAATGAAACTTCGTATTTATACTAATTATGAGTCGCTGCACAGGCCACGCCCCCAATGCGCCTAATCACCCCCCTACAACCCGCTCATTCCGCGAATATAAAAACGCTCCCTCGTATGTAGTTGAAATTAACGGTTTTAAAGATATTTCAAATTATTTCTCATTTCTGTGTGTTTTTATGTAGGTGTGCTCTTTAAAAGAAAATTTATCTCTCGTGTTATTGGGACTGTTCGGTAAACTTGCTCTTTTATGTATCCCCAAAGAGAAAAATCACATTTGATCATGATGGCCAATGCACTGGACCTCCTCTACCAATCCATTTATCACGAAATGCATTATTTAGATGATTTCGGATATTCCTAGAGAAATGGCACATGGTGCCCCATCTTGCTGCAACCACAAATTCCTTATCATATTAAGAGGAATGGTGTCTAGTAGATCTTCTAATTCATTCTTTAGGAACGCTAGATAATTTTCCCTGCTGACTGTACCATTAAAGAAATATGGACAAAGTAACCGGTTGCCTATTATTCCTCTCCATATACATCCAAAGACCAACGATGTTGATAATCCACGATCATAATATAAAAAATTGTGTCTATTAACGTAAGCGCTTTTATAGAAAGTCGATTCGACCGTGAATAAAATAAAATTATGAAAATCTGGTTCTTTCCATTCTCTATTTAACATCCACCGGTAAAAGTTGAGACGACTTTCAAAATCATAACCAGACAATTCCTGTAAATAATGTATTTGGTAGCCATGACATCTGTGTTGACGTAAAATCCGTGAAGTCGACATAATATGGCTTATTCCTCATTATGACCCAATTCTTCTTGTACTAGTATGGGGATCCTCGACTGACATAGCAAGTATTGCAAATTGATTATTTTCATTTAACTGGTTTGGCCCGTTTATATTCTACATGTCCAGCTGCTTCAAATCGATCCCGAAGATTATATCAATTACGTTGACGTACCTTCATATTTTAAATATAAGTACAAATTTAAAACGTACCTAGATTTACAAAAATGTCAGCACAACACACATATAGTAAAGAAAGTTCAAATTTAAAAAACTTTCTTTTAAAGAACAATGAAGATTTTCGCATTTCAATTCTTTCAAACAGACACTAATTTCTAGAACACTCTGTATAATATATTTAAGTTTACATCTGTTTATTGTCATCATAGGAGATGCGTCTAACGTTATGTTAAGTCATAATGATGAACCTGATGAACAATTCGACTCAATACACCATCCTTGTCTTTCCTGTCGTTGTGTATAAAGCTGGATTGTGTGTGTTGTACTAGCATACTTTTTGTAGACACGCTGTAGATCAATCACCACTACTATCCAGTTTTCGAAATAATTCATATAGATAGCTAAATCATGCTGTTGTCATATCATGTACGTATGTATGTATATTATATCAAAATTTCATAACCTACAAAAACCCCAACCTCATCTCATTAATTTAACATTAATCATTGACATATCGTATAAAACGAGTAAATATTTGTAAAGTGTTGCATGAATTAACGCAATACAAATACGCGGAAAAGCGTTCGTAAAACCATCAGGCGCCTTTAAATTACATATTATTAATTTTTTTAAGTCTAGCATCTAATCTCTAAAGAGTTAATGTAAGTATGGAAATACGAATGAACGTAACGTAAGTGTAAACAGCAGACGCGACCTCATCAAAAATTCTTGATTTACAATCACGATTCACTATAAGTGTAATTTGATATATGGCTTATGTGTTGGAGAATGTATACATATAAACCAGTCAAAAGGTTACGAATCGATAATCTCCTTTGAATTATGCAAACAACGGCGAAAACTCGCTTGAGACGAATTTTCATTAACAACACTTATATTAGTACATATGAGTATTATTTATTTACTTCCTTGCGGATTTTATATCCCGGCGAAGTCCCTTCATTAAATAATAATAATAATAATAATAAAAAACGAAAACGATGAATCTATGTGTGTGCGCCATCTACATTTTTTTATAACTCTGTGGAAATGTACCGGGACATCCGCGCAGCCCGTCGTATAAAAAGATAAGAGTTAAAGAGTTTGGCGTTTATGCTATAGTGTGAATTGTGCTGCGATGGATCAACATACGGTTTCATGCGATAACTGTTACTATATGTTGCAATGTGGATTTAATAATGATGTGGTATTAAGCTACTGTGTAGACGTGAAGATTATTTTCTGGAATAGTGTTGAGTTTTATTGTATAATCTGTGCAGATCTCATTTAGATTAAATGTGTTTATACGGTGTCGGCAAAAAGTTAGCCCTCTTCTATCTCTCCTTCCGCGTTTTGTTCTAATTTTATATTTATGTACCATCTTTGGCAATTTAAATGCGAATTTTTGATCGGGGAATGTTGATTTTGTAAATAAAGGCTTTGCTTTAAAGTGAGTTTAATTACTTTAAAGAAGTTAATCAAAGCAGTACTCTCTTTTAGAGAAATTAAATTTGCTTCAAAGTATAGCCTTTATTTAGTAAATGGAAATTCCTCGCTGAAAAATTCGCATTTAATTTGCTAAAGATGGTACATATATAGAAAAAAGACATTGCTTCAAGAATCCTAAATATGTGGTTTTAAAATATTGTTAGAAAAATGTCAGCTCATCCCGATACCAAAAACCAATCGTTAATGAGGAAAACATTGGGAAAGTTTGTGTGTTTACGAGACTCATCTATCGAATTTTGGCCCGGAAGATTTGGACAAGTAGAAGGTCATCATTGTGAGTGCCATGAGAGCCCAATGAGGTCTCACATCATAAATACTTCTGAATTTTTGGCTGAGTGGGACCAACGACTATCTATGCATACATATTCGCCTGAAACGCTAACTTTCTCGAAGACTTGTTTGAGTTTATTCGCAAGTGGTGTCATTTTTCGAAGTCTTATCCTCAGTTACATTTGAGTTATAGCTGAAATGTAGCTGGAAACGATTTTGGGACATTCCGTTTTCGTAAATTGGATTTTTAGACCAATAGGATTGAAGCCAAAGCTCCATCCACAGAATGATGCACAAGAATTTGGTCATTTCAGATACAGTTGTCTGAAGACGAAGAATATTCTGACGACTCACATTCATATTTACTAGAAAAGATAGACGTTTTTAAACAGTGATTCTTCATTTTTACTATTATATTTTTCGTCTTCATCAGACAGCATTTCCTGCCATAACCTCTCTAATTTCGTTTGCTCTTCTTCGTACGACGTCATTCTAGCACTACAAAAATAAGTATGCCGACCTTAAGTTTCAACGTGTACAGAAATGTATAACCAAATAATGTTTAAATAAAATGGTCAAATACGTGGACCAATGCTGTCTTCAACAATTAAATTTCATTTAGGAGACAAAACAAAATTTTTCTCTACATAATGGCACTCAACCTATTAAAAATGTCCCAAAGGAATCTGGCAAGCATGTCAGCCATTGTACGAGCCAAAAACAAAACGTCAAAGTGCGACATGGAAATCACCAGAAGTGTCAAAATGGAAGAGCAAAATCAAGATAATGCTGACCGTTTTCTACGATAAGATCAAAAGGGAAGGAAATATTGGGATAGGCAGCCAAAATCAACAATGATTCATGGTTTGATTTTGGCTACCTATCCCAATATTTCCTTCCCTTTTGACCTTAACGTCGTACAGCCAATACTTCCACTCTACTAATTTTCTACGATTCAAAGGGAATTATCCACGATGAATTCGTCTCAGAAGATCAGACGGCGAATGCGAAATATTATCTGGGAGTTTTAGAATTCGACGAGTTCGACCGAAATATTGAGAGCCAAACAGTTGGTTGTCATCATGGTACAGCAGGAGAAAAAGGTATCCGGACAGTGCGCGAAAGAAAGAGGCTTCTTACTCAAACCCTACGGGAACTTTATTATCCTAGAGTGCATACAAATAATGTCTGTGCCACAGACAGTCCATGTACAAGGGAGCGTTTTTATATTCGCGGAATGGGGGATAAGGGGTGGAAATTAAAAAACCAAATTATTTTTCTTTTTCAATATATTCACCTGCAAGACGGATACATTTTTCACATCTTTCAATTAATTTATTTATACCCACATAAAAAAATGATTTCTCTTTATCTGCAAAATACGCCGAAACTGCCTCCTTGACTTCATCATCGGCAGTAAATTTTTTACCCCGCAGCTCTTTTTTCATTTTCGGAAACAGGTAATAATCGCTCGGGGCCAGGTCTGGGCTGTAGGGCGGGTGATTCACAATTTCGAAGCCCACCTTATGCAGGGCAGCTAACGCAACGCGGCTCTTGTGGACGGGGGCGCGTTGTCGTGCAAAAGCAGCACACCTTTCGTCAATTTTCCCCCCGTCTTTTCTCTTTAATGGCTTCTTTTAGTCGCTCTAATATTTAAGCGTAATATTCTCCGATTATAGAAACACCTTTATCTTTATAATCAATCAACAATATTCCTTCCTTCCTTTCCTCATAATGGTGTATTGAGTCGAATTGTTACTGGAGACGAAACTTGGGTTCATCATTATGAACCTGAGTCCAAACAAGACTCCATGCAGTGGCATAAAAAGGGCACAGCACCTCCCAAGAAATTTAAAGTGTCACAATCAGCTGGGAAACTCGTGGCAACGGTATTTTGGGACTCGGAAGGAATATTGTTGATTGATTATAAAGATAAAGGTGTTTCTATAACCGGAGAATATTACGCTTCAATATTAGAGCGACTAAAAGAAGCCATTGAAGAGAAAAGACGGGGAAAATTGACGAAAGGTGTGCTGCTTTTGCACGACAACGCGCCCCCGTCCACAAGAGCCGCGTTGCGTTAGCTGCCCTGCATAAGGTGGGCTTCGAACTGGTGAATCACCCACCCTACAGCCCAGACCTGGCCCCGAGTGATTATTACCTGTTTCCGAAAATGAAAAAAGAGCTGCGGGGTAAAAAATTTACTGCCGATGATGAAGTCAAGGAGGCAGTTTCGGCGTATTTTGCAGATAAAGAGGGTATAAATAAATTAATTGAAAGATGTGAAAAATGTATCCGTCTTGCAGGTGAATCTATTGAAAAAGAAAAATAATTTGGTTTTTTTATTTCCACCCCTTATCCCCCATTCCGCGAATATAAAAACGCTCCCTCGTATATGCGCCCAATATTGGACCATAATTACTGACTTCCAGAAAAATTGCAACACCTACAAGCTGTTTAACGATTTTATAGAAACTTTCAGAAAACATCTATTTCTATGAAACAAAGTTTTGATTAAGTTTTAAAAACAAAAGAATAAAAGCTTTAAAAGTTTTTTCAATAATGAGTTGCTCCGCCACGATTTGTAATGCACTCATCTAGACGCCTTGGCATGCTATTAATCAAGTGATCTATAGCTGCTTGTGGTATATCGTCCCAAGCTTCTTGAATCCGTTGTTGAAGATCGTGTAAATTATCTGGAGGGTGCGGTAAATTACCTATTCGCCTACCAATCATATCCCATACATGTTCAATGGGCGACAAATCAGGCGACCGAGCAGGCCATGGGAGGACGACAATGTTAGATTCTTCCAAAAACCGTGTTGTAGCCCTCGCCGTATGAGGGCGCGCATTATCCTGCTGGAAAATGGGATTTTGCAGCCCCTGAAGATATGGAAGGCCAACTGGTTGTAGCACATTAGCAATGTAACCAGGTCCGTTAAGGTTGCCGTCAATAAAGACCAAGGGTGATCTGCTACCATAACATATTGCACCCCACATCATAACTCCTTGAGTGAGGGCTGTGTTGCGTTCCACAAAAAATGTTGGACTTTTACGTTCTCCACGCATCCGTCTGACTCTCCTACGACCATCGTGGGCCCACAAGCAAAATCGGGACTCGTCACTAAACACAATTCGATGCCATTCCTGCGCCCAATTAACCCTTAAGTTGCTCCACTCTAGTCTGCGTAGACGGTGAAGTGGTGTAAGAGGAAGACATAAAAATGGACGATATGAACGCAATCCATAAGATCTTATCCGGCGATAAACAATTGACATTGACATTCTGAGTCCTGTACCTCTCATCCAATCATTTGCAATTGATCGAGTTGTTGAAAATCTATCTCTTGTGGCCAAAAGTCTTAAGCGACGTTCTTCGCGATCTGTAGTCCTTCGAGGACGTCCAGATCCACGGCGACGATGTTGAACCCCTTCCTCGGACCATTTGGACCAACACCTCAATACCGTTGAAACATTTCGGTTTACACGACGAGCAATTTCTCTTAGCGAAATAATACGGCCACGTTCAAAATCACTTAATTGGACAAAATGTTGATGTTGACGTACTCTCGGGATTGTTATCAAGTGCAGAATGAAATTGTGACGTAACAACAACAATTTGCAAACTTGACAGTTACTAAATGGTCTAATACTTCAAATTTATAGTTACTATGTGCTATGGAAACAACATGCAAAAAAAAACTACTGGCTAGATTTTATTCAAATTTTAATCATCAATTTGTTTAATGAAAATAAACGTTTCCTGAAAATTTCAATAAAATCATTCGACAACTTCTAGGTGTTGCAATTTTTCTGGAAGTCAGTATATTTGTTCTCCTTGGGAAAGGGTTCTAAAGAGTTTGGTATTATAAATAAGTTACAATTTTCATAGCTTACTTTAATTAAAAAAAATAATGTATGACTTAGCGGCCTATGATCGGGCAGTCTGATTTGCTAAAAAAAATTGAAGAAATAAAACATTACTTCAACTTATCTTGCACGCATACACACATTCTGCTACATACAATGTAACACCATGACCTCGAAATTTGCAACATACGCACACACACAGCTGACAACACCATTTGGTCTTGATATAACACAATGGACGTTCTAAAACAGTGAAATTTCTTCCGATATATTCAACCTTACTCACGGCAAATGTGTATTGTACCTTTCTTTATAGGTATTTTGACCTCGGAGAGACAGCTTACTGCACCCATTTTTTCAAAGAAAACGCGCATCTAGTTAACCGAGACGTTTGGCCTTGGACAGGTAGAATCGACCAAACAAAACAGAAACGAAAACAAAAAAAGCCACGTCGTCGTTTTGGTATTGTGTCGAAGCGTGTTTGCGTCGTGTTTTTTTTTTGTTTTATTTTCGTTCGTAATATTTTAAATTTTGATTCGTCTCCGAAATGAATGCGACGTTATTTGCATTGAATCGATCAGCGTAGATCGTGAGTTGAAATTGCTGAAATCGATCTTATGAATAAATCCCAGATAGGAATATTAGGTGTTAAATTTTAATAATATGACTGTACGCGTTGGGAATTTTTAATAACTATTGTAATGATGTCATATCAGTTATTGTTAATGCACTTTTAATACAATGAAAGAATGCTTTATATGACGGGTATTACCAATACAATTGATTAACCGCGGATGATTCGACAACTAATAAATACTACTCACCACCACCGGGACCGAGATAAATCCACCTATACTGTATATCCGACGTAATTTCACGATTGTACTAATATACCGAGAAGCAATAAGGTAATTGATCGGTGGAAATCAATTAACAAGATTGCCTACATCCGTTTCTAGTGAAATATGTTCGCAAAAGGCTGTCGCTAATTCGCCGCAAATGCGTTTTAGATAGTTTTATTTCACGCGTAGATGTTGCGTTGACAAAGATGGATTCCACATCACACATCTTTTAAACAAAAAAAAAAAAAAAACTAACATGTGCGAATCAAATTTTGACCTAATTATTTCTTTTTTTAAACGCACCGAACCAGAACGTGAATTAGGGGACACCCACGTTCTTCCAACTTTATGAAATGGAATAATTTCAAATTTTTATTAATTTTAATCGTAATCTATTGGCAAAGTTTCAACTCAAACAAAAAAACTAGCGTAATCAAACCTATTCAATCTAATATAATTACAAGTTTTAAAAGCGTGCAATTACACTCGTAATTGTAAACAATTCCCATTGCCTCGCGGATAATAATTATCTTAGCGCCATCTCTTACGTAAACAACGTCGTAAAATATAGTTTGACGTGGCAACGTCGTAATTTGATCGTATTATAACCGATAAAATCGTGCGCTTCTAATTTTAATGAAATGATAAATTTTGTAGTATAAGGTGTTAAGATATCGTTGAAATCTACCAACCAATACAACAAAAGAACGATCAAAACAGATTTAACGAACCACCCTGTAGGTATGGGTGTCCTAAGTTGAGTGGCCTATTAGAATATGTCCTAAAGTACACCAAAGAGAGCGCTGAAAATTTGGTTGCCTTGGTTTCCGGCCATGCTCTTTTTAAATAAAATAATTTTAAAGATGGCCGACTTCCGGTTATAACGGAAATCGATACCCCATATATTAGTGGATTTTTGGATTTTAAGCAAAATTTTAGGCTAACTTTCTTAAATAAACCTTATGTCTAAAATGCACCGTTTTCGAATAATTCCACTTTTTTTCTTTAAATTTGACAAATCATTGCTGGGCGTCATTCTCTCGGACAACGTTTGACTTAGAGCCTTCAAAATTTTTATGACGAATACTAAGGTCTAATTGTAAATCGTTATTGGAAAAAAAAGTCTAATATCTTACACAGGATGTTCAAAATACACTTGCCAATGTAGACAACTTCATACCTTGGGAAGTCGGTTATTTCAAATGGAACACCCTGTATGTTACTGGGACTTTTTATTCCCTTTTGATCTGTATTTACATTCCCTATACCTAACTCTTAAGGTTTTTGAGATATTTATGATTTTTATAAAAGAGACTGAGATTTGAAAAAAAAACAAAGTTGCCACTCAACTTGGGACACCCTGTATAGTAAAGGTGTTCTAGAAAATTGAAATTCCTGAATTGTCAATACAACAAGCTGAACACACCCTTACGATAGATTCAAGTGCGTCAATGTTGATTGACGTGGGAGCTGTCAAAATTGAGGCAGTATTTTTGTAATTTTTTTTTAGCGATGCTTTTCTACAATCGATCGCGAATTTTTAATTTTTCAAGAGGGAGAGGGTGGCACGTGGATGCTGGCCGAAAATTTTTTTAAGTTTTAAAATTTTGAATTGCCAAAACTAATTTTAAAAGTTACAGACTTAAATTTTCATTTTTATATTCCTTCAAGTCTAATTTCTATTTCATCCAATTTTACCAAATTCTACATTAAATATACAGTAAAACTCGGATATAACGAACCACCGAGGTGATTAAAAATCGGTCCGTTATAGCCGAGGTTCGTTACAACCGAACAAATTTGAAGACGTCGTTTGTAAGCTTGCGTCCATGCTGATGGAGCCTAATTTGAACATTTATTAAATTATAATGTTATCGTATTCCATTAAGTTAATAAAAATTGCTTTTGACAAGTTTATCTGAATTGTGTCGAAACTGACAAGACAAAATAAAAAATGTGTCAAATAATGTGTCATATTTATTAGTTTTTGATAAATAAGATGCAACATTAAAAAACACAAATATCCATTTAAAAAAATCTCCTTCAAGGTCACGGGCAAATAAAATCCTTTGTTTGTCATTTTCGACCATATCATAATATCAAATTTAAAATTAATTTGAAATTTTTTTTGATAACTATACAGAAAAAGTAGATAATGCCTGTAACGCAAAAGCTGAGACACCCTGTATGTAGTATGTATAAAAATAAACAAGAAAATACATATTTATATATACACAGTGAGTCGTTAAGAATGGAAAATCTGGAAACTGGGAATAGTAGAGCCTAAAATATGAGGATTGACCGCGGCATGCCTTATACAAATGTTGCTCGTTTAAGAGATACAGGGTGTTCAAGTTAATAATTTCATTTCTAAATTTTCCAAATCAAAATGATCATGATTTTTGCTACAATACTCGAAGAGGTTAGAAAATTGGTCTTGTCGTTTTCTTCAGGCAATAACAACTGGACAAAACCTGTTACGGTTTGCAATGCTTCAAGAGCTTTTTGTACAGTGAGAAATGAATCCGTACAACGTTTGTTTCGGGTTTAGAATAGTGAAGTCTTCGGTTTGTTCTTGTTCCATTATCGATCCAACGATTTCAGAATCATCAGAGTATTCTGCGACTTCCAACTCTTCATCAGTTTTCTCATATTCGTTTAAAGTGTGCTCTTCAAAATCGTAAATGTTATTGTTTTGAGCCCAATAGTACAGATTGTCTTCATCGGCTTCTTTGCGTTAAAATCCACTGACGAAGAGGAATGTCAGCTTCCTCTGCGAATCCATTATCCACATAAAAACCCGCATGACGGAAACAGCTCGAAATCGTTTTTGCAGACAAGCGGTCTCTAACATTAAAATTGCATCAAGCAAGGAAATTTTCATTTCGAGATTTTGATCATCAGAATCATTTTTAGGAGTAATTGCCTTGATCCATGGGTTGGAGAACTCAGGTAACATTTGGAGGAAGAACGACCACTTCGATCCACACCAAATTATCCAATTTAGAGTGTGCAGGACAGTTATCAATTACTAAAAGAATTTTTCTATTATTCCTTGCAAGTTCGCGATTCCAAGATAGTAGAAGATTTGAAAAAATTTCTCCTGTCATTCAGGCTCTTTTGTTTGCTTCGTATGATGCTGGCAATTTCGGAACGTTTTTGAAACATCGAGGCGTTTTCGATTTTCCAATTACCAAAAATTTCTTCTTTTCTGAACCGTCTATATTTGCACAGACCCAGGCAGTAAGTATTTCTTTGGAATGCTTTCCTCCAGAGCATTTTTCTCCTATAAAATACAGGGTTCGATCGGGAGTAAACCAATAGAAAAGTCCAATTTCGTCGCCGTTTAAAAATATTGCTATCAACATATCGACGCCGAATACCTAAAGTAGGTCAACTATGGGCATACGGACGCAGTCGCTCGACGTGGACACGCTTTATAAGCTGTGCCTAGTTTTGACAGCTAAAACCTGTCAAACTGTCATAATTATGACAATTTGTTGGTTTTACACAGGTTTTAGCTGTCAAAACTAGGCACAGCTTATAAAGCGTGTCCACGCCTATGGTTTACCTACTACCTAAATTACAAAAGTCGTAGACACAAGCTTTCTAAACAAGAAAGACTTTGGTATACGTACCTGGCCATACTGTCGTTAGCCAATTTTCTGGTACTTCTTTGTTTACAGCACCAGCTTCACCTGTTTTAAAGCGATCAATCCATCCTCTTGAGCAATTAAAATTGTCTTCATTTGACGTTCCTGCCGCCTCACTGCGTAATTGAGCGAATTGGTTCGCTTTTTCTTGCAAAATAGGACCACTGATCGGCACATTCTCGGTTCGTTTCAACGCAAATCACTTGAGCAAAGATTTATTTACGTCGGATCTTCTTGCTTGACGCAGTTTTTTAACCGAGGAACTTATATTTGATTGCACTTTTAAAAATTTGTCTCTTTGAGTCCAAATTATCAACACAGCCGACTATGTCAAATTGTATTGACGGCACTTTCTAATTTGCGAATGACATATCCGTTCGTGTGACTATTGCTTGTTGAGACAAGTAATTTTTTGTTCGATAAAGTTCGGTGAACGTCGTTTCCTCGATAGTTAATTATTTCGTCGCATGGGACGAAAAACTGCGTCGCTACAATCGAGTGTTCGTTATATCCGGGTTCGTTTTAGACGATCAAAACAAATATGAGAATAATAGGAAGTTTTAGCGGGACTTTAGGATTTGTTCGTTATAACCGAGCGTTCGTTATATCCCATGGCCGTTATATCCGAGTTTTACTGTATTTATTTATCATAATTAGGGGTCGGTTTAACAATGTGAGGATGATGGGTAACTGGCAGATAAAATTTAGCAACTACAATGCTTTATCTTGCAGATAACTTCTATTTAACACTCAATAAACGTTTCATTGTAATTATCTTACGAATAAAATTTTATCTGCAAGTTAATTTATTTATCCCCACATTGATAAACCCACCTTTAGCATTGTATAAAATAAGTTATTGTGATTTTGACAGCTATAACTGTCTTTTCTAATTTGACAGCTGTCAGGAAAAAAGGCGCTTTCAAGGCGGACTTGTTTGCTAAAAAATACTAGATTTTCTGCAATTTATTTGCAGAATCAACAAAAAAAACTTTAGGAATCCTGATTTAGGCCCTAAGTAACATAATAAATAATTAATCTTAAAATTAGTCGCCCAATTTGTAATAAAAATAAACTAAAAATAAAATAAAAAGTTAAAAAGTTCGGTCACCTATTCGCCTCACACTATATATCCTTAACAGAAGTGGCACGTGGCTGAATTGTATTTCCACAACGTCTCAAGTCTTGGAAAACCAATTCTCTACTCGCCAGTATTTGCTGACACGTTCTAGCACTGTTACCACGTGACAGTTGTTTAAACCCTCGTGTGCAGTACCTACTGTAGAAATCGGAATTTAGTAATAGTATAGAACGAACTCGAGTCCTCCGTTTAAAGCTCGAAGAACAATATTATTCTCGTTCTATCTCTCTCTCTCTCTCTCTCTCTCTCTATTTTTTTTTGTTGTGTTTGTGATCCAATCTTTCTCGATTTACCTTTTCCCTCTTTCCTTATAAGCTAAAGTTTATTTTTTTCCCCGAACATATCGAAACGAAAGCAATACAGTTTTGTGAGGTATCTTAATTGAGAAGTGGCGACGGATGGGAGACTGGGATATAAAAAAAAAAAAACAGAATAGGAGGGATCATGTTAAAGCGTGAAAACGTGTTCCTAGAGGTTTTTTCCAGATCTGTTTTTTTTTTATCCTCCCCCTCCTCCCTCCGAGTTTGAATAACACGGCTTTGCACTTGTTTAAAAAAAATAAGGGGTGAATTGATTGATACCTCGCACAACTTATTGCTTGTTTTCCCAGTTAATCCTCCACAATATAATTTTCTTCCTTCACCAGGTACGAAAGAGATAATGCAGCAAAAGATTTCGACTTTTCTTGCTCAGAATCGTGGACCATCAACTATAATAAAAACAACAGGACCAAACTCCCGCCCAAAATAACTTAATTCCACTAATAACATATTTGGAAATCAAATCTTACAAAAACGGCTCCCCCAACTGATAAAACCCGCTGCAGACCGTCACGTTCCTCCTTACGACTAAAACGTCCCAACCATAGCGTGATCAAGTTGCCCGCTAAACGTATCAGGATATACGGGGACACGTTAGTGGTGGGGGATATACCGGATTTCCGTTTAGATTCCAAAATTCCCCCACATCAGGAGAAGGAAAAGTGTACGGGTTTAGGCGAGGCGTTACGACGGACGGGGGTGAAAGTCTCCAGCGTAGCGGTGACCTTGAAGCAGTGGTGGCGCGATGTGGGCCTGTGCCCCAGGTCCGCTCGCGCCACTGTGATCGGTGCCTCGGGAGTGCCTTTCCTGACGACATCTGCGAAACATCGGAACGCCGTTAGAAGGGGACGATCCATGGGCCATTCCCTCAGTATGTGCAAATTACAGCAATGCAGACATAAGAAAAGTAAGTTTTGATGAGTTTAGGGGTAACAAATTTCATGTTCGCCCCCTCTCCCCTACCCTTTCTCCCCCGAAATGGATGATTAGATTTAATTTTGAGAATCCTCCTTTTCCTTTACAATGTTAAATTTATAGTCGCAGTGGAAACAAAAATTTTAATTAAATAAAAACAAGGTTTAGATTTAAAAGTTAAAAATTAAAATGCTTAAATTTCGAAACTTTAAAATTTGAATTTTTATTTTTGAAATGTAGAACAAACAATACTTCTAATAGCTGCTCCGAAATCTAGTTTCTGTCTAGGAGGTGTCATCAGGGTCCTTTCCTTTCATTGCTTTTACCTCGCTAACGATTCGGATGTCAAACTAATTTTAAATTAGTTCTCTCTATCGGGCAAAGTCAGAACTATGTACTTAGTATCGACCAGAAACTCAATACGGCAGACACCGATTTGATTCGGACAATTTACGAATTATCAGTCACGCTTGAAGTGTTGATCTGCTCAATATTTAAATAGTGGTTTTTTTCTGAAGCAGTCTAGGATTTTCTTGAGGGATATGATTCTAATGTCAACCTGTTCGAGGTAGTGGGTGCCTTTGCTGAGCCACCCCCTCGCAGTCCACGGTCCTCTGAAGTATCACCTGTTGAGTTGTTAAGACCTGACTAAAGGTCGCCTCAGTTTTTCGGTTGATCCTTTGTCGAAGATGGAGTGCTTGCTCCCTTAGAGGGTTACTGCTAGCTCGTTGACAGTTCCACTTTTCATTTCATCGAAACTCGTTTCTTTCCGAATCTGACAGTTTCCTCAGCAGCAGCTCCTCCTGAGAATTTTGGATTTTATTAGTTTCAAACGATTCATTCTCGTTTGTGGTTTCACCATTTCCCTTATAGATTCTTGTAGAATTGCTTCTGCTTGAATAGCAATGTTTTGGCTGTATGAATCTTCCTCTGCCCTTGTTGTTTTAGAGTTTCTTTGTTTGAAGATGCTTTGTTTGTATAGAAGGGTATGGAAGAGACTAATCTTCTAGACAATCACATATCCCATTTATTAATTATTGAGGTTCTATCCTGTCGATCTTTGCAGCTTAATTAAACTTAATCTAAACAGCATTTTTTGTACAATAGATCAAAAAGTTAAACTCAAGTTCAGTTGAACTTAGGTTTGTACAATCGGGAGACTAATCAACGTGTAAATATATGTTTCACCCTACTATAACCTCGTCAGTACACGACGTGATTTGATCTGTTAGGTTAGGTTAGGAGTGGGGTGGCATGCGGGCCTGTTTCACCGCGACTTTTACATGTCTATTGTGATCCCCTTTACTTTAGAGAACGCTCTCTAGTTTTGCCTTCTTAATCAGACTCTTTTGTGTAGCCGTTGGCTGTGGGGTTCTCAACCCCCATTACTAGAAACCTTGTCCTCGCTAGGCAGTCACAGTGGCACAAAACATGAACTGGGGTTTCTTCTTCCTCTTGACAGAATCTGCAGAGAGCATTTAACATTAAACATATGCCTATTCAGTCTGCAATGACCGGTCATCAGACTTACTATCATTTTGACAGTCTTCCTGTCTTTACTTAGTAGGTCTTCAGTAATTCCCTTAGGAACTCCTCAGCCTGTCTTTGTCTTGGCGATCTTTCCCACCATTCCTTGGACTTGTTTTGTGACCATTCGTAGATGGACCTCTTAATTTGTGATTTGGTAATGCCGAAGGAAGGGGCGAGCCTCGTCTGGCCAGCTCATCGACCGCCTCGTTTCCCTTCACTCCCGTGTGGCTGGGGACCCAGGCCAAAGTTATATTCCTTAGGGTGCCCACCTCATTTAGGGCTCTTACGCAGTCCCAAACCAGCTTTGAGTCAGCACTTGCGGAACTAATCGCTTTAAGTGCTGCTTGGCTGTCAGAGTAAATAGCGACGCTTTTTCCTGGTTCGGCCCAACTGTCTACTTCTCTGACACAGTGGTGAATCGCAGCAACCTCAGCCTGGAAAATTGTCGAGTCCTTGCTGAAGCTCAATGAAAGGCCCTGCACGGCTTCTTTCTATAAATGCCCCAGCTCCTACGCCATGGTCCGTTTTAGAGCCGTCAGTATACCAGCTTGAGTCCGCTCTTACTGGGGAGGAGGAGGGGAGGGGGGGGGGGGCATGTTCCCAGTCTTCTTATCTGGTATTATAACCTGATATTTTCACCATCTAGGATAAATTTTTGAACCATGGAGTCGCTTGGCGTCCCCATTAGGGGCCCTGCCTTGAGTTCATCTAGTAGTTTTTGATGTTCTGCACCGTGCGATTTACTTATCGGTGCCTGACTGTGCATGAGTCTGTAAGCTGCAGATTTGATCTGTAATGTTATTAAAACTGATACCAGGTCAAATAGCATCGTGTACTGATGAGGTTAGAGTAGAGTGAAACTTATATATCCATATTTTCATAATAAATCTTTCTCCTATTCAAATTTGTAATTCTAAATTTGTTTGTATTCTTTGTTTTAAATAAGAGAAATTCGACATTACTATCTACTATTTTTAACAACATTTTACCGCCAAGGTTTTCAATCTTTTTTAACTTCTCCCATACAAACAAAACGTTCTTTATAATATGTAGAGGTCAGGGTCATGGAACTTTTACTTCGTTCACCTTGCGCAAGCAGCAAAAAAAAAGAAAAACATGCAACACAGAGAACGCAAAACAAACCAATTCGACTCAGCACAAATGACAAAAGATTTATATATGCGTGTTTCTGTGTGTGTGTGTGCATGTTTTTTTTTTCACTTTCATGTCTCACGCAAACTTTTGCTTTTTTTCTCCGCACCACCGTCATCCTCTTTCCCCCATTATCGCGGGGAGATTCCGGAAATAATCTCTTAAAATTGCGTTGATAATTAGACTGCCCTTGCCGTTTTCTTTTTTGCAAACCTATCTTTCCACGGCGAGACGAAGGTCGCTAGTGTGCAATTTACATAAATTGTATGCCGTTTATTTAAGTTCTAATTGTGGTTAATCTAACGCTCCCTAGAGAATGGAGCGGAAATTTTTTCTGTTAAGAAAGTAATGGATAACACTTCAGAATATTATCGATGATGAAATCGCAGGTTAGAAAAGTCGAGTTGCATCTGGACGTTGGAATAAATTAAACGATTTGTCATTTTAATGCTGGCAATTACTTCTGAGGACGGTTAGAGGGACAAATTTCTCAATTTTGTTCCTGACAAATTCACGGATAGAACCTTTTTTTTTTGAAAAAAAAAACTTCAATTTCAATTTAATCCCGGATTAAACGTATTACGAAATCAAAGTAATATTTTATGTGTGAATGGAAATGTTGTAGCGTTAGCTTGTATTAAATTACCTAAGTAACAGATGTTTTACAATTTTCGCCAATTAATTTCATTCAAATGTATGCAAATCGCAAACAATTCAGATCTGACTCACGCACGCTGAGGTTAGAAGTAAAATTGGAAAAAAAAAAAATCTGAATTAAGCTGGTGTAATTTATAGGGCAATTAATATAAAGCAATAGAAACCGGGTGTTAAACTAGTTCCTTGTTTGAAAGCGATTATTAATATTTTTTTGTATTATATCTAAGATATCCTGGCACAATAATTTTTATTTAAAAATTACGAGCACAATACTATTCCAAACCTACACGAATTAATTATCGATTTAACGATTTCATTAAATTCAGAATAATAGCCGGCCGATAACACTACACAATCAATACCAATCCTTTTATTGAATGTGCGCCTGTTATCTGCGAATTCTACAGAAATTGCAATTGTGTGGAATACACCGTAGTACAGTGCAGGTAGGTAGGTACTCGTCGTATTCATTTTGACAAAAAAAAATATGCGACTTGATGTAGTACGCATTCAGAATGTATGCGTTTTGTTGTACATAATGAATGCTGTGGTTTATATTTAGCAGCACCTGTTAGCTATTTATCATCAATAGTCGGCTGCTTCTATGCTACTAATCAAGGTTGATACGTACTATTTATTGTAGGCACAGAGCTCTCATTTTAAAACCCAACTTATTGTTAGATTTGCTTGCAAATAACATTTTTTATATAAAAAATCCAAATCTTCGTTTATCACCTTGTCGTAGGCAAACTTGCTTTACTAGGTGAAGAAGCTTTCGTGCTCTAATGAATTCGAGAGCTATTCTGGGGTATTATCGCTACTAGCAGCCATGCCAGAGAGGTCGAAGCCGAAGGATCAAACTGAATCGCTGGTTAACAAATTTTAACTGACAGGTAAACCCAAACTGCTGGCTAAAGTGTTTATCGATCTCATAGTTTAAACCAACTGCAGGTTAAGTATTTAACTTGAAGTTAAGTTTAATTACCAGCCGATTGAAAAACCGGGCCTTAGTGTTGAACCATACTCCTTCAACTGTAATCATGTCTCCCAGATGGATGGAATGGACTGTTAATAGCAAGCGATGCACATTGGCACATGATGTGCGTTTGAAACATCAACGGTATTAACTGTCACGTTTGTTTGTGTTTTGTTTAATGTATTTGATAATACTTTCAAATATATACAGCGTGGCCAACTAAGACTGTCGCTTGGCCATATCTCAGGAACAGGGAAACAGTATTACTGACTAAAGTTACCCCGAGAAACATCTGAAATTATTTCGAAAAGCGTACAAAATTTACCAACTTAAGGTCTATCGTAAATATGAAAATCGGAATCTACTGAAAATTTTGCATATTTCACATCCGACAACTTTTTTGTACTGTCCAAAAAAAGTAGATTATCATGGATTTCCTAAACCTACTACTAGTGATCCAAATTATTGATTATTGTCTTTATTATTGTCACCGCTAGAGGTCGTTAAAGAGAACAGAATAGAAGACATATCACTAGCAATTCGCTACAATATGTTTTTCAATATGATGAGAGTATGCTGTGGATTTCTCCGTAAATGTTCGCAATTTCCTGGCTGATAGGTGAATGTAACACGCCAGTCTATTTCCATGGCCACCCAGGAGCTCAAATTTGACTTGTTTAGATTTTTATTTGTGGGGGGCCAAAAAATATTTTCACAATGTGATCTACTGCTCATAACAACTTGGTCGTGGAAATAGAAAATATCGTTCAAAGTATTTTCTAAGACAGGAAATAGAGACTGTAGTTCTATTCACTCGTTGTAGAGTGAAAGTTTGCATCGAGAATAATGGGAGACAACTTCAAGATTTAGGCCGCCACTAATATTAACTTTATTATGTTGTTTTCTTTTTTGTGGTTTTTCTACTTGTGGTTCGAATCACGAAACATAGTCCAATGAAAATTTATAGATTTCTGAAGATATCTTCGGATTGGTAAAAGATAGCGATACCAGGTTTTCGCTGATTTGTTAGTAATATAATTTAGCCTCCTTTTTTAATTTGTTGTTAAAAATGTATGTTTCCATTTAATATTTTCCCGAAAAAAATTAAACAGCGCCCTTTAGCATGCACGCCACTTATTAGATTGGTTCCAATTTATCAGCATTAGATTGGAGTAGTTTCAACGATACTAAGTTTGCAAAATTTGGTTCAATAGAACCGGAGTTATTAGCGTTCTTTCAAAACAAAATTTCCCTTCCTCCCCTCGCCTTATTTGACTAAATACAAGAAACTTGTTAGATGTAAAATATGCAAAATTTCCAGTAGATTCCGATTTTCATATTTATGATAGACCTTAAGTTGGTAAATTTTGCCTAAAATAAGAATTAAAATTTTTGTGATCAATTACGCCCTGTAGCGGTCATCCCACGCTTTTCTAAATAATTTCCAAATGTTTCTCGGGGTCACTAGTCCGTAATATTTTTTTTCCCAAACCGTTCCTGAGATATGGCCGAGAGACGTTCTTAGTTGGCCACCCGGTACATGTACAACATAACATAGTGATCATGTACTTTATCGTAGAAAACACAAAAATTGCTGAGCATCACAAGTTCGGATTCCCAGTGGGCTGAAGCCAAAAGCCAAGTTATTGGAACTCCATTTTTAGAAAATCGAAATCTTCGTATAAAATCCAAATCGTTCCATTTTTCAAATTGGTTTTCACGAGAACTAAATACTTTGAGACGCCTCTGTCGATTGATAAGATCTACCAGTTCTAACATCTCTTCATCATCTGAATCCATAAATCTATATTTTGAACAACAATATTCTTTTACAACTCAAGTAAAACTTGAACTTAAGCCAATGTATAATCGGCTGTTAATGTTACTTTGTTTGACATTTTTAATGAAGAACTTTACTCAACCTTTTTCGTGAATCAAAATCAAAGGCTTCTAATCTTTCAAATCTACCAACCCCAATCCGAGGAAAACAAAAAGGAAAATAATGTCATAACTCAGTCAACATTCTGAAATAATAACTAATGCAATGAAGCTAAGATTAATTTGGGTAGTAGTAATTAAATTGTATTAAGCTAGAGGCGTAGCCGGGATTTGTGGGAGGAGGGGGGCGAGGGGAGACGCATGCAATTGTAAGAATAATTTTGTACAGGTTTGTTCTTGGGAGTCTGGGGAATACTTCGTAGATAAGTGGGGGATGAAAACCCTTAAGTTGTTTTCCAAAACCTGAACTTCTTAGATAAAAATTGCCACCCTTTGGACACTCATAAGACAAAGTCCATTCAGACGTTGACCTGTCATTGTGGATCTAAGCCACGATTTTACTCTTCTCTGAGAGTGCTGAATGACCGCTCTACAGTGCATGTTGTACATGGAAGAGAAATGGCAATGAGAAGTGCCTTCTTCGTTGCGTGATAAAACATTTCCGTCTCTTTCACTAGTTCAACATCCTTTTAGAATGATAGAAATGTAAAAAAATCGGTAAATTTTTGCCTGTGCGTCTATCTTTCTAAAATAATCAGAATTTGACTAAAAAAAGTCTGGTCCTGGGGGAGTGGGGAGGGCATCTCTCTCCTCCCCTCCCACGCCCATACCTGGCTACGCCCTTGTATCAAGCTTGTGTAGGATGTAGTGTTTGTATACCAGATGGTCATTTATGTCATTAATATAAATTATAAATAGAATCGGACCTAAAATCGAGTCATAGGGCACACCGCAATGCGTAGTTTGTATCACATTCAATCTGAACGTCTGCCTGTTACAAACTGTTCAATTAATTAATCAACGTGGCCACACACAATTTCACTTCTTCTAATTAGTTAAATGTCATAATTGGTCCTTATAGAAGTCGGTGGTAGTTAGCACACACTTATCTAGGTTTCGAGAAAGCTCGTTTTTAGAATCGAACCATGATGGGCTCTAAATAGACGTCGAAATTTAAACTAAATAAATTAATTCGAAACACTGACCCACCTTCTTCTTCTTCTTATTCATCATCGCATCGCAATAAAAAAGGCGTCAATCGAGTAATCGTTGAGTGCGGAAATGTTCTTTCATATCACGACGTGTGTGTTTGTAGAAAATATCGGTCCGAAACGTAACACTAAAAATAACCCATTCGTATTTGTATAATCCATTTGTGACGCACAAAAATACATTCGTACTCGTCGTACGCCTCCACTTTTACACCCTAACGATTTAAAAATAGACTCGCGTAATACGATTAGTGAATTAAATATTAACGAGTAAAATCCTATTATTAAATTTAATTTAAGACTATTAAATATTAGGTTTTTTTGTCAATATTAAAAGCCGATTTTTACGAGACCCTGACTTCCCGAAATTTGTTGGGGAGAGGGGGAGGGAGGCAAAAAACCGCTAACAAAACAACAACAGCATAATGATTCTTAAATAACATTTCTCAAGTTCCATTCATCGGATGTCCTCAAATGACGCCCACATGCACGACCAAACTCGGTCAAAGTTGTAACAAGTTGAAAAGCGAATCACCATATATCCATAAATTATACGTGCATCATCGGAATTATGGAGATAATGCTGTATAAAGTGCTGTCCTTATATTAATAATAAATAATGTTTAATTTCACTTCGTAGGATTAGTAAGGAGAATAAAGTTATCTCCTGTTTTATTTTAATTTTTTTTTTTTTGTTGTATTAAACTAATTTAGTCGCAGATCAAATCGCATCGTGTACTGATGAGGTTATAGTAGATTGAAACATGTGTAATCGATTCTAAAAACATTCGATTTCAATTTTTAACAACGTGAAAACGTAAAACATTTCCGATTTCCAAACTGGACGCCTTTGTCATCAGGAAATAACAAGATAGATGGCGTTAATTAAAAAAAAATTATGATGAAACGTCATTAGAACTGTCAGATTTATATCTAAGATGTCGTTCCTGTCAAACGCTAGAATTTCTCATGTTATCCCACGTATACCTTGATCTCTTTCCATCTTTGCAGGCTTGCATTTTCGCGGAAGAGCCTCGTATGCAACGCGAGATCATCGGGCAAGATGTAGTGGGCATCAACAGTCGTCAGCTTGCAACAGCAGCAGCACAGGACCTGTTACGATCCGGAATATGCGCGGATGGAATCTTGGCTGGACGAGCATCCGGATTTCGTACAGGATTATTTCTTGAGGTAGGTAATTATCGACGGATTAAATTCAATTTAAACTTTCGCCCCGCCAAAGTATACCCAATTGAGTGTGGATTGAAGGAATCCTTCATTGTTAACCGGTAATAAAAGGGACTCGATATCCTTGGAAACTTTTCTCGTTTAAGTTTATAAGAAGATTTTGGCGGAGTGTGTACATCGCATAAATATACATATCGAAACTTTTCCGCGGTTACAAGTCGATTATATTAAACGGGGAGAGGGGGAACTTAATACTGAAATTAAGTTCTGCCTAATTAAACTTTATTGCTTTAAGATACTTCAATTCGGTTTCGAATCTGTGCTGTTTCCTTTTTAAATTGAAATTTTAATTCTATTACGTCACCGGTCGTTTAATAGAAAGTGTTATTATATTATACTAGGCGATATCGAGCTCTTAATAGAAAGGTTCGTGCTGATAATTTAATTAATTCCTTAATAATAACACGAATTAATGAATAAATCATGAATGTAATGAATATGTACCGAGTTATAATCTTATTTTTCCTGTGCTCTCTTAACCTACCTCAATCTTATCATCGTCGTTCTTAATTTTATGGAAACGTAATGTTGGTTTTTTTTTCCGAGTCATAAAACCACTCCTACTTTTATGTAGAAGTGAGCAGCGATAAAGGAATGGATAATTTCCGTTGAATTGTTTTTCTGTGTACGTCATGTTTTCGCAAGGATAAAAAAACCCAACGCCTTAAGACTTGAGTGAAGATATTCTAGATTGTTGCCTTTAAAAACTCAAAACCATATCTTTCCCTTTTTTTCTAGGATTTTTTAATATCTTGCTGCTGTTAAATATATTTTCGAGTTTGTAATTTTTCAATTTCATCGACCTAAAAGTGGAAATACTTCAAGGATCTCTTCTTCTTAATCCTTTGCCTTCTACCGTTAGATGTAGGCCATCTAATTTAGATCTATCTTTTCGCAAGTTTTCTTACGTCCTTCCCCTTTTCTCTGCTTCCCCTCTTACTCCATCCTTCCATGTTTTCCCCACCTTCATCCGAATTTCTTCCTAGAGCTTTTGTTTCCATAATTCTTTTTGTCATTCTGTCGTCTTTCATTCGGTCCACATCCCTATCCATCTTAGTTCTTAGTTGACCTTCCCCTATCTTCTATCTATCTATCATCATTTCTTATTCTGTCTCTCTTATTTTTGCCCTGTATCTTTCTCAGAAATCGCATATCTACGGCATTTATTGCTATACAGGATCACCAGTTTTACAATTATTACTTCACTCCTACTTCCCATTTTCACAGGAATGATATCTTCAACGAATTAAACATTTTTCCTACTTTTTTCACCATTTCATTCATTTATTTCTCCAGTTTTTCACAACTTTCCCAAATATTTGTATCTCCTCACTGTTCTATTTTCTCCATTCAGATGAATCGCATGTCTTCTTTTTTCTTTTGCTATGATCATGCTTTTAGTTTTCTTACATTAATTTTCTTATGTTTATTTCTGCCAAATTGCCACATCATCAGCGAACATCAATTTGGATATTTTCACCTCTTCCATCTTCCAATGTCCTACTGTAAACAACAGCGGTCTCAAATTACATTCCTGCCTGACGCCTATTTCTGCTGAAAATTTTCTGGGGTGCTTGTTATTTATTCTGATCAATATTTGAATTATTCGTATACATTTTCTTATTGGCTGCTCTTCGGTTCTTGCTTCTCTGCCGTGTAGAAATGTTGTGGTACTTGACGTTTCGATCATCTTGTCGTGATCTTCTTCAGAAGTGATTTTCAGGAATGGTGGTGTCGCCTTCTGGGTCTCTGCATCTGCTGAGAAATGCCAATTGGCTCAGCAATTTTGTCTTCTTTTAGTCGTAGATCTTCCAGTCTCTTCGTAAGCGTAAACGTTTCCTCCCCGTAGAGGTGTGTTAATGTAGTCTTCAGGCTTTCACGGCCGCTGTTGACGGCTGCTCTTCGGTTCTCGGGTTCTCTGCCGTGTAGAAAGGTTGTGGTACTTGACGTTTCGATCATCTTGTCGTGATCTTCTTCAGAAGTGAAGTGATTTTCAGGAATGGTGGTGTCGCCTTCTGGTCTCTGCATCTGCTGAGAAATGCCAGTTGGCTCAGCAATTTTGTCTTCTTTAGTCGTAGATCTTTCAGGGTCATATTTATAGTCCGTGGTTGAGGTTGTGTCGATGGTTGAGCACGCGATTTTGACATAAATGTCATTACAAATCTGTCAAAATCGCGTACTCAAGCATCGACACAACCTCAAGCACGGACTATAAATATGACCCTCAGTCTCTTCGTAAACGTAAACGTTTCCTCTCCGTAGAGGTGTTTTAATGTAGTCTTCAGGCTTTCACGGCCGCTGTTGACGGCTGCTCTTCGGTTCTCGGGTTCTCTGCCGTGTAGAAAGGTTGTGGTACTTGACGTTTCGATCATCTTGTCGTGATCTTCTTCAGAAGTGAAGTGATTTTCAGGAATGGTGGTGTCGCCTTCTGGGTCTCTGCATCTGCTGAGAAATGCCAGTTGGCTCAGCAATTTTGACTTCTTTAGTCGTAGATCTTCCAGTCTCTTCGTAAGCGTAAACGTTTCCTCCCCGTAGAGGTGTGTTAATGTAGTCTTCAGGCTTTCACGGCCGCTGTTGACGGCTGCTCTTCGGTTCTCGGGTTCTCTGCCGTGTAGAAAGGTTGTGGTACTTGACGTTCTGAAGAAGATCACGACAAGATGATCGAAACGTCTGAAGCCTGAAGACTACATTTCTTTTATTGTTAACGTTTTTCCCTTTTCTAAGTCTATGACTTCTATGATCTATTGTCGTATTGCAAAAATTTGATCCTGTGCTTCTCTCTTTTCTAAAACCACACTGTGTATCTTTTACCGTGTTATCCACCTTCTTCCTTAATCTGCGCTCAATCACCCTTGCTAGTAGTTTTCCGGGGATGCTGGATAGGATATTCATTATTTCATGAAGTTCGTTGGTTCCCTCTACTGTCAAGTATCGGATCATTTCAGAAGTAATGTTGTCGATCCCTGCAGCTGTGCCTAATTTCATTTTGACTGTGGCTGTTTCAAATTCTTCCTCTGTTATTTCCTGAATATCCTGTGGGTTACTGGCATATTCTACCGTTGGGTCTTCTTCTGCTTTTGTTAATTCTTGAAATGCTCCCTCCATCTCTCCATAATTTCGTCTTTACATGTCACGTCAAAATTCATTCATTTATTATATGTCTATTAATCTATTTGGTACAATTATCAGTCCTACTCCTTCTTTTGCTTGCCAGTATCCTTCGTGCATTCTCTTCTATCGTTCTCCCTAATATTTCTATTCCTTATTTTATCATTTCGTCTACAATCTCTTCTTCTTTTCCTTTAATGCCTCTCACATTCCAAGTGCCTATTCTCTCCACTCCATCCTTGTCTTGCTTTTGTTTTTCCTTTTCTTTCCGATTTCTTCTTATCTTCATTATCGCTGTTCTTAGTACCCTTCCTTCATATTATTTATCCATTACCACTTACTGCTAGTTTTTTTTGCATCTCCTCTTTATTATGTTTTATTTCCTTGAGATCGTTTTCGAGAAAATTCCATTTCCATTCCTTCTCATTTATAGACAGTTTCTGGTGTCCTATTTTGGTTCTGTTAGGGCGATTGAATTTAAATATTATTTTGCAAAATAGAAGCTTGTTCGAATTCCTTGATTAAAAAGTCCCTTGAAGGTTTTCAAAGGTTTTTTTTTCGGGAAATTAAGAACTTACCAGTCTTAGAACGACCAAGTTTATAGACCAATTCCTTGATGATACACAAAATGTGTTTGCATCTTTTTTTGCCAATTTCCAACGTAAAAAAAGTAAACGATAATAGTTCCAACCGCGAATTACAATAGAGAGGAAAAAAAAACGATTCTCTTCCTATAGTCTTTCGGTATTATGTATCATCATTAAAGAGAGAAGATAATAAACGAGAACAAACACGCCGACAACCAGAAGAGAACTAAGCAAAAAAAGCCCACAACCGAAAAGAATATATTTATGGTTTTTGGGCAGTAAGCCGGAAAGACCATTAGAGAGATGCGAAAACACCGCCCTACAGACAGAACGCGTGGAACTGAATACAAAATCCGACATTATATTTTAATACAAGAGAAGGCAGTCGCGTCCTTGAATTAAAACGTCGGCTTTATATCCCATCGCTAAGAATGAAAATTTAACGGCCTCGCAAGTAAACAAATAAATAATCTTTTCAGGAAAGCTACACGACAAGTCGTCGATTCCTGGTTAATCTCGCACGCTACACCTACATCGTCTAGCGTCGAATTAGCGTCCCCGACTCACAACCAGTCCAGAGCCGGATCTGGTGCGACCACACCGGTTAGGAAGATCTCCGCTCACGAATTCGAACGCGGCGGTCTCCTAAAACCGATCATCAGCACAATCGATGGTACACCTACTTTCTTAACGGGCTCCACCGAAGATCAAATCTGCTCCGGTGGTCATAGTCCGACGCCCGGACGAAGGCAGCGCAGATCCAGGCATGAGCTGAAAGCAGTTGGACGAGAAGGAGTTGATTTTTGAATTGGTAAATTTCCTAGTATTATACATAAATCGGGGAATTTATAATTTGTGTAATTTTATTTTCGCAGGTTAAAGATATCTGTAACGAATTGGAGGTCAGATCTCTATGCCACAAGATACTGCAGAACGTTTCGATGCTGTTGCACGCGGATCGTGGCTCCCTTTCCTGGTGCAAGGCGAGAAAGGTGGCGGTTGTACCCCTTGCCTCCCGGTCAAGCGCCGCGCGGACGTTGTCTAGTCTCAAAATTGTTCGATGTGTGTTCGAGGAGTACGCTGATGGAGATGGAGAAGAAGAGGAGATTCGAATACCGTGGGGTACGGGGATTGTGGGGTACGTCGCCGAAAGCGGGGAACCTGTCAATATTCCAGACGCCTATCAGGTAAAATTTGTGTTTTTTTTTAATTTTTTTTTGGTGTGTGCTTCGAATTATCGTGTTTATTACTGTGGAGATGCTGTATCTCATTTTAATATGTAATAGAGTCCGTGTTAATGTAATTACGTCCGTGATTACCACCGTGGAATTCTACTAGACGTGGAAATAATTCGCGATCGTTTACCTGCAATCCTTGATGCTGTAGTGAGATAAAAGGTAAACGGGAGAATTGCATTTATAATCGTGCAGAATTAAAGACGCGAGTTCGAGCTATTTAAATAAATCCACTCCGGGGTTTCTTTTTTGTTAAAATTGAGATAGAAATTGCTATACGATATATGATATGATTGGTTCAAACTGTGCAAATACATAATTTCAGTAAGACGGAGCTCCATCACATTTTAAAGCAAAAAAAAAATGATTTTTTTAAACGATGTTGCTAAAAAAAATCAATAAATAGAATCAGACAAGTATGGAAACGGTGCCAAGTCGAATAATGAAAGAAAGTAAGAAGTAGCCGCCCCCTAAAATATTGACATTCAATTAGGAAACACCCTGTATAATATATCCACACGAACAAACATTCTCCCACAGAATCAGATGATGTCGTCGAAATGACGTAAGTTTTTAACGATTATACTAGATTTTGGTCGTTCGACAGACTATTACGTCCGCTTGACGTCAATGGGACGAAAAAGAAACGTTAAATTAGATGTTAACTAAATGACACCGCTTCTTTGACGAATGGAACCATTGAAAGGAAGCAAAACAAACATCTTATTAAATACATCAAATGTTGACCTCTTCTAGATTGTACAAATTAACCTCAAATATCTTTTTTTGTAACGTAATGTTCGTCATCGGAATCACTACAATATGACGTTAGATTGACGTCAGACATCAGTGAGCTATTTGATAAGATGTTTAATCAAGAGAAAAAGAGAAAGACAAGAAGGAGGGAGGGGATGCCGATTCTAATACAGCAAAATATTAAGGCAAAAGAAAATACCAGGCGTGGGTTGGCAGTATTTTGGGGTTCTGCGTTCAGGGTGTGGTGATATTTTAGGATCCTATGTTCATGAAGGCGGTGGCATTTTGGGGACTCAACTTTAATAAAGCAAAAACGAACAGAAAAATAAAATATCAGGGGTGGGATGGTAGTATTTTGGAGCCCTACTTTTAGAGAGATGGCTTCTTCGCACACATGCTCTTACTTGAACTGATTTAGTAATTATTGTCCCATTTGTGTTAGTGTCTCTTATCACTCCGTCGAAAGCTATATAGAACAGCATGGTCCGACAATCCGTCTCCTTGTTTTTAGTCCGGCTGATTCAAATACTAAGGCAAAATAAGCTGTTGAGGGTGGATTGGTAGTATTTTGGAATCCTATTTTCAGAGAGATGGCGCAATTTTGGAGTCCTGACTCTAATAAAACAAGTACGAAGGCAAAAATGAAATGCCAAGGGTGGGTTGGTAGTATTTTGGTGTCTTTGTCTTCAAATGGGTGGTGCCATTTTAAGGTCCTGATCCAAATAAAACAAATACGAAGGCAAAAATGAAATGCCATGGGTGGGTTGGCAGTATTTTAGTGCCTTGTCTTCAGATGGTGGTGTCTTTTTAAGATCCTGTTCCAAATAAAACAAATACGAAGGCAAAAAAAGGAAATGCCAAGGGTGGGTTGGCAGTATTTTAGTCATACGTCGGTTATCTTCAAATAAAACAAATGGAAAGAACAATAAAATGGGAGTGGTGCCATTTTAAGATCTGATTCAAATAAAAAAGGCAAAGGCAAAAACGAAGGTGGGTTGGCAGTATTTTAGTGCCTTGTCTTCAGAGGGTGGTGCCATTGTAAGGTCCTGATTCAAATAAAACAAATACGAAGGCAAAAATGAAATGCCAAGGGTGGGTTGGCAGTATTTTGAAGTTCTACGTCTCAGAGGAGTGGTGCCATTTTAAGTCTCTGATTCCAATAAAACAAATACGAAGGCAACAATAAATGCCAAGGGTGGGTTGGCAGTATTTTGGAGTCTTACTTCAGAGAGAGTGACCCAATTTAGAGTCTGATTCAAATAAAAAAAATACGAAAGGCAAAAATGCCGACGTGGGTTGGTAGTATTTTGGAGTCTTAACTTTAGAGAGATGGCCCATTTTAAGGTCTTGATTCTAATAAAAAAAATACAAAGGCAAAAATGCCAAGAATGGCAGTATGACGTGTATTTTGCAAAGGGGTGCTGCCATGACTCCTGAATCAAATAAAGTAAATATGAAAGGCAAAACAAAATGCTAGAGGTGGGTTGACGATATTTTGAAGTCCTACGAGCAGGGGGTGGCGGTATTTTAGAGTCCTGATTCAAATTAAAAAAAAATACAAAGGCCAAACAAAATGCCAAGAGTAGGTTGGCAGTATTTTGAAGTCTTGTATTCAGGGAGGGGGAGGGTAACATACATTTGATTTTGACGCACAAACTTTCATCGCTCGACCCTTTCCCGCTTATTCTCACTTTGGCGTTTAGTTTCCGGATCGTATTCGAGACACCAAGACTCGTCTCCGGTGACGATGTTTTTCAAAAAAAGTTAGGGTCTTAATCGGCCGTGGCAATCAAATCTTCGGAAGAAGCAATTCTTCTTTGGTTTTTAGGTTCCAAACTTTTTTTTTGGTATAAAATTGTCACTTGCGACGAGATATCAAAGCGTAGCGACCATGGAGTGGAGGAAAAAAGCGAAAGAAACCCCGTGAAAAGGGGAAAATGTTGACTACGGTTTGTTGGAACTGGAGGGGTGTCCTGCTGGTAGATTTCTTAAGCAGATGTCGGACCATCAGCTGCGATATCCCACACACATATTTGGATCTCTTAAAGAAACTTTTGGATGCAAGAAATTTAAGATCAACGATCAAAGTGAAAACATTCGTGCGCACAAATGGTTAGTATCCGTCCAATTTTATTTTACGAGAAGGGAATGAAAAAATTACCACAACGTTAACGTGATTATGTAAACATTTTTCGGTATTTAAGTCCCTTAAATTTTTTATTAACACGTCCTTCGCAATTTTAATTAACTAATTTCATGAAACGGAAACCGATTCTAACTGCAAATACCGCGAATATTTCTCGAATTTCCCTCTCCCATCTTATTTACATTATATCGAAGTTCGGGGAGGCGAGAGAGCTTTCGCTTCCGAGAAACACGCAATTTTTACGAGGACGACACAAGGGAAAGTCGAGGAAACCTCAGTTTTAAGTCAATATGCGGTGAGGTATGGGTATCCTAGCGAGAAGAGGGGACGACAGGGAATGCACACCTCTTTTCTCGTACGACGAATTTTATTTTCGGCACGGACGAGACGAGCGAGTTGGAAATTGAAAGCTAAAAGAACGCCGGGCGATATAAGTGAAAAATGAGACGAACAGCTTTCGACTTTGTCGAATTGGGAACGGCTGAACTAGAACTCGGGGACCTCTTGTTTAAATATGAATTTGGAGAAGATGATGAAAAATTCTGCTACTTTATTTTTCGACGACTGTCTCTTCTCTTCCTTTCTTTCCTCTTTTTTTGTTTTATTTAAAAAGGAAGCTTTTTTTCGAGCGTGTAACTTTATGAAAGGATATTGAAAACAAGTAGGGTAGTTTTTTTAAGGTCGGCGAAATGAAATAGCGATGCTAGATAATGGAAATATATTTATGTTTAAAAAAAGGAAAAACCGTTCGAATTTATGATTTTTCTAGTTTGATTCGTGACTTAAACCCTTTTTTATATTAAATTTGCGTTGGCGTTTTTCGCTCGATGAAGTATAAAATTTCCTAACGTTAATAAAATGATATCCAAATTTGTGTCGTTTTTATTTAGCGACGTAATTGTTTCTTTAAAGTAAGACTAATTGGCAACGAACAATACAAGCTAAAACTGTGGATATATTCGCGAAGGGAATGTACTCGTAAGTCTCTCAAAATCGTGTGACCTTGCCCTAAAATAACGTCGAGGACTCGTGGGAGTTGCTATTTCCCTTTTTCGCCGCATAAGCTTCTCTGTTTTATCCGAGGATCTGGATTAAAATGGGGAGGATCGTTCCTTTAAAATGAGCAGATATAAAGAAGTTATTTTAAGAAGGTAACACGTCTAACTATTTTCCAAGCAAGAATATTATGTTAACGAGAAATACAGGGAGTTATCAAAGATAAAATTTATTTTTGAAATGTTAACGAAAGTTTTATCAATTTTTTGGAGTTAACAGTCGTGCCATCTATACATGAGGTTTCTGATTTTATA